>JBCNYG010000012.1:8246909-8267424 GCA_039654305.1 Porochilus rendahli | reverse complement strand
TCGCAGCCTTGTTGGGACATGGTGGCCATGCACCAACCATCCACTACTCCATCCATCTGGACCATCCAGAGTTGCACGGCACTCATCAGTGAACAAAACTGTTTGAAAATTGGTCTTCATGTATTTCTGGGCCCACTGCAGCCGTTTCTGCTTGTGAGCATTGTTTAGGGGTGGTCGAATTGAAGGTTTATGCATAACTGCAAGCCTCTGGAGGATCCTACACCTTGATGTTCGTGGGACTCCAGGGACACCAGCAGCTTCAAATACCTGTTTGCTGTTTTGTAATGGTATTGTAGCAGCTGCTCTCTTAATCCGACGTATTTGTCTAGCAGACACCTTCCTCATTTTCCCTTTATCTGCACGAACCCGTGTGTGCTCTGAATCAGCCACAAATCTCTTAATGGTACGATGATCACGCTTCAGTTTTCGTGAAATATCTAAGGTTTTCATACCTTGTCCAAGGCATTGAACTATTTCACTCTTTTCAGCAGCAGAGAGATCCTTTTTCTTTCCCATATTGCTTGAAAATGGTGGTCTGCTTAATTATGTGGAACATCCTTCTTACGTAGTTTTTCCTTTAATTGGGTTCACCTGGCCAACTAATTATCACAGGTGTATGTGATTGATTTCAGTGATTCACAGAGCCCTGAGACACAATACCATCCATGAGTTAAAGTGAAGAACACAACATTTAATCTTTATGACACTTAAATACAATTTGCATTGTATTTGCATAATAATTTGGAACGCAGTGTAGATTGTGAGGTGTATGGCATTTTTTTGTTATTTTCCTCAAATGATAAATTCTAGAAGATCATTACTGCTTTGCAGGTCACACGACATTTCGGTGAAATAAACACCAACAAACTGGCAAACCGACCTCAACAGCCAACCACAACCATTTCTTTAAAATATTCAATAATAATGATAATTCATGAAATAAAAATAAATAAATAATGGTGCTGGTTTGTCGTGGTGAAGAGGGAACTGAGCCGGAACGCAAAGCTCTCAATTTACCAGTCGATTTACATTTCTACCCTCACCTATGGTCACGAGCTTTGGGTAGTGACCGAAAGAACAGGATCGCGAATACAAGCGGCTGAAATGAGCTTCCTTCGCAGGGTGGCAGCGCTCTCAATCAGAGATAGGGTGAGAAGTTCTGTCATCTGGGAGGAGCTCGGAGTAGAACCGCTGCTCCTCCGCGTTGAGAGGAGCCAGTTGAAGCGGCTTGGGCATTTGATTAGAATACCTCTTTATAACTAACAGTCGTGCACCTTAAGATCAGTAAGTGTCAGTGAATAATCCCTGGGAACTGTTTATTTCAGTGACATCCACTGCGCCTAAGGTGCATCATTGTTTTAGTATATACTACATGGGAGCATCAGAAAAAAAGCACACTAACATGAGATTTTATGGCTTATTATTATTATTTAAATCAGAGATGCAGGTTAGTGTGAGCGCACATGCAAGGAGGTGTCTTGTAAATTTTCTTTAAGAGTCTTAGTATATACACTGCAAACAATGGAAAGTCAACTAAAACTAGATCTGTGTAGTTTATAGGTACACATTTTAACCCTGACACTAAAGCAGGTCAGTTGAGCTTTGCGCTTTGAGAGGGCTGATAGCTCTGTACTGTTGCTCTGATCTGTACTCTGCACTGTAGCTAACGGAGCCTGTTCTGTCAGCCTACTCATTCAACCACGAAAGTATTCCGAGAAAGTGTTTTAATGCGTGAAGTGATTACACCCTTTGCCCCAAGTGACCGTGATAAACCGTGAGTGGTTCTGTGATAGCAGACCAATCAGATCGCACTGTTCCTGTGTACTATATACTTATCAATTTATTATATGATCCCGATGAGCATAATCATGTGTGTGTGTGTGTGTGTGTGTACACGTACACATTTGGGCATCTCTGCCAATTGGCATGAGTGGTAACATAAGCTGGACAGCATGAGTCTGCATTGATACCCATGTCCTTTCTTACTCATCGCCAACATGAGCACAGGATGTAAAGCACGCGCTGTTAGACTAGGCTTCGTTCAGCTTGAGAAGAAGTTACTGTAAATAGGGAAACCCCATGCTTTGCGATCGTTTTGTGTGACCAGAGGGGACAGCTCAGGGGCTTCCCCTTTGTGGTTATCATGTGGAACATACTCAGCTCTCCTTCGCTCTTTGACCAGCAGACTTGGTGCCTTCGCTTTAATTTAGGGGCTTTTATGTGGTCGCAGGTTTCGGCATCATTGCTTAACCCTGCCATATTTCTCCAGTATTGTGATCCTTCTTCACTGTGTGTGTGTGAGTGAATTTCGGTTTGCTTTTGGGAAAGCCTGAGCTCTATTGTCCTTTCAAAAGGGAACGCTGCCTCGGCAATTATTAAAATATCTACAGCTGCTGGGTGAGCGAGAAAGGCAGAGAGATAATTGCTGAAAAGGCTGTAATCAGCTGCACTGCTGTGAATACACACAGCTCTGTCAGAGCTGTAAAGATACCACGATCTATGATTATACGCAGGCCTAGCCTCGGCGTCCGCATGTGCACTCGCAGAATGTAGCGTAAGCTAACGGAGCTTGCAGCTGTGGTTTTTCTATTGACTTCCTGTTTAGCTTTTTTTTTTTTTTTTTGCTGATGCTGGCACTTTATAAGCAAAAAAGCTGGTCAGTTCATTCTGTGAGGCATGGTGCATGAATATCTGCATATGTGGTGCTCCAATTATTTTCCTCTAGTTGATTAAATTACTTGATTATTTAAATATTTGCTTCTATTCCATAAAGCCTTCTGATGCTTTTTTCATAGCTGTAATCATGTTACAGTCACTCTGGTAGGTTATTAAGAACAATTAATTCAACCCTTAAATTTGTTCATCCTACCATGGCTAATAAGATTTTATATTGTTAGTAAAAAGAAAGAAAGAAAGAAAAGACGGTGTTTATCTGGTTTAATTGTGCTGTGTGGTTTGTGGTGCTGTACGGAGGTGTTTGAACCCTGTGTCTATTGTACGAGAATTTTTTCACATTAGAAATCTCTAACTGTGACATGTTTTCTCATTAAAGTGTGTTTAATATTTATAACCGCACCAGCATATGGTATTTGGGGTCAGAGCTAGCAGCACAGCTGGTTGCTGGTTGGCTTCATGCACCAAATCACACAATAAAGGACGGTGCATCTGCATGCATTTTTTTTTCTTCTGATTTTAACGTTTTCTTTAAAAAAAAAATCGGAAAAAAACTTACCCCATCACCTGAAACCCTGCACAAGTGAATAGAAATAGCTTTGTGAACTGTTTGCACTACTAAGTTATGTCTGAGAAGTTATTTTGTTTGTTTGTTTTGTTTTCTTCAGAGCCCGATGCCTTCTCACACATGAAAGCATGCACTAACTACCCCAATATATTTTGTGTCACTCCAGAATCTGCAATGGGCAAGGGATGTGTTGCTAGGGAGCAGTGTCCAATGGCAACAGCTGAAGCACATGCCTGCGCAAGGACTTTTCTGCGAGAGAAACAAAACCAATTTGTTCAATGTAAGTAACAAGCACCCTAAAGACGCCTATAAAGTTGATGAGTGAGATGACGGTCAGTGTGAACAGCAGGCTGGAAAGCAATTTGCTGTAAGTTGTTAGCTTCCTAGTTCAGTGTCGAGTGGAGGTTTTTACATTTAGTTAGATAGACTACCACTTTATATATGAAGCTCTGATATGATTTTATATATCTAGTCATGACCTGTTAAGTGCTTAATACATATTTTGTTTTAAAGGAATTCAGCTTTCTTTATATACATTTAATCTTTATGTAATTTAATACTAATAATAATAATTCACCTACGCTACTTACTATGATTCAGATATATCAACATTTGAACACAAATATAAACTAGATAGTTAGTTCCTAAATTATAATGACATCAAAATACAATAACAGGAGTAAACAAATAATGCCTTAGTGTTAGGTTAAACCGGTGAGACCTCCACTCAAATAATAGAGTAAGATTAATGAGATATTACGTCAAAATAAGGACATCTTGAAATAAAGAGACAGTTGAACAACATAACTATTATCGTGGCGCTCCCAGGTTTGGGGGAGCTGAAGACACATGCACAGGTGAGCTGTTTCCCAATCATCTTCATCCGAAAACTTGAACCACTACCCCGGCAAGGGCCGTCACTTCATTGTGCAACCCATAGCTGCTCGCACCACTGGATGGGATCTGGTGAGCACTTTTTAGTGAGATCAGTCAGCGCACCGGTGACAAAATTGGTCTGAATATTTAGGCACAAAACTGCGAGCAGACTTGCTGCGGGGGGGACAACAGAAGGGGATAGACAGACGAGAACCCCTTATTTTACTTATATATTCGTACACAAATTCGCAGGATATCGTCAGGGTGTCTGATGGACTGAAAGAGGTAAACCCCGCTTTCTGCCTTGACACTGCCTTATGCACCGGTTGGCCTTGTCGGGCACCGGGTAAAGCACCGGGCCAAAATCCTCAGACTTCTAGCCTTGAAGTAGCCCCACGGAGGTGTCAGTAGAAACGGTAATGGCTTTGGCTTGCACCAGCACGCCGGGATTTAGTCCGATAGAAACGGCTATGGACAGGCGGGTTATTTTGCTTTTACTTTTACCACTTTCCTTCCCCTGATGTCACTTTCTGTTCACAACCCAGTGCTTGAACCCATCCCCATCTTCACAAATGTTAATAATAATAAATATTGATACCATATTTTTTGAATATCCACATTTTTTTTAAATATCATCTGGAAATTGAGATAATGCAGAGATAAGTCGAGACAAAATAATGAGTTATGAAGCAAAATAATGACCTTTTGAAATAATGAGAGCTTGGACATATCTTAAAATTCGAAATGCTGATAATATATATACCAGATAGATACTATAAACATGTCTACCTTACCCCATGTGTGTACGTTTACAGCGTTTTTGTTGTGAGTGTATAATTTGAGGTAGATCATGGGGTACATTTCCACCTCTACTACACACATACACACACACACACACACACACACAAAGAGAGATTACTGAAAGTCTGTTCCTTTCTGAAAAACTGGCTGGATATACAGACCTCACTTCAAGTTGACAGATGGCACTACTGTGAGTTGAAGTGTGGGTTGAGTGTGTGTGTGTGTGTGTGTGTGTCATTCTTTGAGAAAGCGTTAGCATGTTAGTGTTAGCGTAGGCCTAAGCATTATGCATGAATGTTTTTTGGAGCCGTGCAGGGCGTTAGCGCGGTAGAGCTGCAGCCACCTGGCATTACTAACCTGCTGCCCGTCGTGTCCACCTGTCCCAGCTACCAGGACCAACCCTGTCTCCACCCACTCACTCACTCACTCACTCACTCACCACCTCTGTTGACTCTGAACATTACAAGCTTAGTCCTACAGGAACCCTAAAACTCCTATATAAAGCAGTGGAATGTGTTTATGGTGAAGAAAAAGGAACACAAACCAAGAACCGTCTGTTATCTCTGTGTGACTCCACCTCGAAACAGTGTTTGAAAAGTATTTTAGTGCAGGTAGGGTGTGCCTGTTCCGCAAAAGCTGATCTTTGCAAGTGAATTTGGGGATTCCCTTAAGGGAAAGTACCAGGGGCAACTCAGCAGTATGAAAGTACTACAGAGCAAAAATGAAGACTTTAGAATAATGAAGGTGACGGGTGCTGTAGGGCCGGTTAAAGCTTGCTCTGGTATTTAAGCGTCTAAGCAAAGGGAAAGAAGAAGCCCATGTTAAACTGATTTTACTGTCTCTCTCTCTCTCATTCTCTCTCTCTCTCTCTCTCTCTCTCTCTCTCTCTCTCACACTCTCTCAGTCTCTCTCTCTCTCTCTTTCTTTCTCTCCCCCTCTCCCTCTCTCTTTCTCCCCTGCCCCTCTCCCCCTCTCTCTTTCTGTAGTTTGTGCTACTTAGCGTGTGCTGTGTGTGTGTAATATGGGTCAGACTGTCGCTGTTCCCTCAGTTCCTGACAACACTCGTCGTTTTGGACACACAAAATTTCTCAGGCTCGCACTCACTCATATGCGCTTACATATGCTTCCACCCACACACTCCCCCAGCGCGAGGCCACCCACCACTGCTGTCGTTTTGGCAAACCCACTATTACCAAACTGGTATAGAAAATTAGAGGATTGTGTCATGGCTGCCTGCCTAAACTCATTACTCTGATTCAATCAGTTAAAAAAAACAAAAACAAAACAAAAAAAAAAAAACAATTTGCATGTTTTGAAAGGACAGTTTTTTCTCTCATTATCCGTACTGCTTATACTGTCAGGGAAACTGGAGCCAATCCCAGCTGAGGTCAGGTGTGAGGCAGATCAGGTCACCTGTCCACTGCCGGGTTAACACAGGACAGTTTGTCTTTTTTAAATTAATTTTACCATTTAAAGCTATATAAGTGTCTTTAATTATTAACAAATTAAGGCCTTCTATTGGCTTTTTCAGCTGTCCCTGTTGGTAGCTTTTGGTGGTTAATTTTATTTATAGCTCAAACTCGGCAGAGTGGATGGGAATATGATGAATAGTTTGATAATGAGGATGATGGAAAAAGACTTTATAGCTGATTTGATGTGTCTGGTTGTTCCAGATACAGCAAGTCTGCTGTTATTAAGCAATTATTGAATGAGGTAAAGAATGATATGGAGAATTATATAGATCATAAGGGTTTTATCTGCTGAGGGCGTAGGATCGAACAAAATCCTAATTTATACCAAAGCCTAATTCTGTAATTGCTTTATATATTTATTTAAAATATTTTCAAGCTAGCAAAAAGCCCTTAACGTACAATTGGTCAACTTTTTGAATTAAGGTAATAGATAGTACCTTTTTTTTATAATTTTTTTTTTTTAAGAATTAGAATTTTTCCCAACACACAAAACTTTATCGGCTTGTTGTGAGGAGTACGCCTCTACTCTCATGAGCAAACAGGCATTTCTTCACCAGGAGGAACATAGATAGCAAATGAGAGCGAGGCTTCACCCTACTGACACACTACTGGGTGGCCGAGCTTTGCGTTGCCGTCATAGTCACCGCTACTCTCACTGAGATGTGGCTCAAAAGAAATGTTTGACAACTCAGGAGGAATAGTGGCATTTCTGTGTGGAGTTTGCATGTTCTCCCCGTGCTTGTGTGGGTTTCCTCGGGGTGCTCTGGTTTCCTCCCACAGTTCAAAGACATGCACATTAGGCTATTTGGCTGCTCCAAATTGTCTCTAAGTGTGAATGGCTGTGTGAAAGTCTGTCGAGCAGTTGTACACAGGCTGTACCCTGCCCTCGTCCGGTGTCGGCCGAGATAGGCTTCAGCCTCCTCGTAACCCTAGTACTAGAATTAAGTGGTTCAGCAAATGAGTATTAGTTACTTCCTGTTATCATGTACATTGTCTCTGCTGCCTGAAAGCACAAACTGTCTGCCCTGAAGACTATAAGAGACTTTTCCGACACTGAAAATGCTAAATTATTCAACATTTCTTCCGGATCCTGAAAACGTCATTGCGTCAGTCTAGATAGGGCGTCCACGTCTGAAGTGTTACTATAGAAACAATAACAAACTTCAATAAGCGCACAAATATAAATCTTCCAGCTGGATCTATTGGATTTATTATCTAAAGCTACAGTTCAGAACAATTCATCTTCTGGCGGGGGTGTTACATAGACGTTGAGATATTTTGAAATACCTAATACAAAAAAAACAACATTACGACATTTTCAGCTGCCCTCAGGCATCTACTGCGAGTGTGAGATGAATGAACAGGTTTTTTTCTTGCATTCCCAGTTAAAGGAAACAGGACGCAGATCTCGTTGGCGGTAATCATGCATACCCAACAGCTTTCCCAGATCAACACCAGTTTTCCTTTCACATGTGCACTGGAGCAGCTTGACTTTTCAAAAATTACTACGCATTTTGTTTATATCTACATTGTTTTCGTTTGTTTAACAACAAGACATGGGGGTGAAACTGCGTGTGTGTGGTGCACGTGTGCGATCAGGCAAGCGTGCACGCGTGTGTGTGTGTGTGTGTGTGGGTGTGCATGGTTACCAGGGTGGAACCATAAGATAAGAGGAGACTAAGAGGAAACCAGCTCATATTCTTTTTCACACACACTCTTCCTCTCCAGCAGCAGCAGCCTGTTGCTTATTCTCTCTATCTAGGTGTGTGGCGCGTGCGAACGGACAGCGCTGGACTGGAGAATCAATTCTAGTCTTTGATTGGTCACTACTTTCAAAGGGGGCCGGCTCACAGCTTGTGTACAGAGAGCGAGAGAAAGAAAGTAGGAGGAGGGGGAGTAGTGTGAGAGAGAGATAGAGAGAGAGAGGTAAAAGCAAAAGAAGGCAGGGATCAGAGAGAGAGAGAGAGAGAGTGCGTGGGCGTTTTGTTTTGCGATGGCAGCGCGGCTTAGAGCTGACAGTACGCGTGTCTGTTTGAGGCGCACTCCTTCACCGATCCCTCTGTTGGTTTTACACGCATGTAGCCCCTTGCCTGAAGTCCACCGTGCCGACTGGATGCTTGGAAAACTGGGTTGCTGAGAAAGGATTTGAAAGAATCACAGAGCGTTCAGTAACAGCGTTGAGAGCAGAGTAGCCTCTCCTCTGTGATGGTGAGTTTTGCTCTTTTCATTTCAACTCCATGCATTTTTTTTCGGGGTTTGGGGTGCTTTGAAGAAGTGGAGGTCCATATGCATGAGAGGAGTTCTTCATGTCTTACCTCTGGATGCTGGATTACCCCAGGGGAGGAGTTACGGACAGAGCGAGAGGGGGAAAGTGAGGGAAAGAAACAGAGGGACTCCATGATTTAAGTAAAGAATGTGTGAGTGGAGGAGAAGAGGGAGGGAGGTGTGTGTGTGTGTGTGTGTGTGTGTGTTGTGTTTCTCACGATGCATGATGATACTTCGCTAGCGCTCTCCACTCACGCACCTCTGCATCTCATGAAGGCGAAGGGAGCTGTAATGACCACAAATGGAGCGAAGGGCTCCGAAACTGCATGAGTCAGAAAAGCCGGGAACCTTCTCCCTTCCCTGCCCCCCCCCTCCTCTCCCTCCTTCCCACTCTCCGTTCTCTCATTTGCATTCCTGATTTTTTTATTTTTCCCCCTGTATAATTCAACTTTTGTGCTGTTGAAGAGCTGCACCTTCTGCCAAATGGATGATCTCGAGTTTGGAGTTCCACTCCTCCATAATATTGCATGAAATTGACTTTTAATAGAGTTTTACGTTCATTCCTATTTCCAGTTTTTCATTAATTCTGTTGACAGATACTTCTCTAAAGAGTGTACTGGCATGGAGAGCTGAGCAAAGAAATGTTAAAGGTTTTTGCTCAAGAGCTTAATGCGGTCACTCCTCTCAATCTTTCTCCTTCTTACTCGGAACGCTTTCTATACCGTCGACAAGTACGGAAAAAAATCGTGCGTCAAGCATATCATACCTCATTCATATCTTATCAAAAACATCAGTTTCTACTTCAGCTGATAGAAGGTTACCAAGTATTCCGCTGATAATAATCTCTCTTGAGCTGGAACTTCCTCACTGACCATGGCTTTACACCGTGGATCTGTAATGAGGGGTTTATTATTCCCAGCAGGTCTGGCTTTCTTGGTGGAGACGGGAAGGTAGGAGAGTCTTCTCTGCTCGGCTCTTGAGAGCGTAATGACTTTTCTGTCACTGGCTATCGATCACATTAGAGACAGGCACGACTGATGTTTTGTGGAAACACTTGGGAAATTTAAAAGTGACAAAGCTCCCGTCTCCCCCCATTCGTCACGTTTTTAGTTCATCCAAACTGGATATAATTTCATTGGCTTCTAATGCTGTTTGGTGACAGAAAATATCAAACATTCAACCGAAATATGGGAGGAATTTCACAAAACGACTGAGTTTTAAAAAGCTTTGTTTTCACAGAATTACCAAAATTACCTTTTTTCTTTGTTTAAAGTAATTTGCTTAGACAGACCAGGTGATACATCATCCAAGTGCACTAGTACCATCCAAGAGATTGCGAGTTCGAATCCAGGTTGATGCAAGCGGTCAGGGGACCATGGGAGCCAATCAGCCTCTCACGGGAGGGGGTCAGGGAGGGATGGCAAATGATCACCAGCCAATCATGGGTGTCTGGGAGCTCATGCGTATAAGGGGACGGATAACGCTTTCCCTCCAGGTGTGCTCGGCTGCCCCTGGATATGCATGCGCCACAGCTTATAATAATTAGGGTGGTAGCATCATGTCATTGAGGGGGTATGTGGTTGCTCTTGCCCCTCTGGGGTTGGTTGATAGGGAGGCTGTTGGCTCCAACAAGCCAACTGACATAAATCTTAAATGACTGACAGTTCTTTCAGTCTTTTACAATCTCTGATGCTTCAACTGCACATTAGCAATTTCTCATCCTGTCTCGGTTTTCTCTTTTGAAAGATGTTTTGAAGGATGTTTTGATTTTGTTCAGTACACGTGAAATAAAATCTATCAGTTTATGCTTAACTCGGACAATGTTAAATGTGACCTGTCACAGCAAAGTGGGTATTAAGTCGGAAATCATTAAGTACTTTGTTTCTCTAGAGTTGCAGGTTTAAACGGCTTAAAATTCCTGGTAGGTTTTGGTTCGTTACTCCAAAAGTAGCAACATATGTTAAAAAACATAGTATTATAGTGGTATTATAGTATAGTGGTATTGTTTAAAGCTTTTTAACATTAAACTTAAACTTAAGTAGTTATTGATACTATGGGTGAGAGAAAAAATTGTCAAAAGCCCATTTTTCCATCTAAAAGAGGAAAAACAGGCCTAAAATGAAGTGTCATATTGAAAATGTTCAACTATAGTGCTTTTAAACAGTGTGGTCCAGGTTATTTCAGTAGAAACAGGAATGTAGTATAGTAGCATTGGGACGATTGAGCCAAAGCTCGATCAAAACCAATTTCCTGTTGAGCTGCTGCTCCTCAAATCTAGAGGAGGTAACTGAAGTAGCTTGGGCAATGATGCCTTCTGGTTGGTTTACTTTAGAGCGTTACCAGGCACCTAACCGAGACCCGGGGGAAGATCCTGGACCCTTTTGAGTGATTATATCTCACACTCGGCTTAGGAGAGTCTGAGGATCCCCGGAAGAAGAGCTAGAATCTATCATTCTTAGCCAAGGATTAAAGGCAAAGTAATGAAAACCCTGAACCTAAGCATGGGTCAGTGAACTCCATAGCTGTAAATTTCAGAAATTTACCCAGGATATAAAATGAATATATATAAAATATTAACAAGGTGGGGGAATAGCTGGTTAGCAGGTTAACAAACAGGATGTCTTGGTTGCGGTTGCAGCTGATAGTAACTGCATGCAAGGATGCTGCTATATACCCTTCACCTTGTGCTAAAATTTCTAAAAAAAAACAAAAAATTAAACAATGTTTCATCATGTCAGACCTCTGGAACTTTCATATCGAATCAAGTTTCGAAACTTCCCACTTGTTCCAGGCTTTATCTTCAACAAGAGATATGTGCTTGCTTAATGGATTCTTTGAACTAGAGCAGATCGAGCCAAACATCTGCAAGTGATCTCAACCTCTACCAAAACTCAGATCCTGAACCCTGTTGTGTTTTTACTCTAGCAATCCGTAGGAGCTTCTGTTCCATGTGAACTTTTATATGCAGAGGATGTGGTCAAGCCATGGATCTGGCAACCCTAACCAAGTGTGCAGCTGTGAAAGCTTGTCGCTACGGTTACCTTTTTCGTGTGGTTGGAAACTTTTTTTTTTTTTTTTTTTTTGGTTATTTTTTTTTTCCGATTTGCTGTGTACAGTGACTGCATAACCAGTATGGTTCTTCATTTTCAGTTATTAACTGTAACTGATTGCTATTTTATATTTATGCTATTTATTGACTTGTTGACTAGGCACCAATCTTGATGCCCAAAAGTGACAAATTCCAAACAAATAAAATAAATTTTAAATATTAAAGATGGCTAATGCAACTGCTTACAGTGATATTTTCACTTTAATTAATTGTCTTTTAAAAATAATCAGCTGCCTAAAGTTTTAGGATGTAAATGCATTAAATGATGGGTGTATAGCAAAATGAAAATAAACACTTATCGATTTAAGGTGTCAACTTCTGGCTCATAGATAAATTGTTTTATTTGTTACTCACTCTCTCACTCTTATTCTTTTTCCGAATCGCTTAGTCCTATTATGGTCGTGGGGAGGCTGACGTCTATCTCGGCCAACATTGGGCAACACACATGCACAACCATTCACATTCAAACCTAAGGGCACTTTAGAACAGCCAATTAGCCTATTGTGCATGTCTCTGGACTGTGGGAGGAAACCGAAGTACCCCGAGGAAACCCATACAAGCACGGGGAGAAATGCAAACTCCGCCCTCACAGACCTTCTTGCTGTGAGGCGGATGTTCTAACCACATCACGACTGTACCGCCCTTATTCGTTACTGTTGTGTTTTTATTACATAAATAAAGTAATAAAGAATTTTGATCGGTGCGACAATATGTAGCTCATATTCTAAATATGCTGACAGTTTTTCATAAAATGTTTTGCAGTAACTAATTATTGCAGTCGTTTTATTACTATTAGCGGACCTCTCGCCCCACATGAGCGGAACACCATAATCATGGAATATCGGCACCCATACATGAACTGTGCTTCTATCGACTTCATTTTTAGTTACTGCCCCGTATCCACATGACATGATGTTGGTTGGCAAATGTATCACTTATTTGCATGACGATGGTCGCCAAGGACACAGAAGCCCGTCTATCCATAACATATATATATATATAATAAATCAGCTTCTGTTTTTAAAAACATTCAAAGTTCTTTTCCCCCCTTAAGTTTGTTGTGCTTGTATTTCTGCATCGCTAAACTTCAAGTGTAAAACCCCTAATTTTGTGCATTGTGTGGATTACTTGTGTTTATAGTGTGTACTACAGTCTGTAATGAGTATCCTCAAAAAAATCCTTCCTTAACAACACTGTTAGCTTAGAGCAGGCCGTTTACATTATATACTGGATAAGTTCAACACTTTGACCTCATGTTAAGTGTCAGGAGCATCAATGAAACAACCCCCAGATTTATTAATAATGACACTGAAACCCATAAAGAGTTTAGAGACCACCACTGTGACTTGCGGAATTGAAAGGAAAGCAAATCCAAATATTATTATTATTATTACTATTATTATTATTTTTATTAGTCGTAGTAGGTAGTTGTGGAGTTTGACCTTACAGATAATAATTTTTCCGTTTTTTAGTTTTTAGTTCAGTATTTTGCTCTCTTTTATAGTAAGATTGTAAAGATCTGAGCTTCTGCCCAAATTATTGACAGCATTAAAAATAACAAGGACAGATTACTGGTGAATAAGGTGGTATGTTTATTTGTGAGGCATGTGCAAACCTGTGTCAGTAGAACACAGAGGAAGTCTCCTTACATAGAATACACAATCAATTCACATTAGGCTCTGTAGGAGTACTGTGTAGGTGTAAGAATACCTCCTAAAAAGAACCTTGGAAAACTTTATTTCTGCACTCTAAAAGGTTTTTAGAGGTAAAAAATATCTGCAGGAAATCCCAGGCTAAACTTTTTCACTTTGAAAGCTGATTACTCGACTTGTAAAATGCAGGTCAGAGCTGAGTGTCGCAATGCTGATCTTCAGGAAAGACCGGGGTGTTTTTTTTTTTTGTTTGTGTTTTTTTTTGTGTTTTTTTTTTTTTGTGGGTGTGACCTGGATTTGTGAACTCCTGGGAATGTGGAAGAGGGTGGGGACAAGAACAAATCCTATCAATAGCTACATTCACGGTTATATCCTTTATTCTAATAAAATCTAAATAATAAAATATTTCGTTATCAATTAAAATACACAAACACACAAAAATCAAAACCTTATCCTGGAAAAAATGTCTGAGTCAATCACCATTTGAATCTGGAGTTGCTTACAGTAGTAGCTAACAGTTGCACTTAACCCATCAAAGTGAGCACACACACTCGGAGCAGTGGGCTACCACACATTGCGGCACACACAGAGCAGTTGGGGGTTTGGTGCCTTGTTCACGGGCACGTCAGTCGTGAATGTGGAGGAAGGGGAGGTGCAGCTCACTCCATCACCGCCACCCATTTTTCCTGTTGGGTCGGGAATCGGTTTGGGTTCCAAAGCTGCTTTTTTAACCATTAGGCTACGGCTGCCTCCAATGCCATACTTGGAAGCCCCTTTTAACATTTTTGATTGGTGCTTTTGTCTTGACTTGATTTTTCCATGTGTGCCTTTCTCAACATTAGACAAGTATATAGCTGACATTAGTTACTCATTGAAACCAAGAAGCATTTCCGAGGTGCTTTTAGTCGTCCGTCTGATGGTCGTTTTTTTATGTCAGATAAAATTCCATTGTAATCATCTATCTGACACATCAATACGCAGTCGTATATTAGGTCCATAAAAACAAGTCAGAAGCATATTTTTATGCTTCATTTATGAAAAGGAAACATTGAGTTTCACAACAACATTTATATTTATGCACACAGAAATTCAAAAATTCTAATTTACACATACAAAATCATACACAGTACAATATGTAGTGAAATGGCCAAAATTTTAAGAATAAAGTATTCTTCAAGAACAAAAAAATAATAATGACTATTTAAAGGACTTTATTATTAATGGTCATTATAAATAAAAACAATATGCAAAATATAGAATAAAATAAAATAGATAAAATAAAATATAGGACACAAAAATATAAAAAATGAAATATAAATGCAGTGGCGATTTTACAAGTTATATTGTCTGTTGAGGTGGATATAATGTTTGTGTGTGTAGAGTCTACAAAGTCCAGGTACCAGTGTTCTGGTTCAGGGCCCAAACAGCCTGCGGAAAGAAACTCCTCCTCATTCGCTCAGTGTTAGCTTTCAAGGAACGGAAACGTTTCTCTGACCACAACAGAAGAAGAGTCCATTGTTGGGATGGCTGAGGTCCTTCATTATCTTCCTGGCCTTGGTCCAGCAACTCCTGCTGTATATAGTGTCCAGGTCAGGACGCTCGATTCGGATGGTACGCTCTGCTGATCTCACCACCCTCTGGAGATCTTGCCTGTCCTGTTTGGTGCTGTTTCCAATTCCATACTATCTAAACTGGTATGCTAGTACTTGATATGGCCGTAAAATTTGATACAATTTTTTACTACTACTAGAACCCAATTCAGATCGGTTTCATTTATCAGTGTATGTCAACAATAACTTCTTGAATACATTTATTGCATTTAGGCAGCAATAAAATAGTTTCTAGTGGGATATATTTTCAGTGAACCTAGGTATTCAAGTCGCATGGTCATGTAATCACATTCGGTTCCTTTTGATTTTTTTTGTACGGCGAATATTTAAAGATGAAGACGCAACTGAATTGCAATTCAAACGAAGGAATTTTACATACCTCCACCCCCCGCTCAAACATTACCGTACCTCGTTAGGCATGTGGAGATCACCGTACACAGGTTCATGCTCGAAAATGTTCACTCTTTATCTTTGTGTACGCATTCGCTAGGGTCAGGCAACACATGATCGGTCAATTTAAAGGAAGCACGACATGATGTTCCCGCAGGATAGGCTAGTTAATGAGCAGTCAGCAGAAGAGGCAGGGTCTCTGATTTCTACATGTGCTCCTTGGTTTACAGAAATAAAAGAAAACAAAGAGTGTGTGTGTGTGTGTTAACTTTTACTTATCAGTTTACAAAATGCTGTCCAAGCTGTTGAAAGCACTGGAGTCAAGCTGGAGTCGAACTTGAAAATGGTCATCTCAAAGTATGCGAGAAGAGTCCCTTTACTCGGGAAGTGTGTAATATTTGGGCGAGGGTCAGTAATACGAGACTAAATACAAACAGTGCTGTCAAGACCAGAGCAGTAGGAATGATGTACTTATTACGGTAACCATAACACACTTAGAGGAGCTGCTCCTCGTCTGGTCCAGATACGCTGCAGACACTAGAAAAGTTTACATGCACACTAACAGACGAGTGGCAGCTTTCCTCCTCTGTACTACTCTGTATTCATCCTCAGGGTTGGTAGTTCTGCAAAGTAGTTCTCATGTGGAACAACAAATAACTAGCGTCACACTCAAATCTGGAGTAAATAAATCTATTTGGAGTTAATTGGGATAGAATTTTGATTTGATAGGTGAAGATGACAGTCCCTCCGCATGTGTTCACGGTACCCGCGGAATGTTTTTCACCATTCTGCTGACATCCTGAACTAACGCCAGGAATCGCATTAAGAACTATACCATCCTCAGCATACCATGTGGCGAGTAATATGCCTACAAATGGAGATTTTCAGCTGAATGTACTGGCTTTGAGACATTTTATTCTTGGTACAGATTTATCATGCAACTAAATGATTCTCAGCCCATAAATTAATTCCAGAGTTCCTAAATAACCCACAACAGAGCCGTCACACGCAGCAGATAGTTACATAAAGCTTTACATAACTGGCTAACATTCTGTGCCTCTGTCACATATACCGTAACACAACTCAGTGCTCTGACTTTCTTCACTGATATCCTGCAACCGTATAGTCTTCTCTGTCTTATACAGGCAGAGCTGTGAGATTCCTTCCAGTGCTTCTCATAGTGGAATATACATGAGTCTCTCCAGCCGTGAAGTTTTAGGGACCTTGTGACGAAGATGATGACATATCTGTGATGTACGAATGTGTAGTAATAGCAGAATTGGGATTACAGGAGAGTGATTATGCCTCTAAATGAGTTTGATTAAGCTTTTGAAATGCCAATAGAAATAAATTTGACATTGAAAAAGTGAGCAAAAATGGGCAGAAAAATGTGTAATAATCTTAATATTTTATAAATGTAAATAACATTTGTTTATGGGGAGGAGAAAAAGCTAATTACAGTTCTTTCGTGTGCCTTTGGGACACAGCAAAAACGTTCTCCTACTGAGATGGCATGAGTTTCTTCCAGGTACTCTAGTTTGGTCCCACTTTCCAAAAACATGCACATTAGGTTATTTGGCTTTTCCAGATTGCCCCTAGGTTTGTGTGAATTGTTGTCTCACTCCGTGTCTCTTAGTGCATCTCTTTGGCTTTCTGTCCTGTGTCAGCCCCTCCCACCCCTCACCCCCCGTCTCACTCTCATTGTCTCCCTCTCTGTCCCTCTGTAGTTTGCCTTTATTTCTGTTTATCTTTATCTCTGTCACATTTTCTCTGTCTGTGTTTCTTGCTTTCTTTTCCTCTCCATCTGTCTCTCATGGTGTCCCTCTGTTTATCGCTCACTGTCTCACTATATGTGTCTGTCTCCTGGTTAGCCTCTCTGTTTCTCCCTCTCTCTCCCGCTCTCTTTCTCTCTCTGTCTCTCTGTAGCTCTCTCTATTTTTATCAGTCTCCTCTTCTGACTTCATTCATCTGGATATACAGATGCACATTTTGTCCCTGTATCTTTATTTAGAGTACAGAGTAAACACAGTACACTGAATGGGTGCCAAGCATATGAGGGCCAGTAATTACTTCTCATCAGCTTCCTGTTTAACCATAAACCCCGTCCGATCTGTTCATTAGCATGGCTGATTGCGAAACTCCACTCATTCCTCCCTCTGTTCTTCTTTTCCCCCTCATCTCTCTACCTCCCTCAGACAGCTCCCCCATGCCAGATCGTGAGGAGTTACCCTGACCTCTTTATGATGTCTCATATTGTGGAAGTGTGATACGTTAGCTGATAAACTGCTTGCAGTACATTCGGTGTGTGAGGTAGTGCAGGTCTCTGACTGCCTGTTTCTGTTACACCAAATTTCCAGCCACTGCAAAAAGGCAAATGCAAATGCTATGGAAGAACATTCATGTACTTTGCATATGATACGACTGTAGTGTAATGTGGTTCTATCTGGCAAATTTGTTGGCACATAATCTTGATTATTTTTCTTTAGCACCAAATTAACCAGCTAGTTTATTTTATTCAGATTAAATTTTTCATAATATGCTTAATATAAATTTTACTTATTAATTTAATGCACACTTAAGTTATATAGTGCCTTTCTTGTATTTATATGAAAATACAAATATAGTCCTGTGTACGGCTTTTCAAATTAAATTGAGTAGATTGAGTTGTTTTTAGAGAGATCAGAGAATTTGTTTTTGCCATTTTAACTTGTATAGCAATTTTAAAGAATTACGGTCAGGTTTGACATTATTTATAGGTCGAGTTATTGTTTTGGATGAATTGAATTGTGATTAAATACGTTTTTGTATGATCAGACTAATTACTGTTTGAAAAAACAGGAATAAATATAATAAAATTGTTGAGGGTGCGTTGTGCTTGGACCTCTGGGCGTCCCTGATCTGAAGTGAATTTCTATCTTTGGTTTGGAGTGAAAGTAGGGCAGCGCTTTGCTCCATTAGCCAGCAGGAGGGATCTGGAGTTCCTGCTGAGTGAAAAACGCGTTCTCGAAGCGGTCATTAGAGTGTTAACTCCGTCTCTAATCTGCTGAGTGTCGATTACCCAAACCCACTTGTGGATATGGATGCATCACTGCGTAAGGTGAAGGCAGAGAGGGAAACACTAAGAGATGAGGAATAACTTTAAGGTAGCAGAATGAGGAGAGATACAGAGGGTGGATGGATGGTAGGAGGGAAATGGGAGAAGAAAAATATGTAGGCAGACTGCTGGCACTCTGCTGTGTCTTTCTCTCCTCTCTCTCTCTCTTTCTCTCTCTCTCTCTCTCTCTCTCTCTCTCTCTCTCGCTACATGGCCCAAACCCAAAAGCACATCAAAAGCTGGTTCTGTCCAACCTTAGAACAGATGGCCTTGCAACAATAATATTATGCCTACGCTCTTCTCTTCTACCTCTCATCTCATACTCTTTTTCTTTTGTCTCTCCCACCCTTCCATTTCACACCGCCTTCTGTTTTCTGACGTCTTAATAATCCCAGTCATCAGTGATGTCTTACTTTGTTTAAAAACATGGATTCTTTTCTGCTCTAGAATTGCGTAAAGTGTTTTTTGTTTTGTTTTGTTTTTTTTTTCTTGTATTTAAAAAAATATATATATACTGTTCTGCCAACTCGCTTTCATTTTCCCTCTTTTCAGGGCATCTGGCGTATCCCAGTAGATGAAATCGATCGCCCGGGTAGTTTTGCATCTCATATGAACAGATCCATCGTGCTGTTGCTGGATGTTTTGTCTCAGTTAAAGGATCACGACACGCTGCTCAAGATCTCCCTCATGCTTCAGAGAACCCCTGAGCAGGGAAAGTAAGAGCGGTATTTCTTTTCTTAATGTTATTTCATAAACATGTATTGATGAGCAATAAGAACTGCTCCTTGTACTGTGGAGTACTAATAAAGCTCTTGCAGGTAGGTGTACATGCTCTTTTCTGAATTCTTGCGTCTCTCTCTTTTTTTTTGGTGTTTTTAGGAAATATTTGCGGGATGTGGACCGGCAGGTTTTGGCTAAGCGCGCCTTTTTTTTCACTGTGAAAGTGCTGGAGGACAATCTGGATAAACTCACTGCGGTATGACGGCATCCCCCGTTCCCCTTTCTCTTTTCGTTAGTCTGTTAGCTGGCATGGATCGCTCCTCACGCTACTGTTATTGTGCGTTCTGATTATGCGCCGTGACTCACATCGAAGTTCAGCAAGGTTTAGCCCTGACAATTAGTCTTTCAGAACAGCTCTTTTCTCTCTGAATTTATTCATTTGTTCTTTCCCACAGGTGTCTGATCCTTCTCCTAAGCCGTCCACTTCCTCCATGGGTGAAATGACCACAGCTGACGTGTCCAGCCGACCTCCTGCCACAGAAGACGCAAAATCCTCTCAACCCGCTAAACCATGCCTTCCAGACTCGTCCCCGGCACCGGGCGTTAATCTCACAACCTCAGGTCCCAGCCAGCCTCTTTCTCTTGTATCTCAACCCAGCCTAGAACCCGTAAACCCCAACCAAGCCACATCAACAACTTCTCAACCCAGAGAAAGTAGCTTTACCCTGGGGGAGCCTATGGAGCTCGAACCTGGAACATGGACAGGCGCTCCCAAATCAGGTCAGCCACACTCAACCACTGAGAGCGTCTCTCTTGAACAAGGAATCCCCAGATCTGCAGCAGAGGCGAATGAGAGACGACTGGAAAGCACTCGGACTCCAGAGCTGTCCCTGGAGGAGCTGAGCATCAGTTCCAAACAGCAGCTGATGCAGGTTCAAGCAAGCACAGCCCACAGAGGAACCCATACTGTGAGCACAGCCCGGCCAAACAGGAAGCGGAAGCTGCTGGAGGATGTCGAGTCCGGCAAGACACTCTTACTTGATGCGTACAGGGTGTGGCAGCAGGGGCAAAAGGGCATGATCTATGACCTGGGGCGCATTGAGAAGATCATGTCTGAGACGTACATGCTGATCAAGCAGGTGAGTAATAATAATAATTATTCATGTAAAAAAATAAATAAAAAAAAAAAAAAAAAAAAAAAACCCCCCCCCCCTCCCCCCCCCCCCCCCCCCCCCCCCCCCCCCCCCTCCCCAAAACCCCCCCCCCCCCCAAAAACCCCCCCCCC
>JBCNYG010000012.1:8221224-8246809 GCA_039654305.1 Porochilus rendahli | reverse complement strand
AAAATAAATAAATATATATATATATATATATATATATATATATATATATATATATATATTCAAAGAATATATATGTATATAAAGAATATAATTCTCAACTTATCAAAATTAATCAAAGAATATATTGATACATGTTTATTGTTAATTTATTTTTATTAATAAAAATCTAATATAATAATGTTAATCAAAGAATATAATTCACAAGCAAAGAATATAATCATGAAGCAATATCACAGTTTTTATTAAATACAAAAATACATACAATTAAAATTTGTTTACCAGGACTGTTTACTCGTAGCTAAATGAAACGGAACCACAGAGCTCTCTAATAACAATGCAATAAGAATACTTACATATGAGAGGTGGAAATATTCACTTTCTCATTTGTCAAAACACTTAGTCCTACAATTTGGGTCGCGGCGAGGCTGAAGCCTGTCTCAGCCGGCACGGGGCGAACGCAGAGTACACCCTGAACAGCTCGCCAGACCAGCGCAGGGGAACACATACGCAGCCAGTCACACTCACACCTGGCGTCAATTTGGAACAGCCAGTTAGCCTAATGTACATGTCTTTGGACTGTGGGAGGAAACCGGAGAACCAGGTGGAATCCAATGCAAGCATGAGGAAACCACACAGAGAAATGGCCGAGCACGGGACTCGAACCCAGGAGCTACTTTTAGCCACTACACCACCATGCGCACCCTGGCAATTATTCATACAGCCCAAATGAAACACGTCTCAGTAGACTTAGTCAAACCGAAACCCTTTCATTTACATGTTTATATATAAGATGGTGAAATCCTGCTGTCTCTCTGCTTTTGTTAAAAGCTTTTTAAGTCATCCCTCTATTTTCTCACTATGACTTGCAGTGCGTTTGCTGTCAGCGTGTTATGTTGACAATGTATCTTTAGAATGGTGTTATGATGGGGAAATCCTCGGCCCTCTGTCTGATGACTCAACATGAAATCATGAAACGTTTTATGGGATCTTTGGGCGGGGGAAATGCGCCGCCGTATCTGACATGAGACATTGACTGTGCCATTGGTTTATATTCTAATAGCATGATTAAGGAAACTATCGCGTGCTCACCAGTTACCTAAGGTTAAACCTGCCCTTTTTTTAACCCATGTCCCTTTAGGTGCTCCTTATTTATTGAATTTTGGCATCACAGGGTCACGGTGCCTCACTTGTTTGCACAGTGAGAAGGTCTTAGCTTTGACAGCTCTGACAGCTGACAAAGGACTTTTTGTGCTTGCGTGCGCTTTATCTGGGTACTCCGGTTTCCTCCTACAGTCTAGGGACGTGCACATTAGGTCAACCTGCTGTGTCTGTGTTAGCCCTGCGATAGACTGGTGACCTTTTCAGGTTGTACCCTGTCTCTTGCTTAAAATCAACAGGGTTTCCACCCTTTGACCCTGACCGAAAACACAGGTATACATATTTTTAGAAGTTGTCTACTTCAGAAACAAATGCGCTGTTTGTTCTGGATTTTGGTATGGACAGTAAAAATTGCTCCACATGCACACTCGGCAGGAAAGTACTACCTGCCCCTTTACACAAAGCTCACAGGTGCCCATGATTGGCTGGTGATTGCTATGAGTTGCAGTGAGGCAAGCGTATGCCATCCTTCCCTCCTGTGAGAGCTCGGCCAGTTAGCTCCCATGGACTCCCAGTTGCGGATAGCCGCGTCATTAACCTGGATTTGAACCTGCCGTCAACCATCAGGGTGATAGTTGCACACCTTGTTTATGCACTACTTACACATCTCTTACTAGAGTAGGTCGTTCAGTGCATTTAATAACTAATCCTTTTAAAGAGCAGTCCTCCATTAAGGTTGTATCATTATGTTGAGGTAATGGCTGATCCTCTAACAGACCAACACACGCACACGGGCGCACATGTACTCACACAAACACTACAGTATTTTGCAGCTACATTATCAGCCTGTACCTCAGTCACAAAGGAAAAAAGGTGGATGTTTGCGGAAGGGCAAACTTCTTGATCATGCTGTCATTTATGGTGTCACATGGCTTTGGGATTTTTCTTAGGTTCCTACCTCACCTCAGTCAACCTTCATTACCCACAATACACTTACTGGCCACAGTATCAAGGAGATAATCTTATCTGGGGGAAAATAAATCAAGTGGTTAAAAAGAGTGTTCCGTTTTGGATCATCGGCGACCCCGTGCTTTAGCGAACGCTGCTATCTCTCCCTCAGTAATTCTCCTGTTAGCCTTTTAGCTTAGTCAGAGGCATTAGGCCCATTATAGCCGGAGTGCTACCGAGAGCGCAGGGACGTGCGCCAACATGTTTGCATTCGTTTTGTCTATTCTCTCTCTTTTCACTCGCTCTCTTCCTCCCACACAGCCTTAAAGGAGAGAGCAACACGCTCCCAGTAGCCGACATAAAACAGGCACGAGGGACGCCCAGTCGTGCCCCTCCCCTTCTCTCCGTTACCATGGACACATGAGCTCCAATAAGAGGTCTTATCAGGTCAACATGCCCAAAACTTATCGGAGCACATGTCCAGGATTAGTAGAAAGATTTTTATTTATTTATGTTTTTGATAATGATGCTCTTGGTTTTGCCTGCCAAGCTGCAAGATCAGATTTTAATGGAACAGTATGAACATTTGTGCTGTGACTGTGTAATAAAGCATTTATAAACGTAGTATCGGTTTGATAAAGGGATGTAGGCATGTCTCTCTGTCCTCGACCCATGAGCTGTAGAAATGGCTTACCAGAAGTTCATTCAGCCTGGTTTATTTGGGTTAAAATGGTCACTTCACATCTGATTGAATTGATTACAGTCCTTCATTAGATGAAGCATCCTGCAACGACTGTAGAAGCCTCCATCAGTTGATTACGAAAAGTTTTTTTTTTAAATAAAAGAAACCACACTGAATTGCTCTGTTCCACGCTTTCTAAATGGATTTTTTTTTAATCTTTTGACTATTGCCATATTAGTCAATTAGTTATTTTAATTTGTTTTTCGTAATACACCCTCAGATTTAGCTTCACTTTAGATACACCCTCAGCAGCACTGTGGTGTAGCGGTTAGCACGTTCGCCTCACAGCATGAAGGTCCCGGGTTCAGTTCCAAGGGTCGGGGCGTTTCTGTGTGGAGTTTACATGTTCTCCCAGTGCTTGCGTAGGTTTCCTCCGGGTACTCCGGTCTCCTCCCTCAGTCCAAAAACATGCACAGTAGGCTGATTTGCGGTTAAAAATCTAAACCCCTAGGTGTGAGTGTATGTGTGTTTTCCCTGCAATAGCCTGGCAAGCTGTTCAGGGTGTATCCCACCCTCAGTGAGTCAGCTGAGATGGACGCCAGCCTCCCCGCGACCCTAATTATGATTAATTACAAGAAGAATGAATGATGAACTGTATAATCCAGCCAAAGGTTGTATATTTTAGGTTATAAAGTTAAAACTTATATATTTTAAAAAAGGTGTTACAAGCGGGTTGATGCTCTGAAGTGATGCTCTGTTTGTGGTTTAAATGCTGGTTGGCTCACAGACTCGACCGTTTGTGTTTCTCTGCAGGTGGATGAGGACGTGGCGTTGGACCAGGCCGTGAAGTTTTGCCAGATTCAGATGGCAACATCAGCACAGAGACCGGTAACAAACACACACATTCAGATTCGCCAGGAAATGTCCCTGTGTGTGTGCGTGCGTGCGTGTGTGCGTGTACGCGCGCTGAACTGCTCCTTCACTCGGCTCCTCTGAGACACTTTTTCCCCCCTAACCCGTCCTGTGTGTCCTCATAGCAGAATGCTTTCACTCCCTCTGTTCCACACGAACACCCCGTCTACACACATCACCCATATACACACTCACCCTGCTAAAACACTCACACACCCGCATCTCTGTCTGCACATCTCTCTCTCTCTCTGTCATTCTTTCTCTCTTTCTGTTTCTCTGTGTTTCTCTTTTTTCCTCCCTGCCTGTCTGGTTTTCTCTGAATCAATCTTTCTAGCTATATTTCTTTCTGTCTTCCCTCTGCCCTTTCTAACTTTCTTTTTTCTACCTTTTATTCTTTCATCCTTTGTTTTTTCTTTCTATCTTTTCCTACATTCTTTGTTTTCATTTATACACTTTTCTGCCCTCCCTTTTCTGTTTTTTCTTTCTTTTCTTATAACTTTGACTGTTTGTCTGTCTTTCTTTTTTGTTTCTTTCCTCCTTTATTTTTCTTTAATTTTTTTCTCTCTTCTTCCTTTTTCTTTCCTTCTTTTCTTTTTTCTTTGCTTTTTTCTTTTAGTTTCTTTCTACATTTATCTTTTTTTGCCTTCCTGTTTGCAGTCTGTCTCTTTTCTATCTCTGTTTTTCTGTCTGTCCTGCATACCTTTACTTCTGGCCTGTTTTCTGTCATTTTTCTTCCGTTCACTTTCCTTTGGACCAGCTCCATCTTTCTCTCTCTGTTTTTCTGCCTGTTTTTGTCCATCTATCTCTTCTTTGTGTCCCTCATTCTGAAAGAAAGATCTGCCTTTCTTTCCATCACTTCTTTCCTGTCCATCTTCCTTCTTCTTCTCCCTTCCTTTATTCAGTCGTTTTCCGCCGTTCTTTCTCTTTTCCTGCCCTGAGTGCTTTCATTAAAGCTTCATTAGCATGCAGCAGCTTGTTACAGCAGCTCCCAGGATGTCTCTGTATCTCTCTCTAACTCACTGCCTCACTTTAGTGTCAGCCCTCGTGTTTCAGCTCGATCTCTGTCTGCAGCTCTGTGTAGCAAACAGACGGAAGACCTGCCATACACTAGAGATGCGGCTCTGTCATGTTTCACACCTTGTTCTAAAAATCTCGACATTTTGATCGCCTCCAGACTTCTGCATGTTATAAATTCAATAGAAAATGTTGCTGATAATATTTATATAAAATTATCTGTGTACTAACATCTGTTTGTGATCATTGTATTCAGGTCATTTCCTCATGCAGTGTCTCAACAGGTGCTTTTTGTTTGTTTGTTTGTTCTGGAGAAGGAAGTTAAACAGGAAGTGTGGCTGCCAGTGGGAAGCGTGGGCTTGGAGGTGGTTTGATTGAAAGAGAGAGTTGAGTGGGTGGGTTTGCGCTCATCGGAAAATGAGTGCACGATGACGATGCAGAACACATGCTTCAGTCGTTTCAGATCTTCCCTTCTAAATCGAAACGCTTTCCTTCGGAAGGTTGCGGGTTTTAATCCCACCCCCTCCCGACTAAGTGCTGTGAGCTTGAAAGCATAAGATGTTTAATCCTGAGCCACTTGGGTGTATCCTATCCAACTTTAGGGGTTCAGGACGTTGCTCAGGATGACCCTTGGGAGTGAATGTAAATAATTGAAATTCCACTTCCTGCTTTCTTTCAGAGCAGAGTGCTGAAATCTTCGCAGTAAAACAGTACAATTTAAATGGGTGTTTTTTTCCGGTGCAGTGGACGTAATCATGTCAGCTGACAGTAACGGCATTTAAGCCTTTTTAAATCCGCATCTCCATAACTGCTGCAGGTTTAATAACTGTATCACAGTCCAATCCTGTTTCAGTTAGACTCCAGTTTTCTGTTTGTGGTGCTCTGCAGGCAAAGGATTTCTCTCACTCAGGTACGGGGAATATATATAAATATTTTTTGGGGGGGGGGGGTGGGAGTTCGAGCTGGCCTGTACAGCGGGGGAGGCTTTGTTTACTGTGTTTGTCATTTTTAATGTGATCACGGATGCTTTGGTGTGTACATGTGAAGGGTGAGTGGGGTGGTTTGGCTGTTTTCACTCGATGTACTCTCCCGTATCCATGTCTGAAGTAACCAAGAATTTTAGCTTGACAATTGTTAGTCTTTAGTCTATTTATCCAATCTGCAAAAATACATTATGAAAACAGTCCATAATTAAAGATATCTGTATAGTACCCTAAATATGTATGTATAGTATCCTTCATATATTGACCGAATAAGCTTAGATTTAACTTGTACTCCCTATACACTATGCAGGACCTGCAAACCTGGTGTTTAAAATGCAATCTCTTAATTAAACTAGATATAAAGCACACAGTGTTTATGCGCGGAAGTTAGCTGCAGTAGTTTCCTAACCACCAGGAACTGGCTTTTACTCTAGGCAAATGTGGGGAAAGGGGATGACTAGGAGTACTGAATACTTCCTTATAAATACTCCAATCCTCACCAAAAAAAAATGTAATGTGATTAGAAATATATTTGGGGGTTACTCATTATTTGATTCCGAGTGTTAATATACAGTACATTGACAGATGGACTGAAATTAGAATCTTAATCCGTCTGTTCCGAAGCAGGTTTGTTCTCATCACTGTATTCATAACAGCACGAGCATCTTGGCTCTCTTTTCTGTCACTATTGAAGTCACATAGGGAGGCTCGTCACTTTTACCAGGAAACAAATTTAGCTGTAGCCTAATGGTTAGAGAAGCGGCTTTGGGACCGAAAGGTCACTGGTTCAGTTCCTGAACCAGCAGGCGGTGGGGGAATGAGCTGCACCTTCCCCTCGTCCACATTCATGGCAGAAGTGCTCTTGAGCAAGGCCTCTAACACCCAACTGCTCTCGGGGCGCTGCAATGTGTGTGGCAGCCCACTGCTCCCAGTGTGTGTGTGCTCACTTTGGATGGGTTAAATGCAGAAGCAATAATTTCCCTTGCAGGATTAATACAGCAGATCAAGTAAGTTAAATTTTACCTATTGGAAGATACAGTTCAAGGTTTACGCTAAATGCGATATGCTTTTATCAGCTTTAGTTGGCTGGTTAGGCGGGGCCAGTGATGTATGTAGTGGATAGGGTGGCAGTGGTTGGGGGTTCAGTCCCCAGTAGCACCATGCTTCCACTGTTGGACCCTTGATCCCTGTACCACCATGCTAAATTGCTCAGTTGTATAAAAAGAATGATAAACGTAAGTCACTCTGGATAAGAGCTTCTGCAAAATGCCATAAATGTAAGAAAAAAAAAGTGCTGGGATCAAGTTCAAATCCCTGTTAGACGCCCACTGTGCTTGGACATGGTCATAACCACAAGGTCATAACCACAAGGTCATAACCACAAGGTCATAACCACAAGGTCATAACCACAAGGTCATAACCACAAGGTCTTAACCACAAGGTCTTAACCACAAGGTCTTAACCACAAGGTCTTAACCACAAGTGTGCCTCTGTCCACCCTGCATTATAAATGGGTGTCAAAAATAAAAATACTGGAAGGTAACCTGCAATGGGCGAGCATCCCATCCAGGAGGAGTTGAACACCTAGTAGCTTCACTCTACAGAAACCGGGATAAGCTCCAGCTCTGATGAGCCAGTAGGCTCAGGTGTTAAAAGATAGAGGTTTTTTTGGAGGGGTACAGTATTTCCCAGGTAACAGGATGATCCAGATTACAATCTTGCAGTATAGGGGCAATTACGAATAAAGAAGGGTCACCATGGTTACTATTGAGAAAAGAACTGTGTAAGTAGAAGAAGGAAAGGGAAATGAGCTGCCTTGGTGAGGCTTGCGCTCTGCAAGTTCCTCTAGGGGTTTTTTTGCTTGTTTGTTTGTTTTTTTTAGTAAAGTTGTTGAAGACGCATCCAGTACTTCATCAGAATGTTATAGACGCAGGTAATCACTGCCATTTTCCCTCTAAGTTCATTTAATTTCATATTCTGGTACAAAGTAGATATTTCCCATAAGGTAAGATGACAGATGGCTGCTTGATGAAATGTTAATATCAATGAATTCATAATTCCCATAGTACAGAAAAAAGCAATACGTACAGCAGTCTTAAACAGCCTCCTCTGTTCCTCACGCACAAGTTGCTTATTTCATCGTCTCCTACTTGTTCCGGGGTCGGGTGACGGGGCAGCAGCCTAAGCAGCGAGGTTCAGACGTCCCTCGCCTCAGCCACTTCCTCAAGCTCCTCAGGGGAGACGCCAAGGCGAGGCCAGCCCAGAGACATAGTCCCTCCAGTGTGTTCTGGGTCGACCCTGGGGTCTTCCCAGTAGAACATTCCCGAAACACCACACCAGGGAGGCGTTCGGGAGGAATTGTAGTCAGATGCCGGAGCCACCTCAACTGGATGGGATTGGTGTTGGTGGGATTAAGGAGGACCTCGAAGTAATCCTTCCACCTCCTGACAACATCCCAAGTCGAGGTGAGCAGCTCCCCTGTTCCACTGTAAACAGTGTTGGTGGAGTACTGCTCCTCCCTCCTGAGGCATCAAATGGGCTGCAGCACGTTTGGCCTGTCGGTATCCATCTGCTGCCTTGGGAGTCCCACAGGTAAAAGGACCCAATTGGCCGCAGTTGTCCACCACCTGGTTCGGGGGTTGCCCCCACGACAGGTACCGATGACCTACCGGCCACAGCTCCGGGCTGCCGCCATGTCACGTATGGATACTGTGACGAACACATGAGTCCAACAATGAAACACCATTCAGGTTCAGATCGGAGAGGTTGTACCTAGTAATCACACCCTTCCAGGTCACGCTGTCATCGCCCACATGGGCGTTAAAGTCTCCCAGGATGACGATGGAGCCCCCAGGGGGTCGCTGTCTAGCACACCCCCTAGGGACTCCAAAAAGGGTGGGTATTCTGAACTGTCATTTGGTGCATAGGCACAAACAAAAGTCAGGACTCATCCCCCTACTTGTAAGCGGAGGGAGGCTAACCTTTCGTCAACCCAGGAGAACCTCACACGTGGGCACCGACACGATTAAGGATGCCCACACCGGCTCGCCGCCTCTCCCCATGAGCAACTTCAGAATGAAGCAAGGTCCAGCCCCTCTCAAGATGGGTGGTTTCAGAGCCCAAGCTATGCGTCAAGGTGAGCCGGACTATATCTAGTCGGAGTGTCTCAACCTCACGCACCAGCTCAGGCTTCCTTTAAGTTCCATACTAAAAGAAAAAAACATTGGCATATTTTTCATAAATCCTCCAGCATTTCCCCCTTAATGCAGTTTCCACTGTATATGAATGTATAGAGAGGCTCACTGTAGAGATGACCAACCGTGCGTAGTATGTGGTGTTTGAGCTGTAAGGACTACACGGAATATGAATTAGCTCATATTAGCAGGTCTTTGTTGTCCTTTGGCATTTTTTCTTGTTTGTTTACTCGAGATGTTGAATCATATCAATTCACCTACGTCCACGAGTGTTCCTATTAGTACATTACATCATTGTGGTGGTTCTGAGCCGAAAACGATTATGTAAGCATGAAAACAAAGCCACAATGCTTCTACCTTTGCTGTCGCCATAGTAACAGGCTGGCACAGGGGGATGTGTTGCATTGCTCCACATTTTATCTCTGTACCATGAACAGAATTGTCTGCAGCTAATGCAGAGTGTCTTGTGTAAAGTTTTTGAGATTTAGCCTCGTTTTAAATCTAGGTTCCTTTAAATTACTTTCTCCAGTATCTGAGTTTATCTACCAGGCCCTCTAGTGGCTAAAGAGGAGTATAGCTGTTGTCTTTGCGTTTGGTTTCTCTGATGCCTAGTTTGTCGTGTAAATCTACAAATAAGCTGCTTTGTCGTTTTTAGCTGTGACTTTTAGATTGACAACTGTATTGCTGTCAGTGATGAGGGTCGAAGTTGTTCCCACAGTGGCTTTAAGAGCACAGGAATCGGACAGGGGAGGGAAAAAGGAGTGCAGAGGGGGGAAAAAAAATCAAGTGCGTGGTCGTTTGATCAGGGATTGGCTGATTCAGCTTTGGTTGCTGTAGCAACGACTGGTGCTGTTGTTGTCGGGCTTGTTTGTGGACCTCTAAAGACACACACACAGCCTCAGGCCCTTGGTACTAATTCGTTTGCTGGTTGTTTGTTAAGGCACTGTGGTGGGACCTGATGAAAGAAACGCACACAGGTACGTCCCGCACCAAAAGCAGATTGGCTGCTTTTGGTGAGAAGTTTGTTTACTTTACTGGTTTGTCTTGACCACATCGGCAGTTCTGTCATCTCTTTTGAGATGTTTACTTCGACAGGCTTTGTGAAATAAAAGCTTCAATAGGTTATTTCTCTCTGCTTCTGTGTTTGTTTATCTCTTTATTGTCTGCACTTGTTTACAGATCTTTCTTTACTAGTTAATATTTATTTATTTTTAGTTACTTTTTTGGGGGAAAGGGTTTCCTCTCTTTTTTTTTTTTTAGTTTAGGGGGCATCCCAAAGTTTATAAATATGGTATTTTAAATGTGTAATGCAATAATTAAACATATTCGTATAATAGTTTTTTTTTTTTTTCTTTTATTAAAGGGATTTAAATTGTAAGGGATACAAGTTGTGTTAAAGCTGTGCCATGATTTTTGTCAAAATTAATTTGGCCAAAAAGCATGGAAATATGCAAAGGATGTAAAAAAAATAATGTTAAATAGCCTTTCAACTTGCAACTCAAAAGTAGTTTAACATTAAAACTAATCTAACCTGGCATGAAGCGAATAGAAATGGATTGAAAAGATGAATTGAAGGATTTGGTGCCATAATCTGCTAAGTCCCAAATTTGTGATTTTGAGAAAAACAGTCATATTTATCACATAATTTGGGACTTTGGCTGCAAAGAAGCTGCAGTTATCTTTCAGTATATGTGCAGATACTCCTATTACCAGAATATGATACTGCCTCATTTTTCATTATGTATTTCCCAAATGTATGTAAAAAATAAAACCTCAACACGTATCTTAACTGTAGTTATGTGCACATTGTGCTAAGTTATTAATGCTGTAAGTGCTGTGTCCTGAATACCGTTGTCACTACTTTAGCTTCAGTTCTCCAGTTATTAAAGTGGATTTGTTCAGATCTGTTCTAATATTAAAGTCCCTTGTGTTTTAGCAGTTTACGCTGTATATGTACAAACACAGAAAATAAAAAATTGTTGGTGTCTTGAGCATGTGAAGTTATGTCTCCAAGAACTTTGTCAACTCTGCTACATCAATTATTCCTTGGGAAGGTGCAAGTTTATGAATTTTTCCCCAAATAGCCATGACACTGCCCCTTTAATTTGTTTATTAATGTAAAAGTCATTCATTTAAAATCAAGCACACTTAACATTGAATTAACTCAAACTTCAATTTTAGTACAAGCCTTGAAGAGTGCTGGTGATGCAATGTACTGTAGATTATTGTTTTAAGGGTGTAATGAATAAGCGTGGCATGATGTGGCCTGGCGTGAAGCGGAGTTCTGGTAGCTTGATTATTTTACAATAACAGCACATATTGAACATGTTTTTATTCCTCTTATACCACACCATTAAACCAGTGCATCCTCATTATTATTTTCTTTTACCTTCTGACCAATCAGATTTGAGAGTTCAGCAGCGGTTCTTTTTTGCGAGTGATATGCTTGGGCAGCACAGGGGTTAGCATGTCTACCCTGCAGAAAGAAGGTCACGGGTTCGAGTCCCCGGGCTCGGGGCATTTCTGTGTGGAGTTTGCATGCTCTCCCAGTGCTTGCCTGGGCTTCCTCCGGATACTCCGGTTTCCTCCCACAGTCCACAAACATGCACATAACGCTGATTTGCTGTCCCAGATTGCTGCTGCTGGTGTGAGTGTGAGTGGTTGTATGTTTGTTTTTCCCTGGGAATGTCTGGCGAGCTGTTGAGGGTGTACTGCGCTTATGCCCAATGTTGGCTGAGATATGCTCCAACCTCCCCACAGCCCTAATACCCCCCCCACACACACACACATGCACACACTCTTTTTCTGTCCTCATTTTGTCACATACATGTAAATGCTGTAAATGTATTTTAATTCTGATGTGAATCCATTTGAATTGCCCATAAAGGTGCTAATTAAGGCCCCCTTTTTTGTGCTTTTCCAGAATTCCAGCGACGCACCCATCACCCCCAAGTTCAACAAAGAGCATAGAGACATCTTCTTCCCTGGTTCTGTTTGCGCTCCATGCCTCCACACACACACACAACCTGCCCAAGAGCATGAGAGCAAGCTGAGCAAGACTCCACGGCCTCTTTATACACACACCCACTCTCATACAGCCAGCACGCCTACGCAGATGTATTGCCCACCTCCGGGCCAGCAGGACCAATCACAGCCCAGGACCACACCCAGTCAACCAACAGCAAGCAGGGCCTTCTTACCCCACACAGGTAAAACGAAACGTCACTTCTCATGCAGTGAAGTATTTCTGCATGTTCTGTCGAATAATAAGCACACCACTTAGCTCCACCCACCTTTTCCTTAAGCAGCTTGGGAAATTTTATTAATGAACACAGACTCAGCGATCAATATCAGGCAGGCCTTCATTAAAGTGCTCATGGGGGATGTCTGGTACTCAGGAGCGGATGTGTATGCGTGTAGCACAGTGCTCTCATATTCATAGCGGTTCTATTTTACACACACACGCACACATGTGGATAGTGAATAAGTGTGTAAGAGTGAGTAGTCTCCCTGACACCAGCTGCGGCATTCTGAGCTCCACACTTAGTTGCTAGGGAAACAGAGATGGAAAGGGAGTAGGATATTTCATTAGGCGTTTGTAAGTATCCATGATACACGCTGTGTAGTACGTGTTGTGTGTGTGACTGACTTGAAACGTGAATGTGACAGAAGCAGAAAGAAATACAAATAATTACAGCTGCTGTTGCCACATCATGACAGATGAACGTGTTTCTATAATGAGCGATTTAGCCAATACGTCATTTCGATATCTCACTTTCTTCTAACACTATGGTTTTTTTTGTTTGTTGTTGTTGTTTGTTTATTTGCTGTTCTATTTCAACCAATGACTAATTTTTTAAAACGGGTGAATGAGGCTCCCAGGTGGCACAGCAGCAAGGTGCAGTACGATCATCCTGGAGATCGTGAGTTCAAGATGAGGTTAATATCACTCACCCAGGATCCCATTGGAGCTAATTGTCCAGGCTGTAACGGAGCGAGAGAAGGAGAGATGACTTGAAGTGATTAGTAGGCAATCATTGACATTTTTTGGGGGTGGGTGGTGGGTGGTGGGTGGTGGGGTGGTGTTGTAGCAGTGATGGCCTGGCAAACTGTCAAGGGTGTATCTCGCCCTTGGCTGAGATGGGTGCCGGCTTTTCTGCAACCCTAATTAGGATTAAGCGGTTTAGAAAATGAAGGAATGAGTGAAGAGTAGATGTTTCAGTTTGTCGGGGTTTTTTTGTTTGTTTGTTTGGGTGGGGTGTAGAGGATTTTGTTTTTCTCCCTTAGTCATATCCAATCCCCACCCATCGAGTTACTATCAAACAATCAACACCAACCAGGGTACTGACATACACCCATGATTGGCTGGTTATGGGGAAGTGAGCGTATACCATCCGTCTCTCCCCCGTGAGCTCGGCCTACTAGCTCTCATAGACGTGGATGGCTATAGGATCGAATTGAACCGGTGATCTCCAGGTTGATGGTCGCCCAGCTTGATGGACCACTCAGGAGCCCAGCAAAATGATCAGGTTTCCTGTTTGCTATTATATTTTTCTCTGATGTGCATTGTGGTGTAATTTATTACGGTTATGTTTTAACGATGTCATATTGCTCAGCCAAACCATGAATTAATGGTATATCATAATCTTCATGGATTTTTTGATGGATACATACAGAAACAGCTCCACACTGAAAAAAACGCTGTTAGACCACACATTCCTTTAAATAGACAATCTGCTTGCTTACACTTGGTTAAGTAAGTAGTTCCTTACAACTTTTAACCAGGATCTCAATCAGAGTCTTCAGCCTCCATCTTTAATCTCTCTGGGTTTTTTTTTCTTTTTCTAAGCATCACTACTGTCACATGTTCAGACACACGTGCACCGTGAGCAGAACCGAGCCTCTGGCCACCTAGTGGTCATTTTATTCCTGTCTGCACTCTGTAAGCTGGTGTTTACACTTTCATCATTCAGTCAAAGATTATACTCCCAGAATACAGCGACTTTATTTATTGCTCTGTGATATTTTAGTTGGTTTTACAGCAAGGGAGAGAGAGAGAGAGAGGGGGCAAATATTTTTTAATGACAAGCTGTGTGTGTCTGTGTCTGTCTGTCTGTCTGTCTGTCTCTCTGTCTCTCTGTCTGTCTGTCTGTCTGTCTGTCTGTCTGTCTGTCTGTCTGTCTGTCTGTGTGTGTGTGTGTGTGTGTGTGTGTGTGAATTATTATACATATGAAGAACCTGCAGAGTAGCTGTTTTATTTAGTACACAGATACAGCAGACAAGAATTAATATAAATGTCTAAACAAAAAAACTGAATTCTCATTTTGCTAATATATGTTGTAACCTTGTTCTCAAGAGAGCCTGTAGAGGACACAAACTGCACTGTAAAATTGCAGAAATGGATAAATCTCCTCCCATCTGATCTTTGGAAGCTGCCAGTCTTGAGTACATCCAGCGTGTGTAGGCATATTTTTTGTTCCTGGTCAGACTGACGCCTGCTCTGCATATACCGGTATGTGTATTCATTCTCGATCATGATTTTTATAAGTCTGATTTATTGATCAAGTATTGATTGGCTCTATTTTCAAGGGCCCATTATCTGTCTGTTAGGGATAAGACTATAAAACAAATAATGCCAATCTGTTCTCTTATCAGTAGTCCTTCACCAGACAGGACTGGTGCTATTTTTATTAAAATGCTTGTTCCTTGTACTCTGCGTTTGCCAATTGATTCCTATTCTGTTTATCTCTAACTTACAATGCTACACATGTAAATGTTCATACCATATGAACCAGATGAAGAGTAAAGTGAATAATGTAAAAACAGACATGCTCTGACAAATTTAATCTGAACATGCTCAAATCTGCCTTCCCATCATCTCATCATTAAGGGTTTAGAGGAAGCACATACTCTGTAGGTCTCTTTGCTCTATTCAGTTATAGAACAGATATAGTACTGTGTTTACTGTATGGGAACATAAGACAAGCCAATTAATTAAAAAAAATCGCAGACATTCCACAAAACTGTTTTTTTTAACATTCCAACCCTCTGGCTTTATGAAACACTTCCAAAAATGAAAAAGGAAGAAAAATGTTGTTACAGATCGAACAGAGGAAAAAAATAAGAAATCACTCGGAAAATGCTATGGATTCACCAAATACGGCACCAGCTCGGGCTTTTATAACAGTTTGAATTCTCTGAGGCATGGATTTAACTATTGACAAACAGTATCCTTCATCAATCCAACTTAAACTTTCTCTTAGTGCAGTTCCCACATCAGCATTTTTGCACACATTTGCAGGTTGGAGCCTTGTCGTGGATGTGGATTTTCTTTAATTTCCACCATAGATTGTTAGTTGGCTTGAGATCCGGACTATTTGCAGGCCATGCCATTGATATTATATAGCAACCCCATATCATTAATGATTGTGGAAATTTGCATGTTTTCTTCAGGCAGTTGTCTTTATAAATCTTTATAAGTCTCACTCTCATCCAGTCATCCACTGTCCATGATTGCTTATCTTTTGCCCACTGAAACCTTGTTTTTTTCTGTTCATATGTTAATGATGGTTTTCATTCGTTTTTTCTGGATGTAAATCCCATTTCTTTTAGGCGATTTTAGGACATTGACTTGACTTTCTGATCTTTGATCTCTGATGTTTGTTCCTAATTTGTTTTGTTGTGCATTTTCTGTTTTCAAGGCATATTGCTTTTAGTTTTCTGTCTTGACACTCTGATGCCTTCCTTGGTCTACCAGTGCGCTTCCCTTTTACAACCCTCCCATTTGATTCGTACTTGGTCCAGATTTTATACACAGCTGACTGGGAACATCCAAGATTTAACTTCTTTGAGAAGTTTTATGATCCTCTCCTTTGTTTCAACTGGCAACTCTCATGTTGGAGCCATGATTTATGTCAATCAGCTTGGTTCAACAGCTCACTAAGGTGTGCAAGCGCTCATTTTTAACTGCAGACTAATTAGCAGATGCAATCGGATTCAGGAGTTTGTTTTAGAACTTCAAAGTACACAGTGAATTCAAATTTTCCTCAGAATTGAGTGATTCCATATTTTCTTTTCTCTGTTTCATCTGTTAAAGCAGTTGCAATTGACTACAATTTTCTTTTTTTTTTCTTTCTGTAAGTGTTTCATAAAGCCAGAAGATTGGAATGTTAAATGAAAATAGTTTTGTGGCATGTCTGTGAATGGGGTTTTATTCTACACAATTAAACAAGTGAAGAAACATCTTTCTATTGGTTATTCCATACATTTTGTATACTGTAATATTGTTTTATGCAGTGGAAGAAGACTGCAGTGGATCACCTTGCAGAAATGCTGTGGTTGTGGATAACACTGTGCCTTATATTGAAAGGTAAATTTGAGTCTCAATCCAATTTAGACAAAGTAATACTGTTAAAGAAAGGATTTTATTGCAGAGCTTACACTGATAAACATGCACCTTTTAGATTTGCTTACATGAAAATTTGAGATGTGTGTAAGTAGCAATATGTAGCATAACTGTTCATACAAACTTCATTCATTCATTTTCTGAACTGCTTTCTCCAAATTAGGGTCGTGGGGAGGCTGGTGTTCTTACAAACTTGTCTAAATTTATTTTAATCCTGATGGAACCACTTTTTCTTAGACTGTATATTCTGTCCCAGAACTTAAGCTACATCTCATTATTTCTAAATTGGGCAAAATTTGAAATATGGACCATGTTTGTTTAAACCATTCTTAATCTACTTCTTGTGGATAACCAATAAAAATGAGTCCTGCATATGAGCTTTGGCTTTGTTGTGAAAATATCACGTCACTTTTTTGTTGCATCATATGGAAGCCGAATGCCAATGCAGATCTTAAAATTCAACCCTGAAACTTAAAAAAAAAAATTATAACCTTTAGTACTGTGCAAAAGTTTTATGCAAGATTCATACAATCGTTTCCTAACATGTTTATTTTATGCATCCTGCACAGAAGACAATGTTAATGTTAATTTCCTACAAATTTAATGTTACAATTGTTGTTTAAAAAGTAAGAGCTAGAGCACAGCAAAGTAGCGTAGTATTGTAAAAGACAAAGTCTACAGAAGGACAGAAGCAGATTTTTAAGATGCATGGAACAATCTCCCAGACACTTTCTGAAGCTCTATTTACAATGCAACTGAGAGAACTGATGCAGGCAAAGGTTGGCCATGGCAGATATTTTATATAGACATGTAGGAGTTACCTCAATTACTGCTTTGAAAACTTACAAAATGTAATAAAATCAATTAAAAAGTAAACACTCATTTTTTTTATTTATCTTATTCATGCAGGAACAAGTAGCTTCATGATCCACAACACTGTGGAAAGCATGTGCCTTGAGGACTCTCTCTCTGCTGGAGTTCAACTAAAGAGATGTAGTGTGGACTTGGAGCTCCAGGAATGGGTCTGGACAGACAGGGTGTTCCTCATGAATGTAGCCACACAAAGGTGTCTATCTGCCTTCCACACTGACCAAATCCAGACGCGTGACTGTGATGGTGAGGATGATCTGCAGTGGCGCTGTATGAATCACAGACTCATCAGCCTGAGTCATTCCCTGGAGCTAGGTGTGCACAGGGGAAGTCTGGCTCTGACCAACAAAGGTGAACGCACCAGGTGGAGGTCTCTGGATCAAGGAGACATCTGTCAGGAGAAGCTAAGTGAGTCCCTGATATGAAAATGTGTCATAACAGTAGATCACTTAGGCAAGATAATGTGTGAAAATTTATGTTAGTAATTGTGCACTGTTCATAAGAGATTGAATAAAATCAAGATTATTCATTCATTTGCTGAGCTGCTTAATCCTTCTAGGGTTATGGGGAGAACGGATCCCATCTCAGCCTACTGTGGATGAAGGTGGGATACACCCTGAACAGCTCAGGTTTCAAACCCAGAGCCTTTCTGATGTGAGCTGGACATGCTAACCATTACAACACTTGCTGAGTTTAACAAGTCTTTTATTGATGCTATGCATCCATTTCTTAAGATTTCACAGCACCATTCTATAACATTAAAACGTGTGCAATAATGTAATGTGGTTATATGAAACAATTATTTATCTCAAGCTGGGTGGATATTGTTAAATAGTCCCTAGACAGGACATTGAGGGGACTATTCAGCGATATGCATTGAGCCTGAAATAAATAATTGTTATAGTATATACTACACAGGAACATAAAGATGCAAGCTAAAGGAAGATTTTTTTTCTAGTTGTAACATGATTCAAGTATTGTCCCAACTTGTAGGGTAAATAATAAACAATCTATACCATGCCTAAGATGAATAATTGTTTTAGTATATTGTATACTACATGGGAAATATACGAGGACTCTATTGCGCTTATTTTTTGGGACTGAATTCTGTTAAATCAGACCTTACTGATTCAAGCATTATCTCATCAGGATAATGTCTATAATCCTGCAGATAGTAATCTAAACAGATTTCACCATTCCCGTGTAGTATCCACTGAGTGTTATTTAACATGATGATGCTAAACTGAGCTTGTTATTTTGATGTATAGCACAGTCATTTGCTGAATGAGAAAAGAAGAGATCTTTGTAATTTATCCAAACAGGATCCAGAAGACAGAGTAAAACAGATGTGGTTCCAGTCACAGTTGAAAACATGACAGAGGAAGAGAGAGAGTATCTCAGGTGGTACTACCGCACTGAGGATGGTGAGAGTGTGTTTGTTACTTGTATTATGTCTTTCGCAAATGATATACACTGCCACATACGTCCACACAGAATACATGTGTGTAAATAATCATGATTTCGAAAAGAAAGGTTAGATACCAGTTCTGATATGCAGCACTTCACAGGAGGATGATTTTGTTGCTTTAAAATAACTAATTCAAACTCTAGTAAGAACTGAGCATTTGAAAGTCCAGTAAAGGTGTGTAAAAGCAGTAAAATACTAAACCACACAATGTCGTTGCCCTCCAGGTCACTGTGCACAACTGTTGTCTTGCTTGTTTACTGTCATGACTCTCATCACACATTATATTACACCTTGAACTTGGGACTGCCTCTTTTGTTCCTTGGACATAGAATTCTTTTTTTATAATTTTAATTTTCAAATAAAAAACCTTTTTAATTGCAACAACACCTACCTAGAAAATGTATGTAAAATTTAGTAAAGACTAAACCATACACTGTCCCAGATATAATAAAGGTACCATATATGATTAAACAATCACACCAGTCTGAGTTCTGACCTTTAACCCAAATATAAAGATAATGCAGTACTACTTATAAAAATTCATAAAAAGAAAATGGGTATCATAAAGCAGCCGTAAATTGTGGCAAGTGGACTTTTGTCTCTCAGTTCATCTTGCTAATAAAACATCACCACCAACCTGTAATTTGCTTTTACACATATTGGAGTAGTAAAATCCAGAAAAATCCAATAAAAAAAATTAATACAAATCTAAATGCACAGCCAAAATTCCTCAGAGGCTAAAAACTCACTTTCAGTTCCACACCTATGATACACTGGGCCACTTTAGTGTTTTGTTTTGGGGGATTTTTTTTTCTGTATGTGTTTTACCTGTGAGGGTTACCTGTGAGGCCTCCTGCACTACCTATTGTCTAGTAAACATCAGTTCTCCCACGCACGCGCGCACACACACACACACACACACACCTAGGGGCAGTTTGGAATAGCCACTTAGTCTATTGTGCATGTCTTTGGACAATGCAAGGAATCCGGAGAACCCAGCAAAATCCCACCCAAGCACAGGGAGAAGATGCAAACTCCTCACAGAAATGCTCTAACCAGCCATAAGGTTCAAACCCAGTTGAAGCAAGAATGTTAATCACTATGTCACTCCTAGAGCATCAAGCTTCAGGAATTACATGATCAAATTTTCATGTGTGGTGGCACAGTGGCACAGTGGTTAGCATGTCCGCCTCAGAGAAAGAAGACATGGGTTCGACTCCCGGACTTGGATGTTTCTGTGTGGTGTGCATGTTTTCCCCATGCTTGTGTGGGTTTCCACCGGTTTCCTTACACAGTCCAGAAAAATGCATGGTAGGCTAAATGGCTTGTTCTAAATTGCTCCTAGGTGTGAGTGTGAATGTTTGTATGTGTGTTGGTCCTGCAATGGCCTGGCGAGGTGTTTGGTGGAAAACCCCGCCTTCGGCTGAGATGGGCGCCAGCCTCCCCGCTACTCTAAATAGGATTAAGCACCTTATCGATGAATTTTCATGTGTATTTTTCTTTTGTTTTTTCCAACTGCATCATTAAGATAAATAAGTTGGTAAAAAAACTGAAGGGAGCATCCATATTTGGAAACTTTGGTCTAATAATCTGCTGAATTACTTTTCAATTACCAAAATTCCATGCAGCTTTGTGTCACATTCTCAGCTTAGTCTGTTGTGTATTTCGAGTAAGAGTGAAAAGTATGTTATGAAACATTTTTGCCAATCGAGTGTCTCTTTAATTTTACATTTTAATAGCTTTTTGTTTATTGTCTTGCACTGGAATAATACAAAGTAAAAATTTTTGGTTTTCCAGTAGGGCTTCCTCAGTACTGTTATTGTGTATCGTGTCTTTAAAATCTAAACTTTACAAAAATTCTGTGTAAGGCAGAAATCTACACAAAATATTTTTTGAGTTTTTTCATCTTCATAGCTTCAGTAATAACCTATGTTTGGAGTAGGTAGAAATAAAGCTCTTTAATTACCAAAGTTGTTGTTTTGGTGAATTTATAGACTCATCAATTAATGCTGGCATTTGTAGCAATGAATGAAACCTATAAGTTACTAGCTCTAATCCATTAGTGTTTGTTTAGCTTTAGGAAGGTAGTTAATGTTTAGCACACTAATATGTGGTTCTTTTTTTGTAGCAACACCCTGGAAATTTGCCATGCTAGGCTTCTCCTTCATGGCTCTGCTTTTGGGGTGTGGGCTCTGTGTCATGGGAATGATGGGTAACAAGTAAGTATTCACACACATAAAAGCACAGTGAATGTATGGAATTAATAAACAAATGCCTTGATATTCATATCAAAATTTTACAGAAATCACTTAAAGTGCAAATGAACTGTTCAGGAATGTTGGTACAGAATGGGTAAATAGGACTTTTTATTGTTTTTATTTTATTTTTTTGCAGGCATCGAAGAGAAATAGCGAAGTACAAGAATACCACTGCCGTATCTCTTGCCCAAGTCAAAGTGGAAAAAGAGGAGCTTCAAGCCATCAGTGAGCTCAGTGAGGACAAAGTCTCCTACACAAACCAATTAAAAGATGGGCATCTAGACAGCAAAGTACCACCAGAGAGAGCTAGTGAGACTGAGTCCCTGAAACCAGGCGAAATTATGATTTCATGGAAGGATGGAAACGTCTCCAAACTCACCTCTAATTCTCAAGATGAGGGTGAGGAGGACAATTGATGAGACGTACAACAAATCTCAAAGCAAATTTCCTTTTCCTTACTTTGAATACTTACCTTGAACTGAACATATCAGGACTTTCTCTGCAATAACAAACTTGATTCAATGCATTAATGTCTTTACAATAGACCAACCCCCTGACCCCAACCCCAAAATGTTTTCCTATTAAACAAAGGAAAAATATCCAGTAGTTAATATGATGATGTTTGCTGTAATAACACATTCATGGAAGGAGTCTCTAGTATCAGCATTTTGTTGCAATCATTTTTTATTCATTCATTCATTTTCTGAACTGCTTAATCCTACTTAGGGTCGTGGGGAGGCTGGCGCCCATCTCAGCCAACTCTGGGCAAGGGCAATATACACCCTGGCCATCACAGGACAGAAACACGTTGACGGCTATGCAGCCTACTCTTGACGAAAATCAGCAATGGTTCTTTTACATGCCTCTGACCACAGACAGTGAGAGACATGGCCAGCCTTTGATAACCCAGTTAGCTGCACTGGGGGGTTGTTGCAATCAGTGCAACAAAATCAAAATCATGCAGAGTCTTTAGTTTTTGTTTGGATGCTTATTTGTATGTCTTTTTTTTTTTTTTTACTAACTTGTAAAATGAACATTATATGTAACAATAAATAGAGTTTTAAAAGTATGTGTTCATTTGAACATAAAAATTTACAAAATTATTATAATAGTTGCTGAAATGCACCAGAAAAAAGCCTGAACCATGTCATGAAGAAGCAATAACAGAAACATAATGCATATGTGTGGAAATAAAAATAAATCATCTGGATTGAAAAAAGATATATTTTCTATATATTTAATATTCAAAAGATTTTTTATTTTAGTTTGGAGGTTTTCTAATGGTTTACTTTATTACCTTTTTTCTAGCTATTATTTATGATAGACTGATGTCAGAACCAATGGCTAGTATTATACTCAATATAATACACTGCAAAAAAACAAAAACAACAATTGTTCACACAAGGCAATTCAAATATTATTATGAATATTATAATAATTCATTAAATCTGACCGATGCCTAAATCATTAATACCATTTACATACAAGAAAAGACAAGTAGCTCTTGAGGTCATGGTGGCATTTTTAGCTGTGTCATTTGAGAACAAACCATAAAACAAAAACACTCAGAGTGCAAACCTACGCAAAGTCCCTATATGGAGCAAAATGTTGAAAATCGTCCAAAATTTGGTAAAAAGTTCATAACAATTAATACAACACTTTGCGTTATCCTGCTAATAAACAAACAAACAAACAAACACAAAAACCAAAATATATTTGATTAACTCATATATACAGAAGACTTCTTCCTTCTGACCTTTCTACCGTAAGAAGACTACTGATCTTCAAGTTGTGATGAACATTAAACATTATATGATAAAAAAAAGTTGCAATAAAACCTGATGCAAGCAAGAAACCAAAACCTATTCATGTTTTCTTTTTTTACCTTTGTCACCCATCACCAGTCTTAATTAAGCTGACTTTATGCGTACATGGAATTTTCTCAGATTTTCTTGTAAATAAACAATTTAAACTTTTTTTTTTCTGCCATGTCAATTTTTTTCTGCTGAAAAATAAATTAGGGTCACCAAGCTGAGTGTGGCATCTATTTAAATATGTAAACTCAAAAAGTCATTTTGGTGCATTACATTTTACGGTAATATTTTATGGTAATGAGTCACTGAAGCATTCAGAGCCAAATATTCATACACCCTGTACTTCAGTCTAAATATAATCTATAAAAATGAAGAAAATGATGTTATATGGCTTGGTATTGTTATGCAACATCATCTTGCCATTCATCTATTCATTTGTTTATTACCTTATCTTTGGTAACTGCTTTATCTTGGTCAGGGTCATAAGGTCACAGTTTGTGTTCTGGGAATACTGGGCATGAGCTATGAATAGACCCTGGATAGGATAAAGTGGATGCAGTTCAGGGTACTATGTACACACAGACTGACATCTTGGGGAAAATTCAAGTCACCACCATACGAAATCACCATCATACGAAAGGAACCCCATAGATTTGGGAGGCTCCACACAGATAGTAATCCAAAGACTGCGCACAGTCCGATCTTATTTTTACTTACACTCTGGTTAATTCACTCATATAGCATGCTTCATTAACTCTTCTTGAACTGAGAAAAACAAATCATCTGTAGCTTAGCAATCCGTGTCCAGTGCAAAACTACATAAGTACAGTAACTGTCAGACGCTAAACATAATTAGGAGTAAGTGGAATATTATCGAATGATTAAATCTTACCTCACGCTTACAATATCCTGCTTTTAATATTTATCATTTTAGGCACATGGATTTTATCATTACTTATATTTGTGAGGAAAAATATTGCATTTAACACAGCTAAGTTTTCCCTTAGTACAATTACTATTAGTGACTTCACATTAATTATTTCTAAATAGCTCTCATTGCTAATGCAGTCAGATTACTCTAAACCAACTGTGATTTTTTCTTATTCCAAAAATAACACTAATTCAATATCATACATTTTGTAATCACACTCCACACGTGACCAAACATTTCACCTACAGTGTGTTCCTAAGTTATTCTCATGGCACGTTATCATCAAGTTGCTATGTAACAATTGTCCTCAAATCTGTCTGTATCTTCCATTACCATAAGAGGACAGTGTTGAGTCAAAAGATCTTGAAGCCTTTGAGGAGTGTAAGTGTGGGTGCTCTTCGCTTGCTCTGAGCCCTTGAAGACTTCACAGTCACCAACTTGGCTGTGGCTGGAGTGGGCAGCTCCTTATAGCAGGGTGAGAGAAGTGAGGCAGAGGAGAGGCTGATTGGTCCTTTGTCTTCACTGATGTAAAGAGACCGGAGTGAAAGACTCCTCTCTGCTTCACGTCTCACCTCACGGATAGCTTCGTAAAACATGTTTTGCACAGACAAAAAGTCCAGGCAGGCAGACACCTCAAAAAACAAACAGCCAAAACGGGCAGCCAGGGTCGCACCATCCGCCTTGTTCACTTGCCTGAGATACCGAGAGAGAGATGGAGCTCAAAATTAGTGCCACAGCCAATCAGAGTAAAACATTTAAAATATAATTTAATAAAAAATCTCCAGTGGAAGGACAACGACAACAACAACAACAACAACAACAACAACAACAAAAAAAATCTTATAGGAATGAGGACCTTATTTCCATCATAATCTGTTCCTGCATACTTTAATAAACCATTTATTTACAGCACAGGTTCTCAACTATGGTATCGGTATCCCCCATTCTGCAACCACATTAGGAAAGATTTGCTATTTTTTTACTCACTCACGTCCACTCAGGAGGTGATGCTAATTAGCTGATTAATTGGCGTATGTACTGGAACCAAGAAAATAGTGCTCCAGGACCAGGTTTGAGAATATATGCCTTACAAGAAAGTTACTTTGAAATTTGCTTAATTTGCGACAAATGTAGCCGAATCCAAGACATGTATGTTGTCCAAAATATTTTTATCTCATTATTTTAACATATAATAATAATAGCATGCTCTCATGAGATTATAACTCACAATTTCAAGTTAATTACTTACAATAAGGATCTCACTCATCATTACTCACTCATTTAGGGTTGAAGGGAGGATGGAGCTTATCTCAGCCAATAGTGGGTGAAGGCGGGGTACACCCTGAACAGCTTGCCAGACCATTGCAGGGCAAACATGCCCACAACCATTCGCATTCACACCCAGAGGCAATTTGGAACAGCTAATCAGCCTATCGTGCATGTCTTTTTACATGAAAACTCTACAGAGAAATGCCCAGGACTCAGACCTAGAAGCTTATTGCTGTCACTACGTCACCCTGCAGCTGAAATAAGGGGCAATTATAATGAAATAATGAGATAAAAATCATAAAATAGTATGCAGTTAAAATTATAAGAGTAGCAGTAATAATGAGATATTATGCCGAATGACACCACGATATTATGAGACAATGAGTTATTAAGTTGAAATAATGAGCTGCAGGTCCATGTTGACATGTGACTGGGATGTGACCTGGATGTGTTTTGAGGTCTGATATCTATGGAAAATAATTTGAGAGAAGCAGAGTTCTATCACTTATTGCTAAAAGCCCTTCAAGCATGCAACTCCTGTGAAAAACTAAAAAAGAACAGAACGGACTACATGTCTACATTTATCAGAAGGGGAACGCTGTGTGAACTGGATTTTTGCCAAACTATTCTTGTAAGTTAAATTTATGTCTCATCTTGCATATAAACATTCCACAACTCACACACACACACACACACACACACACACACACACACACACACACACACACACACACACCCC
>JBCNYG010000012.1:8199891-8214227 GCA_039654305.1 Porochilus rendahli | reverse complement strand
CCAACCACGAAACAGGTCTGTAGGGAGCAAAATGTAGCTTTGTTTTTTTCCTTATACCACATATATATGTATATGTTTATATATGTATGTGTATATATATGTATGTGTATATATATATATATATGTATATATATATATATATTTTTTTTTTTTTTCTAATTTTGAAATTCATGTCAAGATTCCACGTGAAAGCGAATATTTTGCAACTTAAGTATATTACGAGAAGGTCACGTAACAATTTTCTACTAATTTCCGAATAATTTATGATTGGTCTACGGATGTTTGGCGAAAGAAAAAGAAAAAAAGCAAATCTCTTGTAGTAAATCAGTCGTATTGTGTTCAATTTGTACTCAGACCATGCGCTTGGTATTCATACATTATTAGCGCAAACAAAATGTGAATAAAATACGAATGATGGTAAAATATAGGGAAGTCAGCAAGTCTTAAACTTTCCGCATCAAAGTCTCCGACACCTTGCTTTTCCTAGTGAATGAAAAACAAATAATTTGCGATCAAAATGACAACGTTACGCCTCGCGACATGTGCGGACTGTTTTTGAAGACCTTGAGTCTATTCCGTGTCAGAGCCTCGTTTTGTGGCGTTCAGGGAAATGTTTTGCGATAAGTTCACGAGCCAGTCGACCAAAACGCGATGCCGCAAACAAATTTGAGAAATAAAAGCGCCAGCCACAAATTGCCAATCACGTCAGTCGATTTTCTGGCGCTGTAGGTGTTCCTGTGGGGATAACCTAAAGGGTGCAGTTTCAAAATCAACACTTAGCTCAAGCTTCTTTCATGCTCCTGTGTATTTGCAGACTTGGATGGTGTCGAACTGCTGCTGTGATCATAAACACCGCCCTGAGATCATCCCAGGATCCACGAGGTACACATACTGAACATCCTTTCAACAGACTTCGATTGATTTTTATGAAGCTGCTACTGTTAGAAGCATATTAAAATATAAAATCGATGTGAGTTGAGTATAAGAGCAGAATGTAGTCTGTCGAATGTCCTGTATCGGATTTCTTTCATTCTAAAGCAAAAGTGTAAGAAAGAGATATTTAGTATGGATGGAGGGCTGCATTTTCATTTTGGCTTTCTCTCTCCCTCTCTCTCCCTCTCCCCTTCTCTCTCTCTCTCTCTCCCTCTCTCACCCTCTCTCCCTCTCTCTTCCTCTCCCCCTTCTCCCTCCCTCTCTCTCTCTCTCTCTCTCCCTCTCCCTCTCCCTCTCCCTCTCTCTCTCTCCCTCTCCCTCTCTTGCCTGTTGCTCTTTGCTGTGCATATGCTGGCTGTTATCCTTTTGCTGCTGGACCACCCCGTCTGCATTAGGCAGCCCATGTTAAAGGGAATACCCAGCGAGTGTGAAGCCCTCAGAACTGCGGCGGGACATTAGGGCCCATTAGCAGCTCCTAGAGGATTCTTATAAAGTGCTGCCAATTTGTTGTTTACTCACTTTGGCAAGCACACAACAATTTATCCCCAAGCCCCCAAGGTCAAATATGCAGCTTATTACCTAAAGGGACATGGCAGCATCTCTGTTGCTGTGTTTAGTGATGATTATCTCACTACTTCTAGTTCCTTCTGAAGCACACTGTGCCTATAGGAAGTGATCTGACTAGATATCCTGCAGACCATGTGTCCAGACATAGCCATGGCCCATATTCCTGCTGATGGCTCGAACCTGAGGCATGAAAGTGGCCAATTAAAGCATCAAAAGGGAGCATTGCATGGCTAATGCCAGTGAAAGGTGTGAGATTTCTCGTCGGGCCTTGGCGGGGGGGGCCTTTATGGAGGCTTACAGCCGTCTGATCACGGCCCAGAAGTGCCTGTGTATTGGCAGCTGTTAAGCTATTGAGTATTGATGGTATCCATATGAGCCACAACAAATGGTGAACCTGATTATAAGTCTACCGAGTTATAGGAAAGAAAATGGATTAAAAAAAATAGCATGTTTTGTTTCTATTTTACTCATTGTTTTACCTGCCATGTGTTTCTTTTGTTTGATGCTACAATGAATTAACGTTACCAGAAACCTCCTTAAAGTACACAACGTTATGAATCCTTCCTAGCTGTGGCTTTGAACCGACCTGCTGGTCTGCGGATGGCTTTTCCGTGGTTAAAAAATAAAACCCAAGGTCCTGAGCAGTATGAGACAAAAGCTGATTTGGACTTGGGTTCAGGCTGTGTGTGTCATCTCTGAGCTCAGTGTGGGGCTCGGTAGGGCTCTCTTGATCTCTGTGGGGTCTTCAACAGGAAGCCGCTAGTAACGTTTAGATATGACACCTTGGACAACTTTACATTTCCTCTAAAGGCACGCCATGTGTTTTCAGCAACACATTAATGATATTTTAACCACATCAAAGAGCATACGCATAATTTTATGATGCGCTTCGCAACCTGACGAGGTTAGCTGGATGTCAGATAACTAGTCGAAGGACCCAACTTTGACCTTTCGGATTTCGAATTAAGATTCACAATGATTGAGGAAAATCAGGAGATGTACAACCGTCAAGATTTCCAGTGTTACGTATTATAGAACCATGACGCTCTAATGTCCATTGTTATTAGCATCATATTGCATTTTGGTCTTCATTGTCAAATTATATTTTTGCCTCCATCCTCTTCCGTTTCCCCCGTCATGCTCCATATCTGTGGAATCGTGTGTAATTTCTAACTACGCAAACACCTCGTAGGTGTTAATAAGCTACTTAACGTGGTTGAGTGTACAAATCGTCGAGCCTGAGCTGCTAATACTGACAGCAATGGAGGTGCTTCAATACTTGTACTACTTCATTACTGTTTTAATCCTGGATTTAAACCTGGATTGATGTTTCTTGTGAATTAGTCCCTCATTTCGTTTCTAAAGCTTCCATCAACCTCATCATTTTTACACTAGTTACATGCTGGGTATGGTGGTGTAGTCGTTAGCATGTCCACTTGACAGCAGGAAGGTCCTGGGTTCGAGTCCCAGGCTCACGTGTTCTCACGGAGCTCGCGAACATTGTCTCTTAATTCAATTCAGGTTTATCTTTATGCATGTAATAGATATTAGGGGCTTCTGGACTGAAGGGACCTTTCATAGTTCTTAGTACTTTTGCTGAAGGTTCGCCTTTTTATATGTTTCACTGCAGGATCTGCAAAAGTTTTTATAACACCCTTTTTAGGGTTTGAACTATCCTAGCATAACAAAAACACTGAGAGATATAAAGTAATGTTGATTGGTCCTGTGCAGCCCCAGCAACAGCCATGTTAAAAAGCACTGTAAACAATAGCTCCTATGCTAGCTCTTAACATTAAAAATGGGGGGAAACACACAGACAATTTACAGATAGTTCGAATAACTGTCTTATTGCCTTAAAGTGGCACACAACCAAACACACAGCTCAGATCACTGCGTCCTCCATTTCTTCAGCGTGTCGTAGGTCATGTGCTGGCTAACTTCACAGCAGCATTGTGACTGGCGATGCGAATGCAAACTAATGCCAAAAAAAGCCACTGGTGGTTTATAGCTTCCCAGTGAGAAGTTCCTCAAAAAGTTCGGATGCAGATTTTGTGATGGAATGATGGGTTAAGAGCAAAAAAAGCAATTTTCTTACTGAGATAAAAACAAAAACCCAGTATAATATTAAGTGCATTCAAGAGTGTAGGACCACTAATGTGCTAAACAGTACAGCCCCATGTCGCCCTAATCACAGATTCCTTCACTCAGATGTTCTGGACAAATTTCTTACGTAATTAAAAACTTTGGACTGCGTGAAGAAACCAGTGTACCTGGAGGAAACCATGCAAGCATGAGGAGAACATGCAAACTCCACAGCCTGGAATTGAACCCAGGACCTCCTTGCTGTGAGGTGGAAGTACTAACCAGTACACCGCCATGCTGCCCCTACTTCTCTACTAATAAAACAAGTTCGAATGAAGGGACTTCAGACACGTCTTGCATTTCGACTTGCGTCAAATTCCTACTGGATTATTAGACGCTTCTGCGCTCCAGAACTGAAGTGTGTGTGTCCACAGTGTGGAGTGACTCCAACAACGCATTACGTGTGCTTCTTACCAGCTTTTCTCAGGTGCAAGAACTGAAACCGTCACACCTTCATTAGAGGGAAAGAAACTGGAAAGAAGTCGTGCCCCTCTTTTCCTCCTCTCCTTTCGCCGCCGCTTCATGAAGTCTGTCACAGAGGTGTGAGAGGATCTCAGGCCATTCTCTTACTACTGTATGGATGCGTTTGAATTATAAGACCAATATGCATCCACTCAGCCTGGCCTGCATTCAATACTTTCGCAGCTAGAGAAAGCTTTCAACTCGTAAACACACAATCGCGGCTCCCTTTATGAGGAGTTTTCGTCTCATTTCGGTTGTATAACCTTCACGAGGACACAAAAAATACATTTCCATCAGTGGTCTGTATGCGCTATTGATTGAAACTAAAAAGAGCACTTAAGATTCAATGTGTATATCACTGAAAATTCCCTTAAGGACGTTGAAGCAACACCTACAGAAAGTTGTCAAAGTGTCAACCCACGAAAATTCTCTTCATATCAGATATACAGATATAGAAAGGGTTTTAGAAGCTGATTTTAGTCTCGCTGAGTTCCTCCAACATATTTACGTTTACATTCGTGGCATTTGGCTGCTGTGCTTATCCAGAGTGTCTTACATTTTATCTCATTTGTAAAACTTAGCAGATGAGGGTTAAGGACCCAACAGTGGCAGATTGGTGGCACTGCAGGCTTAAACCCCCAACCTTCTGATCAGTAACCACTGAGCCACCGATGAACACATACATGTACATTTTCACTCACTCATTAGCCGGATCGCTTAATCTTAACGGTGTCGCAGGGACGCTGGAGCCTACCTCTACCGATACTGGGCGAAGACGAGCTACGTCCCTCGCAGGATCAATGCAGGGCCAACAGAGACACACACTAACATTCACACCTAGGAGCAATCTGAAACAGCCAATTAGCCTAATGTGCATGTCACTGGACTGCGGGATGAAACCCGAGTACTCAGAGGAAACCCGCACAAGCATGGGGAGAACAAGCTGACTCCTCACAGAAACACCCTCGAACCCAGGACCTTTTGCTGTGAGGCGGATGTGCTGACCCCTACGCCACTGTGCCACCCATATATTTTTATATAATTTTATAAAGCCTTTAGACGTTATTAGTGTTAGCAGGTGAACCGTGATGACTTTGCACTACACTCCCTTAAAAAAGGCTCCTTTAAGATTCTTTGGAGGTTTTGTGCTTCTAGCAAAGAAGTTTTACTTGAAACCTTTTAAAGAGAAACCTCACATCGTACCCTTCATGGTGCTAAAACGTAGAGCAGATTAGTGGTGTATATGCCGCAGCAGTAAGTCATTGCCTTTTGCATGTAAATAATGTATTAAAAAAAATTCTGAATATTTGTCATAAATTCTACGTTTCTGTCTTTAAGGCGGCGCTGTGAATAAAAACATGAATCATGTTTAATATACACTGAGAGCACCCAACAGACTTGATCCCTTACTCTTGTTTTTATTTTTGACCCTTTGTGCCATTTAAGTACCATTTCCCCCCCATCGTCATTAAGTAACCTTGTCTTACAAAAAATTTTCTTTTTCTCCCCCGTACCGCTTTTTATCTGTCAGCTTCCTCACCGTGTGTAACGGTCCCAATGGAAGTGCTGTTGAAACATACACCTCGCTCCATCAACTTTTTACACGCCACAGCCGCACTATGGTGCTGAGAGATCAAAATCTTTCACTAATGATCTGTACTACCTTCATGCATTACCCATTCTAAAGGAATCCTGAGAGATTCTCATCAATATCGTTGTATGTGAATTATTCTTGCTACTCAGTTACGCAATATCAAATTCTGCTCATTTTCACACCTAGAAATTGAGGTTTTTATCTAAAAGTCACGGCACTAATAGCCAAATAATAGCCAGAATGAATGTGACTTATTGTTATTATTATTACTACAACTGCATAAACATCACAACCCACCACAGTATTTACATGCATTATGGACTTATTACAGTTGTTACCCTGTGTGACTGAAAACTTCTGTTGAAAAGGTTTAATCTTAGTCTCAGTAACTCAAAAACAAGCAACCTACACATAACAGCAACTCAAATCCAATGATAATTTTAGCTTTAAAATATTTTTCTGAGAGAAAAACGAAGGAATAAATATCACAGATATTTAGTTTTCCAGATAAAGTTTAAATTTCGTATACATTAAAAATATTATGGAGAATATTTAATTTATTATATTAATCTACAAATAAAATTTGTAACTCAAATTTAATTTTGTTGAGTGAAAATGAAGGAATAAAAAGCTACTTTGGAGCAATTAATATCCCAAATATTAAGTTATTAAGCTAATATGTGACCACAGCAAAGTGTGCATTAAAACAGACTTATGAAACACTTTGCTGAACTTTAAACATGATGTTCACCAGAGTTGCAGGCTTAAAGGGCTAAAGATTTCTGGGATTAGCTACATGTGTTAGAAAATTTGGTATCATTTAAATATCATCCACAAAATAGTACCAGTAACTCAAAATTACTAATTTCTGACTTAATGCACACTTTGCTGTGAAGGGTCACAAATTTAGTAGACATTTAAATAACAATGATTAATATTTCATTTATTATATCAACCTATAAATAAAAGCAACTCAAATGCTATTATATATATTTTTTTATTTGGCTTAGTGAAAAAAAAATAAGGGAATAAAAAGCTCTATGAATACAATAAATATTCCAAATAAAAAAAATTTAACATAAAGTTTACATTATGTAGACATTTAAATAACCCTGAGCAGTATTTAGAACATGAATACATCCCATGGTCAGATTATGTTGATTTGACTAATTTTTTGTTTTTAATTGTGAGGTTGCAACCATTTAAGAATCCATGATGTAAAGAATTCTTTGATTTGGGGCAAAACTGCCAGAGTTCCAGATAAGACTAAAACTGGACCCCTTGGGAAACAAAGAAACAAGCAGTAAATCATCAAACTTCTAAAATTTCACAAGTACACATTTTAGGAGATCTATCTACGAAGAGGCTCCAGACTCCAGACCGACTCCAGTGCTTATTTCCTCATGTGTGAATACAGCAGGTCAAGTACTCACATCAGCTCGCTTTTATTCACAAACGAATACGAATAGTCAGTGATGCCCTCGGAAGATCATTCACCCCGATAAAGGCGCTCATGCTGTTTATGTGTTTGTTCTCTGTAACTGGAGACACAATCGTGCTAACAGCCTGCAAAGTACTCAGCCGTACAGGTCACAGTCACAGTTTTTCCCATGTCTCACTGCCATTTCCTCCTTCAACCCTCTCCCCTCTCCCAATCTGTATCAGCTGAATGACTTCCCAAATAATTCTTCAGGATTTAATTCGGTGTCATCTGCTTCATGCTCTTTAACTTTCTCCAAAATCCATCTCAGTGTGCTCCATCTTTTTTTGCATGGAGACTAAACTTAAACCTCCATGCGGAATGTGCTGGTGCTCCTAATGAGATTAAGTACAGAAGCATTGTCACGTCTAGACACACTGAAGCCACAATACACAACCATCCACCCCACCCCCAACCCATACATGCATACAGGGGACACGCTGTTCCTCAGGTAAGCTCACCTGCAGGTTTGCCTCGGGGCTTGCTTTCTGTCACAAATCTATTAATGCCTATAATGGACGTGATTTTTCACTCCAGCTCCACCAACGAAGTGAGTCCCTGGCTTCGGGGCATGTTCTAAATATACCACTGTAAAAATGAATATAATTACATTAAACATATATTAATAGGAAATATGTCTCAAGAGCGTTTGCAGTGGTAAATATTTAGAAAGTAATGAAAAGACGATTTCTTTGAATATTATTTCTCTAAAGAAAATATTTTATTGTAAAGGGTTCACTGAGTGTAACACTTATTGAGCTTTAAAAAAAGAGGCTCTTAAAATCTCTAATACTCTCTAGATAATTACATTTCTTACTCTGGTATTGTAATATTAACATCTAGAATTTATTTCATAGTATTGAATTAGGGCGGCGCGGTGGTTAGCACGTCCGCCTCACGGCACGAAGCTCCCGGGTTCGGTTCCCGGGCTCAGTGAGGGCGTTTCTGCGTGCATGTTCACCATGTGCTTGCGTGGGTTTCCTTCGGGTACTCTGATTTTCTCCAGCAGTCCAAAAACATGCACAGTAGACCAACTGGCTGTTCCAATTCGCCCCTATGTGTGAGCACGAGTATGAATGGTGGTGTGTGTTGGCCCTGCAATGGCCTGGTGAACTGTTTAAGATATTAAACCTATAATATTGTACTTCGTATGATTCTCAAACCAAAAATGATTATTTTTCTGCTGTAAGCATGCTCACTATCTCCACTGATGATATAATGACCTTATATCTGTTTTTCCAGTGAAACTGAATAGATAAGTCTGTGTGAATTAACAAACATATCCCAAGTGAACACACTACTGTTTGTGTGAATGTGTAAATATGCCATTTAGACCGTGGCTCTTCTATACCCTCGATTACTTTAACTAGCAGCATTAGCGAGATTTCATTGTTGACTTGTGCTCCAGGAAGCCCTGTGCATATTTGCTTAAAAGTCTTTTAGCAGTTCATAAAGATGGCCTGGTCCCCTTCCTGTTGGGACTCTATCAAGGCTCTGCTAAGTCTCTTTGATTTCACCCATCCTCCAATCACATCATGACATTGACTCAACCCTGGGCTACTTCAAAGCCTGAGAACAGGGGCCCAAGCTCCGCCCATCAGCAGTGTCCCCTTAAAACGGCCTGATGTCCTCTGTGCTCCTCAGAAAGCTGAATGCCCTCATCCTCTTCTCTGGACTTAAATTGATTGCTACGGATCTATTCAAGCCTCAGGGAATCACATGGAGTGCTTAGTCTTGTGACTGGAAACGATTTTGGACAACACTGACATATCTTATCATTTCATCTTGTTTTTTTGGGCGAAGCTTGAGAAATGCAAGCCATTAGAGGTAAGTTTGAACTACGTTCGTAGTGTGTTTTAAAAACACACTATTATCCTTCATTTAAGTTTATGAGGCTCAACCTCTTTTCCCTTTCACTCAGACCTCAAACACAACTTCAGTATTCCGCCGCCTCCTTCGATGCCTGGACCAACCGACTCCTTTCACCAAGGGAACATCAGGATAACCCTGGAGGACCCTGAGCTCTGGAAGTCCTTCCATGAGATTGGGACCGAGATGATTATAACTAAACCTGGCAGGTAAAGACCTACCTGAAACAATTCCAGCTTTAAGGGTAGGCTGTTTTTGGGGTTACGGATATTTGTGATGAAGAATGATGTATGCATTGTGTGTTTATTGCAGGAGAATGTTCCCTCACTGTAAGATAAATATTTCTGGACTTGTGCCGTATGCAAAGTACATCCTCCTGGTGGACATCGTGCCTGAAGATGGCTTCAGATATAAGGTACGTGTCAACTCTCGGCTTGTTTCATTCTTAAGATTAAACCGGTACGGACATGTAGCAATTTTCTTATTAGGTTTGATCGATTTTATACACGTCTACGGTAGTTTATAAAATGCAGAGACACGATAAAGATCTGAAGACGGGTAGAACACTTATCTTGACCACCTAAAATCTTGTGCTTTTTTGTGGTGTACTGCATATTGATAAGGCTAAAAAATGGGGAGACGGTAAATTAGTAATTGGGGCAGTTGGCGCTTGTCTGTGTGTCCAGAATCTTCTCACCACTGATTACACAAGTCACACTCCACTTCAAAGGTCCCGACTTCTTCCTGTTTTTACAGGAGCAACTGGGGGTCCCCCTCCCCAAACTCACACCCCCCTACATGTTTAGCCCTTCTGTCACTGGCAAAGCCAGAGCAGCGAGTCTTCTTGGCCTGTGCACTCAACTTCTTGACTGTGACCATTTTTCTTAAAAACTTACAAGTTTCATTCTTCTTGTGCACAGTGGAATAAGGACAAGTGGGAGGTGGCGGGCAAGGCTGAGCCACAGCCACCTTACAGGACCTACCTGCATCCAGACTCTCCAGCTCCAGGAAGCCATTGGATGAAGCAGTCGGTCTCTTTTCTCAAGCTCAAGCTCACCAACAATGCTCTCGACCAGCATGGACATGTAAGTGTCTCCTTCTTAACAGACATCCTGGGCTCTTTTGTTGAAGTCTGTTGTGGAGAAATGACATTAGCAATGAAGTCATAGCGCTACTGAAGCCAAATGATGACGCCGTTTTTCTCTGTGGTGCAGATCATCCTGCATTCCATGCACCGCTACCACCCTCGCTTCCACATCGTTCAGGCTGATGACCTCTACAGTGTACGCTGGAGCGTGTTCCAGACTTTCACCTTCCCTGAGACCTCCTTTACTGCCGTCACTGCATACCAGAACACCAAGGTTTGTCTCTTATTGCACACAGAAATGTCAAGCATGTGTGCAGACATTTGTTTTGTTTAAGGCTCATGGCCGTTGCACTCCTTTTTCAGATTACAAAGCTCAAAATCGACAACAACCCTTTTGCCAAGGGATTCCGAGATGAGGGCATGAACTCCAAAAGGTGAGGAACTGCAGCAGCAGAAATGCGTTCGGGATCTTGCCTGTTTGTCCTGGGCTCGGTTAGAGCGTTACTGTTTGGAGTGTACATGTTCTCCCCATGCATGCATGGGTTCTCTCAGGGGTACTTCGGTTTCCTCCAACATTTCAAAAGCTTGTACATTAGGCTAAATGCCTGTTTCAAATTGCCCCTAGGTGTGAGTGTGAATGAATGGTTGTGTGCGGGTTGGTCTGGTGACCCAGAGTTGGCTGAGATAGGCTCCAGCCTCCCCGTGAGCCAAGAAGGATCAAGTGGTTCAGCAAATCTTGACCAAGGAAAAAAAAACATTGTAAATGGTTTGTTTCTTTTTACCCTACACAGGCGTGCAAACAGAGGTCCGGCTGATACCGAGCAGCTGGCTAAGCGGCTGAACTCAATGGTCAGGGATTTGGATCAAGAGAGTCCACCAGGTATGGATTGGTCAATCCCAACGGTTATTTTAGCACCCGTATTCATTAATTTATTGCATAGGTTATGATTTGCACTTGTAGTGTTCTGTGGATACTGATGGGAAGAATTAACGCCTTTCAGATTTGCGCCGCTCTTCCTATGAGGGACTGACAGAGGCACAAGCTGGATGCAAGGAGGGCGTTAAAGAGGAGCCGAATTCTCCGTGGGGGGGAGGATCTGATAGAGAGAACACTCAAAACCTGGAAAGAGACTCTCCTTTGGGCTCTAACGCTCGAGACATGTACAGCGCTGAGCAGCTGGTGCCAGGACACGGCACATACCAACCCTACAGGTACCTATAGATCAGTTACTTACCAAAGTACTGTTGCAAACAATGGTTGATAAAACTATAGAGAAAATGAAAGGCTAGCTGTAGGTTTAGCTCCATTTTGAGCTTCAATCTTGGAATTTTATGCAAGTGGTACCAGGAAACATATTTACAGAAAGTGATTCTGGATCTTTTCTCAGATTTCCTGACTACAACAAGTCCCCATCACCCACCTCCTCCAACATCAGCGGCGGTGCCGGAGGCTCCAGTTTCGAATCTCGAGTGCCTGATATTGGCACTGTGCCTGAGCAGGACAGCAAAGCCACTGATCTGGTTGTCCCGCAGTGTCCTCCGCCTGCCGCGGCTAGTGTTCCAGACTATGCTGGGGTTCTGAATGTAGCCGTAGCACAGGCTAAGCCAAGCATGCTGGGACATCATGCACTCTACGCACCCTATGGTACTGATCAGCCCCTGAGCCAATGGAGTGGGACAAGCTCAGCCCAGTATCCATCCCACCCACACCATCATCACCACTTAGCAGCAGAATACGGGACCCAAGCTGTCCATCACGGGTACCATCATGCCAACATGGCTGACTGGAGCCAGTATCCACTCTTCTCATACTCCTGCTGGTGATCAGAGATGTAGAATGAAAGTGTGTGGACCTGACTTTACTTGGAGGTTAAGCGGGAATCAAAAAAGAAAAGAAGGCACAGGAAGTTTGGACAGAGACTGAGACGAGTCAACCTCGCGAAGAAAACAGTGTAGTGTAGAAATGCATTTTAGCAAACTAGCTTTTTTCCTCGTCTTGAATGTCTTATTGTTCATTCGGGTGCTTCACTTGAAGACAAAGCTAGCGCTGACTGCATGATGCATGTTTACCTAGTGTCCTGCTTCCAGTTTCACAAGCATTAGCCGTTGGCTCGGAGCCCCAGAAGGACTAGCTTCCTATTGAAACGGCTAAAGAAGGGATGTGTTTATTTATTTAGTGAATGGTTTCACTGCGGCTTAATATTATTTTTGTAAAAAAAAATGTCTTTGCTGAAAGTGGTACTGTACAAACTGAATGTGTGGAAAAAAGTAAATATTATCTTAAAGTCAGACGCTGTCTTGTTTTTTTTTTTTTTTTTGTCTTCCTGCATTTACAATTCCATGTGCTCATTAATGTAAATGTGACGGACGAGTCTTGGTTGATTGTTACGTCCTATATTTAAGGGGGAAGTAGAGTAGACAGGCAGGTTAGCAGGTAGAGCTGATTAGAGTAATTAGAAGGTCTGTGTTACATCCTTAACTACCTGGTATGATCCGAGATCTGAATCAGGAATCAGGTTTCTGCTGTAATATTTATGCTAACGTGGGCTAACAAAAATAGTCAAGGTTTTACAAACGGTTACACAATATGGTCACAGTGTAAATGTGTTTTGCACTCAGAACTTGTGGTAAGCACAAATCTCAAGGTAATAACCATGCAACATGTGATGCAACTCGTGCTTAACCTGATTAGAGAGCAGCAGAACTGAAATAGAGGTGCGTTTCATCCTTTTCTTCACCCCTGGATATACATTATTTTACGATTCCCCCTGTGGAGTTGATTTGCTTGTTTCTTTTTTGTGGCAGTTTTTTCTCATTTTCTCTTTTCTTTTGTTGACACTAATGAGGCACCCACCCAACTCTACAACTCTTTCTGTGCACACACTGGTACTCAGAGCTTTTCTGTGACACTGAAAGACTCCTAAGCAGCGTGAAACCTGGGGGATGGCCGGCTCATTTCACATCTCAAAAGAGCAGACACTGATGGCTCCACCGTCCCTGATCTCAGGTGCTAATCACTGCTGTAAAGGGGGAGGGTGTATATGTGGGTGTCTGTCGGTGTGTGAAGCAGAGACAATCTCATGTGTGCAAAGAGCTCCTCGGGCCCTGTCCGCGTCCAGATCGATTCAGACCTGTTCTGGAGAGATGTTTTGTTTGAGGATTTTCTGTATATTCATTCGCAGATTCGCTTCCTACTAGGGTCACTTGGAAGCTGGAGCCTACCTCAGCCGGCCCTGTGCAGACACCCTTAACAGCTCACCAGACCATTGCAGGGCAATGCACACAACCATTCACTCAAACCCAGGGGTGATTTAGAACAGCCAGTTAGCCTAATGTGCATGTCTTTGGACCGTGGGAGGAAACCGAAGTACCCGGAGAAATTCCACGCAAGAACAGGGAGAACATGTAAACTCCACACAGAAACGCCCTCGCCGAGCCCAGGACTCGAACCTGGGACCTTCTTGCTGTAACCTCTACACTGGCAAAAATGCACCATGCACAATGCAATCACATGGGACTCTTTCTCAAAGCTAAAATTGAATGTAAACAGTAATGTATCTACTAAGCTAATCGCTTATTGGAGCTAATAAATGTCCAGATATGGGCATCATAATTCATAAGATCAACCCATATCGTTATTCGATGACACATACCACATTAGCCTTTACACTGATCTACACTCTGGAATTACCAGAAGTGTTGCTGGCATCCTCTGCTGCCTGGCATAATGAATTTGTTGCAAAGAGCTCTAGTGAGTGCACTTCTTAACGTCAAGAAGTTCACCAGGCTCCTTATTTATTTATTTATTTACCGGTTTGGCCGATTCCTGCTCTTTTTAAAGCAATGGTGAAAAAGGGGATATCTAAATTTCTTTGAGGTCACTGGCATGACCTCTAATATTAAGAGGTTTGAATGAGTCTGGAGCTGATAACACAACAGTGTCCTGGGGATCTCCTGGAGATGTTGTGCTGCTAGATAAACACAGTGGTGTGAAAGCCGGGGCGATAACAAGAAAGATCAGTGGACTGGTGTGAACTTGGAACCATGAGTGAGTTCATTAAGAGGGCAAAGGGGATCATGGGAACGCTGGCAGAGGTTTTTATTTTTCATGTAATTTAATAGGGTGGCACAGTGGTGTAGTGGTTAGCACGTCCGCCTCACAGCAAGAAGGTCCTGGGTTCGATTCCCAGCTCGGGCGTTTC
>JBCNYG010000012.1:8007334-8018530 GCA_039654305.1 Porochilus rendahli | reverse complement strand
GAGGGGGTTTTCGTGTTTAATATTTAAAAGGGACACACCGTCCTCTTGATAATTATTTTATATTATTCCTTGGGAAGGAGTGAAGGGTCATGGTGGCTCAGTGGTTAGCATTGTTGCCTCTCAGCAAGAAGGCTTTCGGGGTGTATCTTGGTCAAGGGCCTTTCTGTGCAGTGTTTGTATGTTCTCCATGCTTTGCTGCATGTGGGTTTCCTTTGGGTGTTTTAGTTTCACCCAATAGTCCAAAGACATGTATGTTAAGAAAATTAGTGACTCTCAACTGCCCATAATTGTAAATGGTACTCATTTGGTGAGACTAGTTCAGGATGTACCCCACCTCTCACCCAAAGTCATTACATTACATTTGCGTTATTTGGCAGACGGCCTAATCCATTCATACATCTGAGCAATTGTGGGAAAAGGGTCTTGCTCAAGAACCTGGTACTTGTAATTTAGTGGTACTGTGAATGAATGGATGGATAGCTCGCTGGAAGGAGTCTCCAGTGTCAGAGCTTGGTAAGAGCCAGGTTAAAGCTGATTTAGGAAAGTATTCAGGATGGACAACTTTGTGTTGGTATTACTGTTTGTGTAAGATAGTGGTCCACCAGTGGTTGTTCGATGGTTTTGTGTTACTGACTGAAAGGTTGGTGGTTCAAGCCCTAGTACTATCACGTTGCCAATGTTGGGCTGCTGATCAAGGCCCTTAACCATTAACTGCTTAGTCATATAAGTGAGATAAAGTGAGATAAAGCAGAAAGGTATTTGGCAAATGGTGTAAATTTTTGAAAGGGGTCTTCAGTGAGGGTACTTAATATCACTTAATGCCACTGGAATATCTTCAGGATGGAGGGGTTTGTGGTTGTTTTTATGTAAATTAAAATTTGTTCGTTTTTTTTTTGTGTGTGTGTGTGTGTGTGTGTTTTGCTGAATGTTTGTATTGGGTTTAACATGAGTAACAAGAAATAGTTTGCTTTATTACATTCCAGAACATTAGAAATTGAACTTAAACTGTAAGTGAATCTCATCTGTTACTGTTATTTAAAGAAAACAATCAAATAGGAAATAAAAAAAAATTAGAAATACGTTCTAGGCACAGAACATTAGGCATTTCTGATTGATTGACCTCTGTGACCTTGAAAAATAGCTCAAGGTCACCCAGTTTTGATAGGCTGGTTGGGTGTGCTGTAGGGACCATTCAACATAAATATAAAATAAATCCATAAAGAAGCAGCACTGCTAGGATGTTAACAAGAAGTGTCTGCTAATGCAGCAGATGTGGACAGCCCCTGAAACATAAATTGAATTAGAAGGGTCTTCAGAGAACGCTAACCTCTGCCAAGCCGAAAAACAAAAACAAAATCCCAGGAAGAACCCAACACCCCCTGCTGGGCCTAGTGTAATATGATAGTCCCAAAAAAATCATTTTCTTACAGTGTTAAAGAATCATTATATTTTAAAAAATCCCGGATCCAGAAATTGATCCGGAAAATCTCTAAAATCCAAAAGCTCCACCTCTTGTAGAAATGTCGTTAAAATCCAAAAGCCCCACCTCTTGTAGAAATGTTGTTAAAATCCGAAAGCCCCACCTCTTGTAGAAATGTTGTTAAAATCCGAAAGCCCCACCTCTTGTAGAAATGTCGTTAAAATCCGAAAGCCCCACCTCTTGTAGAAATGTCGTTAAAATCCGAAAGCCCCACCTCTTGTAGAAATGTTGGTAAAATCCACACTTAACTTTTTTTACGAAGTCATCAAACAAACCCACAAACGAATCCTGCTTACAAATACACAAACCTAATCAAACACACTCCTGGGCAGAAGTAACAAGGTTCTGTATAAAATCTAACAGTAACTCTGCTTCATGTTGCGACCCCCTACACCACCTTGTCATTGATTAGTTTCCCCTAACAGCACACCCCATAATAGTTTATTGCTTACAGAGCTCATTCAGACTCCTTTACTGGAACATCTCCTAAATGCTTTATTTTTAGTACTAAACATTGATGTCTTCTTGGAGCTCCTTTATTGCGATATTAGCATTTCTGGGGGAGGTTTTCCGTTAAGAGCTGACTGCAGTCCTGGAGCTTACTGCCTGTTACACAATACGGCTTTCAGAGTTATGGTGTGGGGCGAATGTTTAGTGTACCTGTTCCGTCATAGCTGACAAACTCATCATGGTTAAGACTGAGCTGCACTTTCAGCTCGGGAGCGGAAATCAGAGGAGGTGACCACAAGCCACTGAGGAGGAGGCTTAATGTCTTGGGTGCTGTTTCCTTTTGCCGTCACACAAATCAGTCCTGGAAAAAAAAAGTCTTCCTTTGTGACGGGACATTTATATTAATTCCTGAAGAATTCCTGTATATATATAAACTATGCATCCTGCTCTTGTATTTGGACTCAGTATTCTGCCCTTACAGCCGTGTGTGTCTGTGTGTGTGTCTGTGTGTGTGTGTCTGTGTGTGTGTGTGTGTTTCTTTCTTCACCACATCCCAGTGTTGCCTGGAGTAAAGCCATCTTCCATCTGGAGCTTACTGCAGCTGACGCTACGCAATACCCAGGGTGGGGAACAGCATTTGGATATGTGTGGATTTGTACACAAGAGACAAAAAAAAAAAACACGGTTTGTGTTAGCACTTGGTCACTCTCGTATCCCATGAGCTGTTCATTCTGCAGCGCTTTCACTGACGATGAGCTTAACACAGATGTCTTCCTAGTTAATCGCATTACAGGTGGGTCATGGGAAATGCAGGCATCAGGCATTGCTTCCTGTCTGTGTCTTGAGTGTGTGTGTGTGTGTGTGTGTGTGTGTGTGTGTGTGTGTGTGTGTGTGTGCCTATATACCATCATATCCCTGCAGCCTAATATGCAACAGCGGCCTAGCTGATTCGTTTCAGATGGCACCAGCAGCATTAGAGCAGAAATATGGCCATCTGCCCGATGTGAGGAGCAGCACATGGAGAGATTCACTGCCGCTCAGCTTTCGCCAGAAAGTCACTAATAAAAACCCCATGCACCTCTGAAGTAAAGTAAGGAGAGAACAGAAAAGAGGGCCTGCTTATTTTAATTTTTTTATTGTGTGTGTGTGTGTGTGTGTGTGTGTTTAAATGGGAGCGTATCTTTCTCTTTGAAGTGGTAAATGAGTCTGGCAGCTTGCTTTTAAAGCAGCCCCAGTTAAAAGGAATGAAGGTTTCCTTGTCATCCAGGAACAGAGCCAGCACTTTGAGATGTAAAAAAAATAAATAAATAAAAGGTTTCTTACTTAAAAGATTTTGGAATAAGAACAAAAATGAATCACAGATTGCTACAAGCTTTGAGATTCAGATCTTTGAGCCATTTGAGTTCGTCTTACTTTGTAAACAGATTTGAATGATACGTCCATCAAAGCACCCTCAGGTCTCGATAGGGTCCTTGAGGAACCTCATACAAATTGACCACTGTGGGTGGGGTATGGGTGGAGGTGGGACAGTGCAACTCATCAAAAATGTTCGGTGTTTCTGTGTGGAGTTTGCATGTTCTCCCCGTGCTTGCATTGGTTTTCCCCGAGTATTCCGGTTTCCTCCCACAGACCAAAAACATGTACAGTAGGCTAATTGACTGTTCCAAATTGCTCCTAGGTGTGAGTGTGATTGTGAATGATTGTGTGTGTGTGTGTGTGTGTGTGTGTGTGTGTGTTGGCCTTGCGATGGCCAGACGAGCTGTCCAGGGTGTACCCTGCCTTCGCCCAGAGACGGCTGTGATGGGAACCAGCCTCCCCGCGACCCTAATTAGGAATAAGCGGATTCGAGAGTGAATGAATGAATGAATGTATTAATCTCGCGAGGGAAATTATACTCTGCTTTTAACCCATCCAAATTGAGCACAAAGACTCACCCGGAGAGCAGTTGTGGATTATGGTTTCTTGCTCAACTGTGCTTTAGCTGTGAAGGTGAAGGAAGGGGAGGGTGCTGCTCATTTCCCCACTGCCTCACGTTTTTCCTACCGATTCAGTTTATCAATGCTTCCTAAAATTGCTGGTGTTGAAATTGTAAACACTGGTGCAGCCCGCTATTTTGCATAACGTATACTGGTGGGACTCGCTAAAGTAAAATATGTCTATATTGTAGCTATTATGCTAACTGTTGCTAAAAGTCATGCAAAAATAAGTGGAGAGGACCGACGAGTTAAACTTCTACTAATTGCCAATTCACTTGTTATAGAATGATACAAACTGTTTATTAGCCAGTAAATAAATTGACATCTAAGTGTAAATACATCTCCAACACATCCCCTGATTTCTGTCAGCTATAGTTGTAATTTATCATCCACAAATCATCTTCATCATCTTCATCTACTTCCAATTGGTCCGGGGTCAGGTCGTAGGGGCAGCAGCCTAAGCAGAGAGACGTCCCGCTCCTCCAGCTCTTCCAGGGGGACACCGAGGCGTTCCCAGACCTGCCAAGAGACATAGTCCGTCCAGCGTGTTCTGGGTCGACCCCGGGTCTCTTCCTGGTTGGACATGCCCAAAACACCACACCAGGAAGACGTTTTCTGATCAGACGCCCTGGCTCCTCTCAACGCGTAGGAGCAGCGGTTCTACTCCGAGCTCCTCCCGGATATCAGAACTTCTCACCCTATCTCTAACGGAGAGCCCTGCCACCATGCGAAGGAAGCTCATTTCAGGTGCTTGTACCTTGTTCTTTTGTTCACTACCCAAAGCTTGTGACCATAGGTGAGGGGAGAAATGTAAATCAACCGATAAATTGAGAGCTTTGCCTTCTAGCTCAGCTCCCTATTCAAACCTATTGATCTCTCGCTCCATTCTTCCCTCACTCGTGAACAAGAGCCCGAGATACTTGAACTCCTCCACCTGGGACAGGACCTAATTTCAGACCCGGAGGGTGCATTCTATCTATAAAAATTTATGAATAGAACCGGTGACAAAGGGCAGCCTTGGCGGAATCCAACCCCCAGTGGAAACAAATTCGACATGTTGTTACCAATGCGAACCAAGCTCTGGCTCTGGCAATGCAGCGACGAAAGCCCGTAGCAATGGCTCCGGTGTACCATATTCCCGGAGCACACCCCACAAGATAGCCCGAGGGACACGGTCGAAAGGCTTCTCCAAGTCCACAAAGTACATGTGGACAGGATGGGCAAACTCCATGCCCCTTCCAGGATCCTGTAGAGTGTGTAAAGCTGGTCAAGAGTGCTGCGGCCAGGACGAAAACCACATTGTTTCACCTGAATCTGAGGTTCAACCATCAGTCGGATCCTCCTCTCCAGTATTCCTGAATAGACCTTCCCAGGCAGGCTGAGGAGTGTGATTCCATGATAGTTTGTATACACTCTCCGGTGCCCTTTTTTAAAAAGAGGGACTACCACCCCAGTTTGCCAAGCCAGAGGACCGGCCCCAATGACCATGCGATGTTGCAGAGACGTGTCAACCAAGACACTCCTACAACATCTTTGAGGATCTTCCCCCCCGGAGCCTGGCCACCAAGGAACTTTTTAACTACCTCTGCAACCTCTGCACCAGTGATGGGCAGACCCCCTTCCAAACTCTTCCGTTCTCTTGGTTCTTCCTCTTCCACAGAGGGCATGTTAGTGGGATTGAGATGGTCCTTAAAGTACTCCTTCCACCTCCTGACAATCTCCCCGGTCGAGGAGAACAACTCCTCACTTCCACTGTAAACAGTGTTTGTGGAGTACTACTCCGTCAGATGTTGGTCCAGAATCTTTTCCAGGCACTCACCAAACTCTTTCCACACCCGAGATTTTGCATTATTGACAGCCCGAGCTGCAGCACGTTTGGCATGTTGGCACCCGTCCGCTGCCTCGGAAGTCCCACAGGCCAAAAGGACCCTATCCGCAAATCAGTACACAATCACCAAATCATGTTGTTTTTAAATGGCCAAAGTCAATTAAGCTGACACAAGGCTGGCTCTTTTATAAGACACATTAAATCAAAACAAAAGCATCGAGTTCAACCGCCACCAATTTTGTCCGTTCTCGTAAATCTGTTTCGGTCAGGAACAGAGACAAAAAAAAAAAACCACAGACGCAGGAATGCAAATTCTCTTGGGTTAAATAAGATTTATTTGGAAAAATAGGGAACCGTTCCACCATCCACTTCCTTCATAATGAAGCCCAGTTCCACCAGAACTCTCAGCAAACAGACGGTTGGGTTTTGGAGACGGCTCTGATATCCCTTTTTTGAGACGAGCGTGTCTTGTTGGTCAGGCTCACAAACAGGACAGGATATTTACCATGCCAGAGCTAGCTCAGCATTAATACCACTGCCAGATCATACAAACAGAGTAGGAGTTTTAAAATGGCTGGAGGGAGGTTGACTCACACTGTCTATTTTGGATTTTATTTCGAAAGTGAAAAAGCATTTATATGACAAGTCCAAGAAATTCAGCGTTTAGGGTTTTTTTTTTTTTTAAGTGAAACCTAACTCAAAGCAGATGTTTCATCAACTAGGTCTTTAGTAGCTTTTAGATTTTATGGAAATTCTGATGTGCGCTTGCAGGTCTACCTTTACATTTATTCAATTGGACAGACGCCTCTATATAACTTAAACAATCCGTTCCACATCTGATTACGTTTTCGATCAAAGCAATGTAGCACACACACCAACCAGAATGGAAGAAAGTCACATCTAATTACAAGAGAGGGAGTAAGTAATAGGATTCAGGAGTGCTATAATCACTGCAATTCAAATGAATAGTACACTTGGAGGCATGCTATTAAAGGAAAACAATCAGTGAAGAGATGGTATGATGTTTTTTTCCAATACAATTTTATTCCTCTTATACCACAGCAAGGGGAAATGGTGGTGTAATGGGTAGCACTCTTGGCTCACAGTAAGAAGGTCCTCGGTTTGAGCCCTGTGGTCAGCGAGGGTGTTTCGGTGTAGAGTCTGCATGCTCTCCCTATGCTTACGTGGGTTTCCTTGCACGGTAAGCACATTAGGTTAATCGGCTAGTCTGAATTGCCCCTAGGTGTGAATGTAACTGTGAATAGATTATCTGAGAAAACAGGTTTTGCAGGGGGGCTTGCAACCCTCTCAGGAAAAAACATACTGTACATTGCAAAGGACACCACAAAAGTGGTCCCGTGCATCATGGAAGCATTATGAGATCTACCAGAGAAATTGACCGGCTTAGTTACCCCACTTAGAAAAGCAAGCCAAGTCTTTACAACTATATAGCATTCAAAACTAGAGGCGGGCAGCAGGTCCATGGTGGTAGTGCCCCTCTCTGTGACATCATCACAATCTGTGTAGGGTATGTGACACACTGATAGAATAAGGCACCCAGTAGAGCGTTGTTAATTGGTTGTCTGTAATACGTCTACCAGTATTTGATATGCGTTTCAATACGAGGTCAATACGCATCTCACCAGTCACATGACCTGCACAATTTGTGACATCATCACCGACTGACTGACCCACACAATGTGATGTTTTTTTCAGAGATGGATGCTACCGCCTTGAGGCATCCCACCTGCAAAGCTTTACACATTGCCTCAAATTGATTGGTCAGTCTCTGTTTTGGGGCAGTGTTAGGCTATACGACAATCAAAATAAGAGCGTATACCTTAGTTTACATTAGGTCCATGTAATGTTGTTAAAGATTGGCCAAACCAATTAGTTCCTGTAATTATTTGGGTTGGTACAGCTATAAACAGCTCTCTCTCTCTCTCTCTCTCTCTCCCTCTTTCCCTCCCTCCCTCTCTATCAAATCTTAAAGCTTATCAAGTTTCCAAGAAACCAGAAATCACAATGTTTTCTGGAATGTTTTGGATACTTTCCCAATAAACGAACACCTCACTGAGTGAGACTCACTCACTCATTTGAAAAACCGCTTAATTCTACTAGGGTCCAGGAAAAGCTAGTGCCTATCTCAGTCAACATGGTGAAGGTGAGGTACACCCTGACCAGCTTGCCAGACCACTGCAAGGCCGAAACATTACCATTCACACTCATACCTAGGGGCAATTCGGAACAGCCAATTTGCCTAATGTGCATGTCTTTGGACTGTAGAAGAAAAACAGAGTACCCAGAGAAAAACCGTAAAAGCACCGGGAGAACAATCTGCACACAGAAATGCCCAGGAATCAAACCCAGGACCTCCTTGCTGTGAAGGTGGCATGCTACGTCCTCGCACCCACTGCCCTACATTTGAGAATCTTCCATAAATATTATTGCTGTCAAAATATAAACAATCAACAAATTCTTACCAATAATCTAAAATCATAATAGTACTACAGAGTACCATCAAAACTATCAGTAAATAGAGGGGCTCTCGTAGAGTACAAGATATCTACATCAGGCACAAATGGTTTATTATGACTTGGAATAGATATAAACAAATGTCTCCCCCTAGTGGGTATCTGATGAACATTTATTTATTCATTCAATAATTTTCTTCGTTCATCATTTTCTGAAGGGGGCAGTGTTGGCCTGGTTGTAGGGTACTTTTTTTTTTAATTAGGAATACGTGGTTCAGAAAAATTAATGAATCATTTTCTGAAGCACTTAATCCTAATTAGGGTTGTGGGGTGCGCTGGTGCCCATCTCAGCCAACTCTGTGTGAGGGCAGAGTACACCCTGGACAGTTCGCCAGGCCATCACAGGGCAGAAATACGCTGATGGCAATCCAATGGCCTACTACTCCTTACAAACGACAGCAATGGTTCTTTTTACATGCCTCTCACCACATACACAGAGAGATATGGCTGGCCTTTGATAACCTAGTGAGCGGAACTGGGGGGCAAGGTTTGAACCCCCGACCTTCGGGTCAGTAAGCCAGCACTCTACCACTGGGCCACCACTGCCCATTAAACAATAGGGATTTTTCAGGATTTCCGAATTTTAAAAAAAAATTATCCTTCAATAACAACTTTAATGGTTTGTTATTTGTCCCAGATCCTACGTTAGAACTAAAAAATCTTCGAAATCTACGCATGAAATTTTGAGACACCTTGCACCACTTTGGAGCAAGTTATACTCAGATTGGAAAGTAAGACCAGGTATATTCCACTGTAGCGTAGTCTGTATACACGATTTCACATCTACATGCTATTTTATTACGTGCACCCTGTGGATCTGCATATCTGGCTTGTTCCTCTCTGTTTTTTGGGTGTTTTTTTTTTTTTTTGTTTTTTTGAAGCAGACTTAATTTGGTAAGTGAGCCCACCCTTCAAAGAGCTAACCATCTCTATAAGAGCTGTCCTGCATTACGTTATGCTAATCCATGGACGCTGCTTCATTGGCACCAAAAGATAAGATAGGTAGGGGAGGAAGGGGGGGGGGAGTTAGAGGCGTTTAGAAAGAGGAAGGAGACCTAATTCAATCACTTTCTGATTTAAAGTCTCTTGTCATCCTGATGATTTATGAGACATGCAATGTCTTGAATAGACAAAGGAAGGACCTTTAAAAAAAAAGGAGGAGACGAAGACATGGGACGATTTGAAGCTGGTGTTCAGAAGCTGTTATATTCTGCAGGTAGAACAGGATTTCAGGGTTGTGATGGGTCCTGGGTACGATTCATGGGCTTGGGTGTTTCTGCGTGCATGTTCTCCCTGTGCTTGCCTGAGCTTCCTCCTGGTACTCTGGTTTCCTCCCACAGTCCACAGATATGTACATTAGGATAATTGGCTGCTCTCTAGGTGTGATTGTGAATGGTTGTGTGTGTTGGCCCTGCGATGATCTGCCGAGCTGTTCAGGGTGTACCCTTGCTTTGCTAATGTTGGCTGAGATATGCACTAGCCTCCCCGCAGCCCTAGTAGGATTAATCGTTTTGGCAAATGACTGAGATAGTGGACATTTCCCAAATATTTTGTAGATAGTAGTACATACTGTAGTTTTGTAGGCCTACATGTAGATCAAGTTCATGTAAAACCCTACAACAAACAAACACCAAGCCTTCCGTAAGGTACAGTATAGTCATATCCTTCTCTGTTTATTCCCCAAAAGATTCGGCAGACTTCACTGTTTTCCGATGATTGCACCAACATTAAATAAAAGTTTTCTTTAGTACTGTTTTCCCTGAAGATTGATTATTAATTTGGGCGTGTGCACTAGCATAAATACAGACTTGCTGTCTTGTACTCAGTGGTTTGCTCTTGGAGGCAGTGCCACACCATGCATTTTAATTTCAAATGAGATATGGCTCGTTTCATTTCGAAAAAAGCTTTTTTGAATTCCAAGTAATATTTTACTACCCTTACCCATCATTACTCTTCTTCAGTGAGTGATTAGAAGATTAGCAAGGCTAGGTATCATCCTGCGTTGTGCTTGTTACCAGGCTATATTGTATTATGTGGTTGAACTAAGTTTATAGATAAAGACTCAATACTTAAAAAAAAAAAAAAAAACATCTACCAATGTTGATTTCTCCAATCACCATTTCCCCTTCTCCCTTTAAAAATAAGGGGTTTGCTACATGTCTGCAGGCTTCTGGAGGCATCCTGATGGGATTTCCTTCTCTTTTTTCTAAGGTAGCTGATAAAGATCAAGAAGAAGAAATTGCAGGATTTATTTATCTTCAGTGCCCATTTCCTGCTCAGGGCTGTTTCAGAGTATAATTCAAGTAGAGAATATAACATGGACCAGATACTGATTCATCTCAAAGCAACCCACACCCACTTGTTTACACACAGGGATAGTTTAGATTAGTACATACTACAAGGGAACAGCGCGATTTGATTGGTCTGCTATCTCAGGAATAAAAAAAACATTATACCAAGTGGATAATGCATGAATCAAAATAGACACTCACAGTTTGTTATGGTCACTTAGATGGCACTTTAAATGGAAGAATAAGCCATAAAAAATTTGGTTTAAGTTAGTTTTTCCTGTATTTCCAAGTAGTATTTACTAAAACACCTTCACAAACACTGTTAGCTACACGGTATTTAGCTTGGCCCAAAGCTCAAAGTTGACCTGACCTGATTTTGTAATAGTTAAAATATGTGAATATTGACCCTCTTGTTTTAATTTGCTTTTCTTCATGTTTTCGTGTCTTCTTTATCTTCTTCCGCTTGTTCCGGGGTCGGGTCATGGGGGCAGCAGCCTAAGCAGTGAGGTTCAGACGTCCCTCTCCCCAGCCACTTCCTCTAGCTCTTCCGGGGGGATGACACCGAGGCATTCCCATGTCAGCCGAGAGAGATAGTCCCTCCAGCGTGTTCTGCGTCAACCCCGGGGTCTCTTCCTGG
>JBCNYG010000012.1:7932689-7950497 GCA_039654305.1 Porochilus rendahli | reverse complement strand
CCCGACACACAGCGCCCTCTACTGGAGGACCCGACACACAGCGCCCTCTACTGGAGGACCCGACACACAGCAGCAGGTTCAGCGTGAAGCACTAAAGTTTCAAGTTTTATTTCTCATGTACATTGTGTATATGAAACAAATATTACACACAGAACACCATTAGATAAAAATATAGAATAAAAAGTAAAAAAATATATAAATAAAATAATAAAAAACCAAAAAGGTTGAAAAATATCTATCTATCACAGAAGGATAAACACAGAATGCTTGAAGGAAACACTGAAGTGGTTGTAGTGCAGAGGTAAGTGGTGTGTGCGTGTACCGTGTGTAAACTGAGTGTGCACAGTGTTGTGTAACTGACTCTCTCTCTCTCTCTCTCTCCACCCCTTCCACCTCGATATGGATTGGGGTGAGACCTCCACCCTGCAGTCTCCTGTGGTCCACGATGATCTCCTCGGTCTTGCTGATGTTGAGCAGCAGGTTGTCGTGCCGTCACGGCCCTCAGGAACAATAACCGAGTCGGGGACAGAGGGGTCCGGCCATGTCTCCGTGAAAATAAAGACATTGCAGTCCCTCATATCCCGGTGGAAGTTCATCCAGGCCCGTAGTTCATCCAGCTTGTTTTCCAACGCCCTTGGATGTTGTTTAGGAGAACGCTGGCAAGCGGGGAACGGTGTCGTCTCTTCCTCAGCCTGACCAGAAGTCCGACTCCCCCCCCCCCTTTCCTCCAGCGTTGTTTCCACTCGGGTAGCTGAGATAAGCCACCTCCGAAACCAGTGTTCCGGTTAAAAAGTGTGTTGGTGTGGTTGGGGATCGTGAATATTCTCGGGTACCTAGAAGAGTCCGTCTGTCGTAGATGATCATCGTGCATGATATCACAAAACTAGAAAATATTACTAAAAACACCAGAATAAAGCAAAAGCTCAGTAAACTGGATAAGAAAAGAAAAAGAATATTAAAAAAACTCATAATAATAAAAGTAAATGTCATTAAAAACACGAAGGTGACTAAAAGGTTAACATGTAACAGTTATTCTCCTCCGGCCTGGTGGATTTTACTGAAAAGTTCCTCGAGTATTGAGTGGCATCCAAAAACATGAAAGAAATTATTGTTTTAGTTTACACTAGATGGGAAAAAAACACAGACTAAATAAAAAGGATCATTTATTTGTTTTTAGATGTTTTAAGCATGGCACGGGTGGATGGTGTGAGCTCGTTTCACAAAGAGCAAAATATCACGTCACTGTAAACTCGTTAAATCTACGTACACACTGCGTAACAAAAAGCAAACAAACAAGATTTCAAGGGTTTATCTTTACATGTTTAAAGCACAAAAGTTATTTTCTCCTAAACTAGGTTCACACACTTCATGATGACATTTTTGAAACTTAATCAGAGTTTGAACGAAGTGCGTTTGTAGCTTTAGAAATGTGAAGGACGTGCTGCGTACGTTACTTCTTCACTGATCCTTTATGTCTCGTTCAATAACTGCGCGTTACATGAATGGGGGAAGTGTGTGTATTGTGTGTTTGGGGTCTGGAGGTCCTCCAGCCTGAGACACCGGTTCAACCCAACATTCGCCAGTTTATTTGCTACATGAAAAGTAAAAGGCATCAACGCCAAAACCATAAACTCTACAACCTGAACAACAAAGAAACAAGAAACTCCAACATAAAGATGAAACGTTATAAAAGGTTATCCTTTATACAGTTATCACAGTTTACTGCATCGATTATTTTAAAATAAACAAAACTGCGTAACACATTTCATTCTACACTGTCAGCACCTTTCCTCTCAGCTCAGTAACGAAGCTCTCGGGGCTGTTTCCTCGTCTGGCCCCGCCCCTGACTCCGTCTCACACCGAGACCAAGAGAGATAATAATCTAAAAACCGTTGGGTAAATTAACATAAAATGATGTTTCTCATTGATGAAGTTTCTCGGCAGCTTGTGATCTCTCCGTTAGAACCCAGTGATCTTCTCTCCTGCTGAGTTTAGAACGTAACTCTGTTTCACTCTACACGGTGAGCACTGCTTCTGTTCGGCAAACCGACTCCTGCTTTAAATAACCTTCAGACCGTTACATCACGGAGTACAACAGACCTGACGCGTCCTCCCTCTGTGTGTCCTCTACCGCTAACATTCTCAAAGGAAAACAACGGCACTGTCTGGCCACTAAAAGCACAACCTAACCTACTACCACCCACTTTCCTCTTCACTGTGATACAATTCCTGATGTCCGTCTTATCTGGAGAGCAAACCAAGAATCCGGCAGTAAGAGGGTAGCGATTTACTAAAGTTAGCCGTAAATAAAAAGTAGCTTTGTCATTTTTTTTACTTTAAATTCTGGTTGACTTTAACATTGATCTAACATTGATCTAACATTAATCTAACATTGATCTAACATTAATCTAACGTTGATCTAACATTCATCTAACATTAATCTAACATTAATCTAACATTAATCTAACGTTGATCTAACATTACGATTGAGTCTCTGTAAGAAAAACAGCTGAGCATTTTAAAGTGGACGTGTGTGTAATCATAGGCTACTTTAGGTACTCGTACGGACGGCTTGCTTGTGTGTGTGTGTGTGTGTGTGTGTGTGTGTGTGTGTGTGTGTATTTATATTGACTGTTGAAGGTGTAAATTGTTCCTACCTTTTGATTATTTTATTTTGATATTAATCCCACAGGGGAAATTATTGTCTCTGCGTGTAACCCCTCCAAGCTGCACACACACACACACACACACACACACACACACACACACACACACACTCGGAGCAGTGTACACACACACTGTAGCGTCCGGAGAGCAGTTGGGGGTTCGGTGTGTTGCTCAAGGACACTTCAGCCATGACGGTGGAGGAAGGGGAGGTGCAGCTCACTCCACACCGCCGCACATTTTCCTGCAGGTTCAGGAATCGAACCACCTCAACTGGCTCCTCCCGACACGGAGGAGCAGCGGTTCTACTCCGAGCTCCTCCCGGAGGGGCATGTCAGAGCCCCGCCACCCTGCGAAGGAAGCTCATTTCCGCCGCCGGTATCCACAATCTGAACTTCAGACCCGACAGATTTGTAGTAGGGTTTTCTGCTCCGGGTGCGCTGTACGAAGGCTGTTCTTGTTCTTGGATGGAAAGTTGTATCGGGTTTGGCTCAGATATACCCACGGTATATAATACGGATAGACCGTCTCCCGACGACGCCAGATCATTAGATTTAGGTCTCCTATAGGAGCCACTTCTTGAAGCCTTTGTGATACTCTAACAGAACTTTCTGTAACTGCCGTGAAGTTGCCGAAGGCCTTTTGAGAGCGTCTCTGACCAGCTTCCTGCTTCTCTTCCCTCAGGGCTGGAGGGAAGGACTGAACTGCTTAACCGCGCACTTGGCTCTGATCCCAGGGTCGGCTGAAGCCTTTATCGTGTTCATCTCCTGCCTGTCTGTGTAAACGTTATACATTTTATATTCTACATCCTCTTATACACCTGTAGATTTCTGCGACTGGTCGTCGTGCGCTCTAAGCAGGGATGCGGCTTCTCCCCGGCGTGGACGTGCTGGTGTTTCTGGAGGTTGAGCCGGCGGGTGTAGCTCTTCCCGCACTCCGAGCACTGATACGGCTTGTGTCCTCTGTGAACGCGCTGGTGGTTTCGGAGAGTAGTCGGATTACCAAATCTCTTTTCGCACTCCGAGCACGGGTACGGCTTCTCTCTCATGTGAATGCGCTGGTGGGTACGGAGCGTATTCCCTTGTCGAAAACTCCTCCCACATTCCGAACAGTGATACGGCCGCTCTCCCGTGTGGATTCGCAGGTGCTGTCTGAGGCACCCTTTCTCGATGAAGCTCTTCTCGCAGTGAGGACACTGAAAAGGTCTGTCCCCCGTGTGAACGCGGAGATGGGTCTGGAGATAGGACCGGTGGTTAAAAGTCTTCCCGCACTGTGGGCAGAGATGCGGCTTGACTCCGGTGTGGACGTGTTGGTGTTTCTGGAGGTTGACCCGGCGAGTGTAGCTCTTCCCGCACTCCGAGCACTGAAACGGTTTCTCTCCGGTGTGAATGCGCCGGTGGAGGCGGAGCGTGCTCCCTTGTCGAAAACCCTTCCCACAGTCTGCGCAGCGATACGGCTTCTCTCCGGTGTGAATTCGCAGGTGCTGTCGGAGATAGCTGCTGACGATATAACTCTTGTCGCAGTGAGGACACTGAAAAGGCCTCTCTCCCGTGTGAACGTGGAGATGCACCTTGAGGTTGCACAGGTGATTGAAACTCTTGTCGCAGTGAGGACAGCGAAAAGGCCTCTCTCCCGTGTGAGTGCGGTGATGCACCTTGAGGTTGCACAGGAGATTGAATCTCTTCCCGCACTGCGAGCACTGATGCGGCTTCTCCCCTGTGCGACCGCGCTGCTGGGTCCGGGCCGCGCTCCGGTCCCCGAGACTCCTCCCGCTCTCCGAGCACTCAAACGTTTCTCCGGCGTGAATCCGCTGATGCTTTAGGAGGTTTCCCCTTCGACTGCAGCTCTTCCCGCACTGCGGGCACTGGTACGGCTTCTCTCCGGTGTGAATCCGCAGGTGTTCCTTGAGACTGTGCTTTCTGGTGAAACTCTTTCCACACTGTGAACAGCGGTGAAGTTTTTCCCGCTCTCGTTTACAAGAGACCTCAGTGCTGGAAGACATCTGGAGATTACACGGGGAACTTTCCGCGGGATCCGGGTTCTCGCGTTTAATCTCCTCTGACTTCATCGTAGGTGAACCTCTTGGTGCTATTGCAGTTAAAGACAGCAGGAGCCCGGACATCGTTAATATCTAGAGCAGGTACAGGGGGAGAGCTGGTCAGGGGTTTAATCCGTTACAGTAACATTATTTGCTTGACGGTAAACTGAAAGATGGACGGGTGAGTTTTGATTTCTTTGTGATGTTTGGTTTCAGGGATATCTGATATTATTCCATTCCCACCCACTGGACATGAAGTCTGACTGGAGGTGACGCTCAGATTGGTTAATCTACTACTCGGATATCACCTCGTGTTCTGGTAGTAGGTTCACCGGAATTCCACGAAAAGCAATAAAACTTGTTTTTATTCGATGGTAAGTACATATTCTGTTTTTTTTAAGAATTTTTGTTTTCTTTCATTAAACGCATATTCATCACCCTAACGAGAGGGCTCCCGTTGGTGTTGGTGACCAGTGGGCGACGCCATCGTAAACGGAAGTGCCACTAACTCTCCGTGCTAACCAGCCCTTTATTTCATGATAAGGAAAGTTTTTAATTTTCAGGAATTTGAAAATAAAAAAAAAACCAAAATCTACATTTTTTTTTTTACAATCGTCGCTCGTGGTTCACTTACTCCGATGACACGGGCCGGGTGTCATGTCTGCCTTCAGAGCGCGACTGAAACACGTGACACCTGTTTAAATTAAACAGTACTCTCTCTCAAATAACTAAGAGAGCAGGATTCGGCCGGGTATTTAATCACTTCTGGAGCTTTTTTGCTTTTTTTCTTCCTGCTGAGAAGCCTCATGGCTCGTTACACGAGATTAAAGAAGATTGTAGAAGCAGTTGCACCGATAGTGCCTCGTGTGATGTACATCACAACCACTGATCCAACACGTACAAGCTTTACAGTTAAAGACTAAAACTCAAGGCTGCTGAATAAGTCAATCTGTGAATGATCTGATGTCCGCACGTCACGTGAACTGCACCTCAAAGGCTCTGCTGAACTGCAGGAACCATGGTGGAGGTAAGGTTTCATTACGAGAACTGCACTCGGATAAAGAGCTCTATTTGGGTTCTGATCTCAGTCAAGGCGAGAGAACTCTCTCACAAGCGTGAGTGGACCGCCATGAAGCCATGAAGGATAAGGATGTTGAGAGGTTGGTTCTTTCTCACACTTCACCCTTACGCACTTCACACAAAGCTCGATCTCTGCTCCCTAATTTACACTGATCACCGATCAACGTCATCGAAGTCATGAAGCCACACAAGATTAACACCTTCGTCCAATTTCATACACGTCCCCCACCCCCCCACCCCCTGTTGGATTCATCCCCCACCCCCCTCCCCAGACTGAGAGCGAATTCATTCTTGTAGACGCTCCAAATCTACTGATTCTCTTTTTTTTTTGCAGAGACGCCAATAAGTCCCGCGTTTGCACTGTAATGAAGTCAGACTTCTCCCCTCGTATTCATGCAGTTTTAACAGAAGAGGTGCAATTTTACATTATTTTATAAACTCTTTCTTATCAGGAAACAAACGGAATTTTATTATAACCCGCCTCTCACCGGAACTCACCGGATGAAAAATCCTGATTGTTCATATCTTCACGTTCCCTCCAATAACAAAACTCTCTCTTCGAGCGCAGTATAGAGAAAAAGGATAGAAATGATAAACGGAACACATTAAACTTCTGCTCAAACCCACCTTCACCGGAACGTTTGGAGTTTTGTTTGTTGTGGAATTACATCATTACTGACCAGATTCATCTCCTTCAGCAGCTCAGTGAGGTTTAGCTGATGAGGACGTTGATCTAAATACATCCGGAATGATCTGTGATGATGATGATGTTCCCAGGGAAATATGCTTCCACGCAAATTTCACACGTGCTCTGACGTCAAATCAGCGCTTTGTAGATCATTAAGGTTACGGTTGTTATTTTTTGATAGGGTTAAGCTTATAATGATGCTCTGAGAATCTTACTGAAGTGCCCAAGGTGGGAAAGTGCGAGTTCTATGTTTGTGTCTTGTAATGCTCCCACATTTCGTGCTTTGCTAAGGAAGTTTATGTCCTCCTGAGACCCAATAATGAATGCTATGCGTCTTCTCATTTCTTCAGGCTGCTTCTGTCCCGTAACACCCAATAATTTGAAACTTGATCGAAGTCCTCAAACAAGGGGAAGTTTGGCAGAAGAGTGAAACCCTCTGGTTCTCATGTGAGGATCTTAGAAGGACATACACACCATACTGTGTGGGGAACAAATATGATTTCCTCCTAAGAGGACAGTGGGGTCTCAAGAGGACATGCAAGCATTAGTGCTTTTAATCTGATGTGAGCAGCTACAGGAAGCCAGTAGAGAGAGTGTAAGGGGGGGGGGGTGAGGACTTGAGAAGGTTGAAAACAAGCTGTGCAGCTTTATTTGGGATCAGTCGCGGAGGTCTTATGGCGCTCAGAGGCAGACTTGCCAGGAGTGAGTTGCAGTAGACCAGCCTTGAGATGAGAAGGGACAGAACAAGTATCTGAGTGGCCTTAGTGGAAAGAAATGGATGAATCCTTCTGGTGTTAAAGATGAGAAATCTAAAAGGCAAGAAGGAAAGTTTAGCAATTGATTGTCCATGGATACCCCAAGGTTCCAAACAAGAGATCCTAGAGTTGTCCTGGAGGATTACAAGATCCTAATGTGGGGATGACTTAGCTGTGATGAACAGTATGTCAGTCTTGCTGTGATTAACTTTTAGGTGGTGAGCTGCCATCCATGATAAGATATTTGCCAGACATGCAGAGACCCGGACAGAAACATCATTGTTTGAGGGCGGAAAAGAGGACAATTTGACTGTCATGTGCATATCAGTGTTATGAGAACTAATGCGGTATGACATCACCAAGGGACCTAGTATAAAGGGAGAACAAAAGTGGACCAATTACTGAACCCTGGGGGACGCCAGTGGAGATTCTGCTTGCAGCAGATGTAGATCTCTTTCATGCATCAAATTCAAATTCAAATTTTATTTGTCACATACAAATTATACACAGTACAATATGTAGTGAAATGCTTACTACGACTGTCCAAAAATGTAAAGAATAACCTATCAAAGCAACAAGAAGAAAAGAACAATAACTAGAAATTTTAAATAATTTTTAAAGGATTTAAAGGTCAGATAAAAATAAATTACAAAGGGATAGAAATAAGAAAAGAAATTAAATAAAATAAAATACAAAAAATATAAAATATATATAAATTGTAAAAAAAACTAAAACATAAAATGCAAATGTACAGGCAATAATTTATTGCAGTGGCGACTTTTCTAGTAGAGTGTGTAAAGTGTTTGTGTGCAAAAAGTGACAAGCATCCTGATCTGAGCGAACTTCATGTAGGAAGCAGGCCATTTTGAAGTTCCAAAATCCTTGAGAATTGGATGGACAGAGTCTTGTGGTTGACTGTGTCGAATGCTGCTGAAAGGTTGAGGAGGATGAGAAATGATGACGTCTTGTCCAATCTCGCTGCATGTCGCTTCTTTGTGACTGCCAAAAGGGGAATCTTATAACGTATGTTCTAGTACCTATAAGTATGTTATAAGTAGTTAATACTGTGCGTGTGTGTGTGCGTGCGTGTGTGCGTGCGTGTGTGCGTGCGTGCGTGCGTGCGTGCGTGCGTGCGTGCGTGCGTGCGTGCGTGCGTGCGTGCGTGCGTGTGTGCGTGTGTGTGTGTGTGCGTGTGTGAAGAGTTTGTTTTCAAAAACAGATAAGTCCAATTGTTTTAATTATGACACATTTTTCAGTAGTTTTTTTTTAGTATAAACTTTGCTATAGATTTTCATTTTATAACTTGTATATTAGCAAGTTAGTACAAAAACACTAGTAGTAGATTTCCAAACATTAGCTGTTCAGCAATAAAAAGAAATGTTACATTAAAAAGAAAAAGGTTGTACAGTGTGTCACTTAAGGAAGCAGAATGTTATGTATGAGACCGCTGCGGCAATTTACATGCAACTGAAGAATGAAGTGTGACAGTCAACGTTTCCAGGAGTCTGTGGCTGGTTCTGGAAGATGCTCCGTGGATACTTCACTTGAAAAACTGCACAAACTCAACCTGATGCTATTATATTTTAAAGCAAAAAATACAGCACACCTAAAATTGAATAAGTTTCATTTATTATTGTTTACTGTGCTTTTATAGATTTTTCATGTAGAGATATTTAATTTAAAGTAATTATATATTTACATATATAAATCTAAGGCATATTTGTTTTTGCCTTGCTACACCATTCCTTTGCATGCGCCTAAGACTTTTTGCACAGTTCTTTGTCTGTATGTGTGCATGCATGAGTATGAATGAATGATGTACTCTCTAGTTTGCAGAAACCTGAGACGGTGATTTCTTATAAATTATGGCAGTATTATGTAAATGCGATCTAGTTATATGTGTAATATCTAGAGACTGTTGTGCATGAAAATTCTAACAGATCAATAGTTTTGCAAAGAAATGTTTACACCAGCTTTCTGGTTTCAACAACTATGCCAATTACATTTTATATTAATAATATCTGAAATTATAAATGTTTTCTTGGATTTGAAAATGGTCCCATGTCTGTAGAAATAATTTTCTCTTGTAGTGTAGTTGAAGTATGTGCCGTTCACTGGATGTTGGAACGACAGCATCGAGGTCTACTGCCGATGTCCTCCTGTTAAACATATTTACAGTCTGATTTGAGTTGTTCCCATCTATTTGTCTTGTTTTATCATTTGCAATATCGCAGCTGCTGAGTTCCAGTGATGTGAAACCAGCCTTCCTGGAAGCTCAGACTCAAAACATTTGTTTAATCCTTTCCTTTCAAGTTTTGATCATGGTTTTTAGAGACTCGTTAAGCTTTTGGATATAATTAATGCCATATAAAAGTCTTCACAAAAGTTTTCTTTTGGCTCAGTGTTTTTCTGTGAAAGTCTGAAACTGTAGATTGAAGTTGTGAATAATAAGCTGAGAACATGACAAAATAAAAGGCTTTCTTTATACACAGGTGCGAGATAGCTTGTGGGTGATCATAATGGACTCGGTGGTGCCATCAGACAAAGGCAACTACACCTGCGTGGTGGAAAATAAGTACGGCAGCATTAACCACACCTATCAGCTGGATGTTGTTGGTGAGATTATTTTCTGTCTCTTTTTTGTCCTTTTTGTTTGTTTAGGAAGTTCATAATTTTTTGCGGCAGCATTAATGAAGATCTCACTCTGTGTTTGTAATTACAATCTTGTTGCACAACAGTCGTTTAATCTTTAATCCTGTGCACTGCTCTAAGCTGATTGATTTGTAAGGAGGTTTCGAAGGAATGGTTGCGAGCATGAACATTACATTAGCTGCATTTTAATTTAATCCGATTCAAATGTGTGTATTTTTTTTTGTAGATTTAATCCCGTTAATGGAAAACACTGTTTCGTACCGGGATTAAAACGATGTAATGGGCTAAACGCCATGTAGGTGTCACGTCGTCTTTATGGACAAGGTACTAGAAAGTGTTTATTAAGTCGACTTTGTGTGAAAGCTGGAAATGGGGTCCCACAATGAAGTCAGAGCATTTGGACTCGATTACTACAGAGCTGCCGATTGGCCGGGTACCGATGCTATTTAGACCCACAGCAAGCAGTTAATAAATCAAAGCCACAACCCAGTGCTGACTTCATTCAGCTGGCATCATCTTACACAAACAGTGTAGGATATACAGATACATGCAAGAGTGCAAGCCTGGTATAATTCAGTGACATTTCTATAAGCGCCCGGGTTGTGCTTTGAGACTAATCCGCGGCGCCACTGTGCTCAGCGAGAGTGAAAACAGGCGCTCTTATCCCAAGCTGGCATGCTGTTGCTCCAGACGCAGCGCTTCATTAGCTCCCCCTCCTTCAGCACAAGCTGTGCTACACTACTTCGTTCAGCTCTCTGGATATTTTTGCACACTTGCGGCATCCCTGTCTGCTGCGTAGAAGATAATGACAAGTTTTTTTTTTTTTTTTTTTTGTAATGTATGGCGAAACGCGGCAGCGAATTGAACCAGCAAGGTTGCGTTTTTGCAGTCGCTTCTTCCTCATACAGCAGAGCTTTAATCTCCAAGTTCTCAAGTTTCTCTCAAAGCATTATGGGTGTCATTGCAGGGAAGGAGATTTATATTCTTACTTAATAAGTGTTTCTCAGCTCCTCTGGGTTTTTTTTGTGTGTGCTTTCAGAGCGTTCGCCTCACAGGCCTATTCTTCAAGCCGGCCTGCCTGCTAACCGTACAGCCGTGGTGGGCAGCGATGTAGAGTTTGAGTGCAAAGTCTTCAGCGACCCCCAACCGCACATCCAGTGGCTCAAACACATCGAGGTCAACGGCAGCAAAGTGGGGGAAGATGGTCATCCCTACGTCAAAGTCTTAAAGGTAAACATTCTGATTCATGCTGAACCAGTGAAGGTCTGGTCTCCATGTCTAGGTTTTATAAAGGAATGTTAAGCATGCTGGGTAATATAAGAATGCAAAATAAAGGTATCCATGAAAGTAGCTGGAGCAAAGCTTCATATTGTATGTAATTTCGTTTTTTTTTTTTATTATTGAAATGTTTAATTTTAAGTGATGTCATCATATCCTTTTTTTTTTTTTTTTTTACCAGTTATGAAAGTCTATTGAGCGAGGCATTGTCACTTGTTTGTTTTTTTGTTGTTGCTTGTTTTCGATTGCCACTTTTTCCAAATATCATTGGAAGATGAAAATTTCCTCCATAAAAACAGTGCGTCAAGGAAGCATAATTAATTTTCCCAGAGGAAATGTCCAGTGTGTACCCCCTCATCCCAATTTAGTCACCATGGCAACTGGTGATGTGACAGCCGCACTTTTTAAAAACTCTATATATACTCCAACAACTTCACTTTGACCTCTGACCTCTGTTTGACCTCCGCAGCACTCTGGGGTCAACAGCTCGGACACGCAGGTTCTGACACTGTACAACGTGACGGAGGAGGAGAGTGGGGAGTATATTTGTAAAGTGTCCAATTATATAGGCGAAGCCAACCAGTCAGCGTGGCTCATCGTCACTAAACACGCCTCCTCAGGTAACGCACCACTTACAGGAGCCCCAGGGAGAAATAAAGCAGAAATACAAATGGATAAACAGAGAAATAGCTAACAGGCAGCTAGGAATCAACTCCTCTCCCTCGCCTCCTCCTTTTTTTCCTCCCTCCTTGGTGCCCTGGACTATTATTGACGCCATGGAAAAACCCAGCAGAGCCAACTGGAAGTGTCTGTGCCTTCACGTTGGGCTCATTTCTTTTTTTTTTCCTACATGATCACCCTGTGCCTTCCTAATAAGCGTACGTTTCTTACTCTGTCAAATTAGTTTTGCTTGCCTGGCCTTCAAAGCCTTTCCACTGAGCTGAGAGACCAGGCGCAGTTTTTTTCCTCCCTCTCAGAAGCTTAGCAGACCTGTCTCTGTGTCTTTCTCTCTTTTCTTTTTCTTCTTGTTTCTCTTATCTGTCTTCAGGTGTGTGTGGGATAATTCTATTTAAATCCCAGTCCTCCGTGTTCAAAGAAATAGTGAACAATGCCACCTGCTCCCATAAGACTTGTAAAATCCAGTAAGAAATTTGACCAACCCTGCCCAATCCCATGGGAATTCTGCCTTTTTCCTGAAGGAATTCTACCTAATCCTGCCCAGTCCCAAAAGAATTCAGCACAGTCCTATCCTTACCCATAGGAGGTCTGAACCAACCCCCCTCCCTAGAAATTCTGCCCGATTTCATGGGAATTCTGATTAACCGTTCCTACCCACATAAGATTTCTGTCCAATCCTGAATGTTGGTATAGGCATTCTAACCAATCCTTCCCAATTCCAAAGGAATTCTGACCAATCCTTTCTGAATGCATAGGAATTCTGCCCAATTTTCCCCGTTGTTACAGGAACCTTGACTATTCCTTACCACTCATATAGGAAATCTACTCTAACCCATTCCCAATTCAGAAATTCTGACCAATCCCACTTTCCATCGAATCCTAGCCAGCCGTGCATGTGACCAGTCCGGTTTAAAATCATTTAAACCACAGCAGTGCAACCAGGATATAATACTACGGGTCAGGAAGTGAATGCTGTAAAACATCCAGTATCCTCATGTGATCACATCTGGCAGCGTGACACTAAAACTCCTTTTTTTTTTTTTTATTAGGCTCCCATAGCATCTCAGTCCTGATGCACACCATGTCTCATTCTCGATGCTTTTGTTTTCAATTTGATCTTTTTCTTTCCTTTTCTTTTTACTTGTCTACCGTATCGCCTCTGCCTGTCTTGTTTACATCAATTCAGCTCTGTGAGTTCCTTCTCTGCTGGGTAGAGTTCCATGTGGCCCATCTCGTGCATGTAGAGATGGACAGTAGGGTGGCAAAGTTGGCGAACGGCCACCGCCATCCTCCAATTGATTCCTCGTCCCTAGGTGTGGGTTTTCTTGGCAGGTGGAGCGCTCTTCTTCTACTAACCAAAGATCTAATCATCAGTTTATCAGCAGGGTCATCGCTGGAGCTGCGAGAACAACTGTTGATTCTTCTCTAAAGAATGGTTGATAGCCAAGTGGATCTCTATCTCCTTCCATGATCAGTCCAAGTTTTTCACATCTTTTTCCTTCTGGGTGCTTTAAAAAACTCTCCTGTTTTTCTCCTGTATTATAAACTCATTCTCTCTCTCTGTCTCTCTTTCTCCCTCTCCTCTGGGTTTATTTCCGGTACTCTCCTGCCTCATCCTGTGATTCTTGTCTCTAGACGGCAGGCGTCAACACCACGGATAAGGAGATGGAGGTGCTGCAGCTCAAGAATGTGTCTTTAGAGGATGCTGGGGTGTACACGTGCTTGGCTGGCAACTCTATCGGCCATTCCCATCACTCTGCATGGTTGACTGTGTATGAAGGTATCTATGGTTCTTTTGGTGCTTTATTTTCGGTTTTTCCCCCCCTCTCACACTCCTCGCACAAAGGGGTCACGTTCAGCCGCACCACTCCAGTGTTGTCATAACAGCCTGTAATTGAAAACGCGTTCAGGAATTGTTGCAATTGGCAGGATGCAACCCCAAGCCACCACGTTGCTGTAAACTGAATCTGGTTGAGACACAACGCGGTTAATTGCAATCAACTGCAAGCATCTGATTTAGTGCTATTCCAGATTTAACATTCTGATTGCTGTACAGTTTTAATGAATAAATGATAGAGATGTGAGGTCACGTGATGCACAGAAAAACACCAAAAGTAAACCATTTGATAGTTGTTGTTTTTTTATGGCCAAATCAGCAACTTTCATCAGTATCTCTGGTGGTCACTACGGCTGAAATGATCCAGTGCTGTGCAGAAACCGCTTCCTCTGTGTGGTTAAGTGGTTCAGCCACTCCTTTGTGGTGTATGGAGGAGAAGGTGAACCACTCTTATTTCCTTCTGGTTTAAAATGGAAGTGGAAAGCCAAGTCAAACACCTCCCAATCAACCAAATAAGTCTGTAAGGCTGCTCCTAATTACCTCCTCTTACGGGGTTTGTTTTAATGTTTACTGGATACTCTAAGTGAAGCATATAGTTTACAGCAAGTTAATGTAGCTGTTTAATCAACGGATTAAAGGGTAATTGCAGACAGGTGGGCTTGAAGTAACGATTTGACACGGCTATCGGCGTTCCATTTGTTGTAACCCTTGCTTTTCTTTTCTCCACTAATTAACAGATCTGTTTTTTTTTCATATTAATTTCTGTGTTGCGCGAAAATAAATTGACCAAGCGTCCAAAGAGGGCACGTCTTTGCCAACGTCATTTTGTCGAGCGAAATGAATTCCTGGCATGCTCTTTGGGTTTGATTTGATAAACCGCATCGCTCCAGGGTTTGGAGCGGATGTTGGTTTATCAACACGCTTGTCAATCAAAGCGTTAACACTGGCATCTTGGAAAGTGTGTGTATGGTGGTGTTTGGCATGAATGGGGCTTGACATGTCTGTGTCTTAGTACTGTACTTTTGTACAACATTAGCTCCAGAAAACATTCAGCCACTGTTAGACAAGTAATATTTATGTATTGTATATTGTTATTTAAAATGTTAAAGGTCATTCTTTTTCTTCTTATAATTAACGGTTATGTAGAAATTGTTTAAATGCATCTTTATTGTTCATTGTACTTGTTTCCCCCTCCCCTCTGAGGTGTATTCATCCAACTCCAATAACCCGAGCCTTAAGGCTAGAGAAAATTGCTTCCTTAGAGTAAGAAACAGCTTTATCATTCAGATTTATCTTGTAACATTACCCCATGACCTAGCTCTCCGATTATGCACTGTTGACATGTACCATCTGGGCTAGAACGGAGCCTCTCAGCCAACACATGCAAACGAATGCAGTTCATTTTACTACAGTCTTCTCGCTTTGTAAATCAAGCTGCCATCCTCAGTGAAGCCGGCACACGGCTTGTGTACCCCAGCAAGTTGTATGTGACTGATAATAGTAATCCAGGAGGTTTTTAGCCGGTGAAGGCTGCCAAATGTCACAAGCAGTAGTTCCATTCCGTCTCCAACTGCATAAGCAGAAGAATGCAGTCTGAAACCCGATGCTTGAAAGACGTGATTATGGCGCTACAATAAGAGTTTGTTCTCTGTGCCGTGTGTCAGTGTTTGCCCGACATTTGTTTGTGTGTTTTTGGGTGTTGTTCTTCGGGAGGGTATGTGTGAAGGCATGGTTGTTGCGTGTTATACTGTGATTAGGATATGTATGAGGATAAAGCACATGCCATCTCCCCTGCTTCGCCACCACACATCAACTTTCTCACCTCTTGTTGTGCTGTCTGCGTGTGACGCGTCTCTCCTGAGCAGCCATGCCCCCAACCCCGCTACCCAACCAGACCTACCTGGAGGTGCTGATCTACTGCGCAGGATTCTTCTTCATCTGCGTGATGGTAGGGATCGTAGTCGTAGTCAAGATGCACAGCTCGGCCAAGAAGAGTGACTTCAACAGCCAGATGGCCGTGCACAAACTGGCCAAGAGCATCCCACTGCGCAGACAGGTAACAGAAAGTAGATAGGGGGTTTGATCTACTCTACAAACACATACAGTGTACCTGATACAGTATTAAGAATGTTATGCAATACCTGTGTGTGTGTGTGTGTGTGTGTGTGTGTGTGTGTGTGTGTGTATAAACGATGTAAAAAAGTAAAATCAGCGTGGCCCATGCTCTAATGTGAAAATAAGGCAAATGTGCGCTGACACTGGAGACTCCTTCCCTTAATCTGAAGTAAACACAGAAATCCTCACTGTATTAATATAGTTGAATTACTGTCGGAACGGGAGGCACGGTGTCGTAGTGGTTAGCACATCCGACTCACAGCAAGAAGGTCCTGGGCTTCAGTCCCGGCCTCGGCCGTTCCGATGTGGAGTTTGCATGTTCTTCCCACGCTTGCCTAGGTTTCCTTCGGGTACTCAATTTTCCTCCTAAAGTCCAAAAACATGCACATTGGGCTAATTGCCTGTTCTAAATTAGATGTTTGGGTGTGTCTGTGATGGTCTGGCGAGCTGTTCAGGGTGTACCCTGCCTTCGGCCAGTGTCGGCTAAGATAGGTTCCAGCCTCCCCCAACCCTAATAGGATTTAGCAGTTTGGGAAATGTGTGAGTGAGAACTGTAGTAACGCCTGTCAGGGCTGCTGGTATAGAAAATTGTGATCCATCACCACAAAATCAGTCCAAGTGCACCAAATTGACAAATGTTTTATTTATTTTTTTTTTTGGTAAATTTAATTTTTTCCAAAGTCGACAGTAAATGGATTGAACTGGAGTTATTTTTCTTTGTCATATCTTAATCAAATCTTGTCTAATTTAAAAAACATTTTGGGTAATGTTAAAGCTTAGAATGCTCTCTCTAAGTGTGCATGTATTTATTTTACATTAATAGTCAGTTTGTGGTGTTGGTTCACATTGACGCCTTCTGTCTTGTGGTATGAATATATGACTTACTAAAAATATGGCTACTGTGCATGAAATTACCACATAGCGATTCAATGTCATTTTACTAAAATTGGTGTCATTACGTTACACCTATGCAACGTGCAATCTAGAAGTGCGCAGGCTGTTCCCTTGAAGCAGGAGTGAACAGAATCTCTCATGAGTGACTATGCTACATGACATCACACCGTCAACACCAGGATCTGTGTAGCATGTGTGTTTTGTGCATTTGTGTTAGTTTTTGAAATTCTACCCTAAAATGTTTGATTTAGACACACATGCATATGTTTACACTGACTGTTGCTGTACCACTGAGTGGGGAATAATGTGTGAGTTTCTTTGTGCAGGTGTCTGTGGACTCTAGCTCGTCCATGCACTCTGGGGTGATGCTGGTCCGACCATCACGTCTCTCCTCTAGTGGCTCTCCCATGCTCTCTGGAGTGTCAGAGTATGAGCTCCCTCAAGACCCGCGTTGGGAGCTGCCCAGAGACAAGTAAGGCACACACAATTACATACCATCATTTCAATGGAAGCCTTTTCATTTATCCACTACTTTCAATTTAGACATTGTTTTTTAAAATAATTTTTATATGTATGTGTGTGTGTGTATATATGTATATATGTAAAAAAAAGCCACTTAGGTTATAAATAAAGCTTATAAGCATTTAATCTTTCTGTCGTATGAAAATACCCCTCCAAAGTAATAGTTTGTTAGAAATTTGGAGGCAATTCAGAATTTTATCAGGTAAAAGCTACTATTTTTATTACAGTGGAGAGAATTGAATTCTGTCTTCGGTCAAAATGTGGGACCGGGACTCTATACAACAATGCACAGTAATAAAGTTTGCGAGTGCCTACTAAGAAGGGTCCCTTCTTTAAAAACACAACCGCATCAATGAAATAGCCCACACACACATAGTGTCATACTATTTGTGACCCGATTTGGCAAAATTAATCAGAAGTCACAGGTTTATGTGTAACAGTATAATTTTATCGAATTTTTTTTTTTTTGGTGAATTTCAGTAGGAAACATACTATTTTCACCTGCCAAAGCCATAACAAGGTAACTGAATGCTAAAATGCACAAAAACAGCATTTTGTGGAAGACAACCACCGCTTACCTTCAGAAAAATACTCCAAATTGAACTCA
>JBCNYG010000012.1:7847595-7857704 GCA_039654305.1 Porochilus rendahli | reverse complement strand
AATAATGCTGTCGTGTGTGTGTGTGTGTGTGTGTGTGTGTGCACGCACGCACCCCCTGTAGGTGATGCAGGCCTACCAGGCAGGCGTAGCAGCGTTAAGGATTTCACTGAAGGGTATCACAGTGGAGAGAGCAGAGAACCTGGTCGATCAGATTCAGGAGGTGAGAGATTTTTATATAAAAGAGTAGCATGAATTTTTCCATCATATAGCCACTCTGTTTACACCAGTGTCTACATTTTTCTTCTTTCCTTTTCTTTTAGCTGTGTGACACTCAGGATGAAGTTAATCAGAGTCTGGCTGGACGAGCTTTAGACTCAAGTATGTTGACGTTTTGCTCATAGATACTCACAGACCTATATGGCTGTTATTTATTTATTTATTTATTTTTGGTTATTTATGTATATTTTAAAATAATACCCAGGACAGTTTGAACGTCAAGGAGACACAGTGTCACAAAAATGTCACACTGTCGACCAGTAAAGCAGCCACACTGTCATTATGACTGCTGATGATGTCACATTTGTCACATAACAGATATAGGAGAGGACATGTCGGTCATGTAGGTAATTCTTGACATCATGGCCAATTCCTAGGTCTGTTGTGCAATGACCTCTGATATCCTGCAGCTTATGTTCTGATGAACATACATATTTCATACATTTTTTTTTCCTGGGTCATCTAATGCGCTCAGAATCGTCCGGGCGTATATTTATTAGCTCTATATTAAACCCACGCTACTTCCTTGTATACCCATGTGTACCGTGCGACATTTTTGTGACCGTGTTAGGTTGAGCCATACAGCAGTTGTCTGTCAGCTGAGCATCAGTTGAGTATCCTTGAACGTCTTGTAATTTCGTGACCACTTTTCCCCACGACACCCATTTTTTATGTGGACGCAACTACGCGTCTTTCAAATGTACCTCACGCAAACCTGCGTCAGTGTCATCAGTCGTCGCTTTGTTACATTCGTACCACTATTATACCTTTTGTGTTTGGATCAGCTACAACAAAATGACTAAAAAAAAGTTGCACTGATAATGAATTTTTTTTTTTTAATCATAAGCGATAATTATTTGATGAATTAGCTTCGAGGCTAGACAAATCTGCATGCAACTCAAACTTTAAGGAAAGAAAACCTAAAATCGTTAAAAAGGATGGTACACTATCTAAACTATAAATAAAAGGATGCTTCAAGCAATAAAATAACATCAATAGTTTAAATGATTATATTAAATGGCTCATTTAAATACTTTATTCTGATTCGCCAGTAACATGTTATGCTTTCAATGTTTTTTCTTTTTTACAAAGTGTTGCTAAGTATAACAGACTTGTGCTTTATAGTGCATCATTAGTAAATCATTTTTAAATCATAAACAAATTTTTAATTCAATCAAATAATTCTTCAAATCAACATTTTGTACGTAGCCATGTAATAATCAGCATAATGTACAGTGAGCCAGAATAAATCTAATATAAGTCCGCCCCCTGCACATACCTATTACATTACATAAACATGACAATGACATGATAGCAATATCATTGCTAATTTCAGTCGTATCCAGTTCCCACGCATACAGTGTTGCCTCTGTATCACACACAAGCACTACCTACCGTGGAGGGGCGTAAGCATGCCCATGCCCCCCCTCCGTGACATGCAATGCTACCACCTGCCTCTTCTATGTGCTTTCTGGGAGGCATACACACACCGCGGGTAAGCGCTGTCCGCCCGTTTGTATCAATGAGCCCACAGACTGTCGATCGCTGTGAGTGGCAGGGAGGTGAGCATGTGCCATCCCGCCCTCCCGTGAGAGCTCGGCCAATCAGCTCCCAATGACTGCGGCATCACAAAATTCCACTTGTTTCTATTCAGCACTTACCAAACACTACATGATTACCGTCTTGTTGCTGTTGTTGGCTGATATTGAAGAAGAAGAACCCAGCTAAGTTTTTTTGTGCCTGCATTACCGTACTGCCGGCACTGGCGAAACAAGAGAGATGTGTTTGTGTAGTCAAGCCGAAATCCTAACCTACAGCCACTCAGTGTAAGTAGCGTAACAACTTTAATGACTTTGCTTTCATTCCAGCTGCGGGAGAATCAGAAGAGCTGGAGGAGGAGCTCAAGACGTTATTAGAGGACGGCACTCCAGACACGAGTCTGACGCTACCGGAGATTCCACGTCACCCGGTCTCTACTAAAGGCACCGGCGTATTGGACGACGCTTTCTTTGACTCTCTGCCCGCCGTGCCTGACACTAAGATCACCGATGAGGAGCTGGAGAGAGAGCTGGGTCGACTCAGTCTGTGCGTTTCTCACCTCTTTCATTGCTATAAGTGCCACAGAAATGACGCTTCATTTTCAGGTTATTCTATCAGACAGGTGTTACAAGATTTCTTCTGATTGTTTCTCTTTAGGAAAGCAACATAACTTGACGACTGTAGGAATGAACAGATAAATGGATATACAGGATGATGACCTCTGAAACGGGAAAATGGAAACCGCTGGTGCACATTAATGGATAGGCTTGTCCTTCAATACAGATGTGTGTTTTCCTTCGTTGCTTTTGTTTGTTTGTAACTGCATGTTTTCTGATTTTTCTTTTAAAATATGTTTTAAGAGTGGCCTTTGGAGTATAAGAATTCTAATAAAAATAACAAATTATTATGCTTAACGTGAAAATTTATCAATTTTATTGGCTGACTGAGCATGATTGGCATTATAGTAATGTACATGATTGTACTGCACTGTCGGCTAGTCATGAGGTTATCAGGAAAAAAGGTGATAGAATAAATAAATTTGTATTTTAGATGAAAGAGTATTAACCCAAATAGAAATTCAGTCTAGGCAACTGGGCACCGACTGGGTTAGAAAGAAATCAGCCCTTATCTGTGTGGGGCAAGCGAGAATGGGGTGGGGGGGTGTAGTATACTGATGTGAATCTTGCTTTCCTCTCAGCACCTCACCATCACTGGTGCTATCACAGAATACCATTTTTGTAAATATTTAATTTCTATTACAGTAGTGCAGTGAGAAAGTGATTGTTTTTTTTTTTTTTTGCTATACTGTATTATTCCAGCGAGGGAAATTATTGCCTCTGCAGCTAACCCATCTGAAGTGAGCACACACACACACTTGGAGCAGTCGACCGCCACAGACATTGGTGCGTCCGGACCGCAGTTGGGGGTTTGATGCCTTGCTCAAGGGCGCTTCAGCCATGAAGGTGGAGGAAGGGAAGGTGCAGGTCACTTCCCCACCGCCACACATTTTCCCTGCTGGTTCAGGAATCGAACCAGTGACCTTTCGGTCCCAAAGCTGCTTCTCTAACCTTTGGCTATGGCTGCCCCCAAAGTGAGTGAGTGTCAGTCCTCAGACTCTTGATCATCTTCATGTCAGACACCCCTGGCATCGTATTAACATCTCACCTGAGCACGTGGTAAGATACCGTCACGCTATAATCTTGAAAAAAAAAATCGAATTGGCTAATCGTTCTGTTAAAGAGGCGACACAGTTGCGTAACGGTTAACACGTCCACCTCACAGAAGGAAGGTCTTGGGTTCGAATCCCAGGCTCGGCGAGGGAGTTTCTGCATATTTTCCCCGTGCTTGCCCAGGTTTCCTTTGGATACTCCGGTTTCCTCTCACAATCCAACAACATGCACCTTAGGCTAATTGGCTGTTCCAAATTGCCCCATGTGCGGCCCTAGTAGGATTAGATGGTTTGGCCAATGGCTGAATTATGTTAAAGAGGAAGAGAATTGTCTGATCATTTTGACAAAAGTATGGCTGACTGATTGAATTACACTGAATGATCATTTCATTCAACCAAATCATTTCATTCAACCACTGGCTTGTGTTTAACCCTGTTGGCACATTTTTATCTATCACTCAGTGACGTGAATCATACTGAACAATGGCACGTGGCAGGGTGTCAATAAAGTTTACACAACAGCGCATGCGCATTCGCCGACTACGTCGACGTATGAGCTTGCTGTTGGCTCGGTTTATTCCATAGACATGCTAAAAAGATAGATGGGTCAAGCATCGCTTTCACGGTGTCACCATGACGCCATCTTGGAGAGGGCTTCTTGTGGGTTTTTGCTGTAGAAACAGTGGGGAAGTGAGCATAAAGAAAATGTTTTAATGCCACCAGAAAGCGATCTGTGGGTTTATTTATATCATAATATCAGTGTTTTTATTTTTATTGTTATAGAATGCATGGTACAGAATAAATACGTGTTATTTATTTAATTAAAACAGTGTAATTATCCTACATCAAGTCATGCTGTTTGCAACATGTAAACATTTTTATTTTTATTTTTTTATTAATTATACTGCTGTATATTTTATTGTTGTTTTTGTAGGAAACTTATTGCAACATATTTTTATGAAGTTATTATTTAAGTAGAACAGTATTCAATATATAGAAAACCAATAAATTTGCCAGTAATTAGAGTATATCCAACTGGATGATAAAAAGTAAATTGAATAATTTCCAGACACATGTATGTATATTAGGCACATAATATCATATGACAGATCTATACAGTACACACAAATGACAAATGTACGAGTATCTACATATATACGTAGATGTAATACTGCTATAATACTCCAGAATACCCCAGTGCTCCTGCTGCTAGTTATCCATTTCATCTTATAGTGCTTTCAATGTACATACTGTATATCCCAGTTAGTTATCTCAGTGCTAGATATCTATTTTTTATTTTTTTTATCAAGAGTGATTTACAGTCATCATTTTTATACAACTGAGCAACTGAGGGTTAAGGGCCTTGCTCAAGGGCCCACCAGGGGTGATATTGGGGTTTGAACCGGTGACCTTCTGATCAGTAACCCATCAGCTTAACCACTAAGTCTATCTAAAAGTGCGTGTGATTGACTTGTACTGTAAAAATAAATAAATAAACAGCTGAGTCTCAAACAAATTTCCTTATGTATTTGCTTTTCGGCCTTTTGGCTAAGATCGCGGTCACTCAGGTTTCTCTTCGATCACATACGGCTCTTCTTACCGAAGACTGTCGTGGAAGGGAGCCTAAGGGGGCTTTGTAATTTTTATACTTCAGACTCCGGCGAAGTCGGCCACCGTCACGAATGCTCATGAATTTGAAAAATAAAGACTCTTGAATCTTTAACATGTGTAGAATGTAGTGGGCATTGTTGCAGGCGTACTGTTCATACTCATAAGTGTTTCCAATCATTAACCCATATATCTGAATAATAAGTTTACATTTACTTAATACATGCACATTTAAATACTGACTCTATACTATAATCAACCACATGGACGATGCGTACAGTGAAAACCACTAGTACCGTCCGCACACTTACATGAATACACTCCTCTAACGTGGGTTTATAATGCTTTCTAGGCACGTTATTATCACCTACTTGTGAATATCTGCTGTGATGGTTCCTGTAATTTTTAAAGTTCACCACAAAGAGTTCTGACCCTAAACCCTTCCTTTTCTTACTTATTCTATCTCCTCCCATTCTATTGACGCAGAAGTTACACTGTCCAAGATGGCGTCAAGTTGACGCCGCACAATCACATTGGTTGCTTCCTGTCTACGTGTTTCCTGTATCTATGGTTTATTCCAATTAGCCTTTAGCTTTGGACTTTAGCGTTGAAGCAACGGTGCCGGAACTGGGTTTTGGTTTCACCACTGTTCGGGGTTGTTTTGTTTTTGTTTTTTTCTAAAGCGATGATATATCTGTAAATGTTTACATGTTTTCTACCCGGATTTTACCATTTAGGACGCTGATTTCACAGCTTTTTCCACGATGGAACAGCTAGCTGCTGCTAATCTAGCCAACGGTGGGTGACTGAGGTAAAGTTTACGTAATTCAGCGCGAGACAGTTAGCATGTGTAACTAGCTAAGCACCAACGCTGTGAACTTATTTAAATCCACCTTTTTAGTTTGTCTGTAGATTAAAAACAAACGTTTTATTGTTTGTAATAAGAACAACAGCAACACTGTAGTGCCTGGCTAGTTATTTTTTTGGGTTTATGGGAAGTTGTTCACGACAGCAGATAAAATGTATAAATATAAACACACATTTAATACTGTACTCTTGAGAAGTGTTAGCATTAGCATATAAATTAGCTCTGAGTGTTTCATGTTAGTTTAGCGAATAGAATAGTCAAATTACCAAGAGTGGTAGTAGTATACTGTTATACTGTATTATGTATAGTGTGGGTAATTTAAACGTAAACAAGCATTTAAAATACTCTTTACATATGATTTAGTACACAATGACACAAGATGTCTCTGGTTATTCGAAGCATTTTGTCAGCAACTGATTTTATTAAGTGATCATTTAGTTAATAATCAGTCAAAAGTCTTAATTTACTCAACAACTAGTATAGTACAAATTAATCTAGACCCCAAACCAAGCTTTGCCATGCAGCCAGAGCTTTTGTTGTTAACTAGCTTGACTTTGAATTTCTTTCATCATTAAAGGTCAACCCAGGGTTGTTGTTTTTTTCCCAAATGTTTAATCATTGTAAAAATGTATAAATATTGTCTGGCTCACAAGTTAAAGCTGTGGCGTGGATCTGATGAATCTCCTGATGCCCCTTTCCTGTAGACGATCATGTGAGCAGCAGGTTTTTTGCCACGTCTCTTTTCACATGTGGCCGAGTTTATTACAGGTTCACGTTGAGTCTAACAGCAGTGCTGTTTCTGTCATTCTTTCTCTCTCTCGTCTCAGGCTGAGGATGGCGGTTCATAAGGAGAACTCCTGTTTAGGGGAGATCTTCTTAAACATCTGAATACACCACTCTTGCAGGGTTTATTACCATTGGTTACCACTGATACATTATGGGAAGGTAAGATCCAGAAGATATATTTTTATTAGCAGGATCTTTTACCATTGTTTGCTATCACTAATAAATTGTTGTTCATACAGCTGTTTATTACCTTGGCCTAGGGATGGGTATTATGATCAGAACCTTCTATCATGGTATAAATAACACGGTAACAGGATAAACAACAATAAAGTATTTTTTCCCTAGTTATTTAAGTTAATGGCTTAAAATAACAGTACTGTGCTTTCATCGCGTTTAATTTTTTCTTCTTTTAATTGGAATAAATAAAATTTGGCCCAGCGTTCTCCACGTAAACATAGGAGCCTTTTCACAGTGTTTACGTGGAGACCGTCGGGCTTGATTTTATTTATTTGTACCTTCAAATAAAACAATGATGGACAAAAAGTATCAGCTTGTCTTGAAAATATACACGGAAGTGACATTTTAGACAAATTTGAGTTTATCGCTAGAAAGATTCTAAGGATTCAAAGTGAAATAATTTTCAAAGGAGGATGTTTGTCCTGAAAAATGTTCCATTCAAAATTAGATAAGCTTATGTTGCTTAACTAGATCATGCATTGGTGGCAATATCCATGATTTGTTCTGCACAGGGCAGATCTGAATACAAACAAGGAAGTGTTCGTCCAAAATGTCCACTCCGACTCTTGTGATAATAAGAAATGTATATTTTTTCAATCAGATGCACTTTTTACAAAGTAGACCATATCTGAACCAGATTCTGAAATGTTGATTACACCAGCCTGTGAACATGCGTCCATCCAAAAGTGTCCACTCTGAAATCTAGGTTTATGCCTTCAGTAAATAAAAAAAAAAATTCTACCAAAAAACAAGCCCACACTGAAAGTCTGTCAAAAAGTTTGTCCACTCCAAACCCTTTTGCTACAAAACTTCAGGTGTCCTATATGCGTTGTCTTCCCTGAATTTATAGATTTATTTCTGTTAGTAAAAAGTCATTCAGTTGTTATTCAACTTTCAACTATTTCTATTAGATGCAAATGATTTTGAAACCCAGATTATAAATGTAATATATATGTAAATGTATATAATTATTGCTACAATGATTGAATGAAAAAAAGATTTATTTAATTACTCACAGAATAAAATCTTATATAACATTGCTTTTGTACTAACCTAATAATATAATTAGAAAATAATTTTTAGTGAGTAAAGTGTTTCAGGATTTTTAATCCCATTTTACTGATATGCACCAGCATTTGTCGGGTGGACGTTTTTTAATATACATTATATAGCCTTAAACATGTAAGAAAATTTTCTTAAAAAACTAGCCAATTAAAAACCTTTATTTTTAACCTCTTTGTGACTAATTGTTCTAAGAGGCTGTGAAAATGCCCATAGCAACTAAATGTCAGGGTAAGTTTTAAGTTATTAGTATTACTTACCTGGTAGAGAGTGTTCGAACCAACTCTCTGAACCATGGCTTTTTAACAGTATGAATCAGGACCATGTCCTTACATGTGTGTGTTGTTATGGTACTGGAAGTTTCCTTCCTTTGTCAAAATTTCCTGGATTAATATGGATTATCCCTGGCAACGACTGTTAATGTTGTTTACTTAGTCTGAACACTAAACTTGTCTGAGCACTTTTTCCATTTCACGCGAATGCGTTTTTGCTCCGCACACAGACAGAGTGGGATTAGCACAAGCTCGATGACTTCTACAGCTTACACACGCTCGCTGGACCACTTCACTTTTGTGACTTGAGAGTGACAGTGAACTTCTACCACTCCTCCTTCACAGCAAAGCTGGCTTGCAGCCAAGCATACTGTTGTTGCGCAGGTCTGAGTGGAAATATAGCTTGCAAAAGTATTCATACAGCTTGAACTTTTTCCACGTTACAAACATAAATGTATTTCATTTAAATTATATGTAAAAGACCAACAAAAAGTGGAAGAAAAACATGGTACATGGTTTTCCAATTGTTTTTACAAATAAAAATCCGAAAAGCGTGCCATGCATTTGTATTCAGCGCCCTTTTCCTTGATACCTCTGAATGGTCAGAGTTGATAGGAAGATGGATTGAACCAAATAATACAAATGTATTCCATACTTTTCAGGGGGGGGTTTGGGTAAGAAAAAACATGTAATATTTTTCTTCCACTTCACAATTATGCACTATTTTGTGTTGGTAAGTTTTGCCCTTTGTTACATATTTGTTTTTTTTTTGATTTTCTGTTATGGCTTCTATAACAACACCATAAACAGGGTCTCATCTTTCGCGGTTGCTTTTTAAATCAATAAATTATTAGTGGAGCTCCATACCTATGAAAATTTCATAAAGCCATAGGCTCAATTTTGGCCACCCAGGCAACCCAACACGCATGCGCTGAATGCACTTGCATTTTATAGAAAATTGTTTTTGGTCAATGCATTTTCTTTTGGAGAAATAGGTTTTCGAATACCATTGAAAAGAGATTGTTAGATATTATGGCTGGTTATTGCATTTATTTTCAGAACCGCTTAATCCTAATTAGGGTCGCGGTGAGGCTGGCGCCCATCTCTGGGCGAGGGCAGAGTACACTCTAGATAGCTCTCCTGGCCATCACAGGGCAGAAACATGCTAACAGCAAATCAACGGCTTTCTCTTTACGAACGACAGCAATGGTTCTTTTACATGCCTCTCAGCACAGACAGTGAAAGGCATGGTTGGTTTTTAATAACCTATATAATAGCTGCTCTGGAGGGACCTCAATGACAACTTGACAACAAAACAACATTTTGACTGACTACAAGTGATGCTCTTACGGAGGCTGAACTCCGTTCTCCTCTGTTTCTTTGTCTTTGTCACAATGACCTGCCAGTGTGTCACATGACCAAAATGCTCGGTGATGATGTCTCAGGGAGGGATAGAAGCATCTCTCTCTCTCTTTCTCTCTCTTTCCCTCCTCCTCCTCCTCTCTGTATTATTATTAACTAGTGATTGACCTGCACACTGTGATGACCTTTTCTGTGAGGAAATCTTTATTTGGGATAGGCGCTCTCGGTCTTAATCAGTGTTCTGCCCTGGGAGACCCTCTAGGGTGCATTGGGGCTTTTTTTTCCTCCGCCACATGACTAGCTGTGATTTAGGGAATGAGTCAATGGTGGTAAAATGGTCAAATCCTCCCTACTAGTTAAATAAGACATGTATGGAGTACGGGCGGCACGGTGGCGTAGTGGTTAGCATGTCAGCCTCACAGCAAGAAGGTCCTGGGTTCGATTTCCAGCTCGGGCGTTTCTGTGTGGAGTTTGCATGTTCTCCCTGTGC
>JBCNYG010000012.1:7815914-7838022 GCA_039654305.1 Porochilus rendahli | reverse complement strand
TATATATACACACACATTTATATATGTGTATATAAACATATAATGTCCCACTGGGCATCAACCTAAAAAAACACTTTTTATTGAATTGTTGTGAGCACAGTGTGTTGGGCCGAATGTCCGCGTGAGCCCAATAGAAACAAGGCAGCCAGCCAGGCACGGAAGAAACCTCTCCATGGCAATGCTGCTGTAACTTTTACTCAGTGAAAAATGTTTTTCTGCATGCATCAAACCAACTGATGTCCCGCCCCCGAGAGCCATACACCCCATCATGATTGGTAGGTTCGTTCAGCTCCACACACAACACTGTGTCAAACACAAAGTGCCAAACATATCAAACTCACCGGGCACAGTAACATTAAGCTTTCATATTAAGGCGAGGGCCACAAACAGTTTGAGACCCCAGACTTAAAGTATTAAATCAAAAGAATTTAGAAAAAATCACAAATGACAACAAGGTCTTAAACATGTCTAATTATAAGTTGCGAGAACGTTTTGAGCACTATTGTAATGTACTGTTATTTATTATATTCACAATCAGCAATGACACGCTTAGGTTGGCTCCATCTACTATTAGGATATCAGCCCATGTACCGTGAGTACAGCACAATTCTACAAACCTACTCTACTTCATTTATTCATTCATTTGGTGACCCGCTTAATCCTACTATTGTTGTGGTGAGGCTGGCACCCATCCCAGCCGACTCTGATTAATGGCAGGGTACACCCTGAACAGCTTACCAATCCATCAAATTGCCAACACACAACTATTTACACTCACACTTGCATCTAGGGGCAATTTGAAACAGCCAATAAGCCTAATATGCATGTATGATCATGTAATTGAAATACCTGGAAGAAACCCACACAAGTACAGGAGAATATGCAAACTCCACAAAAAATGCCCTCCCTAAGCCTGGAACTTGAACTCAGGACCTTCTTGCCGTGAGGTGGACATGCTAACCGAAACACTACTGAGCCCACAACCCTACTCTGCTTGTAAAAGAAATAAAAAATAAATAAATGAAATAAAAAAATTTGGAATTAAAGTAAATAATGGTAACAAAAAATTAGTAGATGTGGATATAATTAAAACATTTATTCCTTTCAGTCTCATCATACATGGCTGAGACCTGACTAAGTTGTCCATGCTCTGTAACTGTAACAGTTATTATGTATTTAAACTGCATGGAAAAACAAGGAAGGCAAACAAAACTAAAAATTGTAATTTTTCCATGACTAAAACGCAGCAGTGAAGACACCATCTGCTCCAAGTGACCGTGACAAGCTATGAGTGTCATTTTGATTTAAGCATTATCCACAAGGAATAATGCTTTTTAATCATCAGGTAGTAGACCAATCGGATTGCGCTGTCCCCGTGTAATGTATGATAATGTACACTGCTCAAAAAAATACAGGGAACATTAAAATAACACATTCTAGATCTGAATGAATGAAATATTCTTATTAAATACTTTGTTCTTTAAATAGTTGAATGTGCTGACAACAAAATCACACAAAAATGATCAGTGGAAATAAAATTTATGAACCCATGGAGGTCTGGATTTGGAATCGCACTCAAAGTTAAAGTTGAAAAACACACTACAGGCTGATCCAACTTTGATTTAATGTCCTTAAAACAAGTCAAAATTAGGCTCAGTAGTGTGTGTGGCCTCCACGTGCCTGTTTGACCTCGCTACAATGCCTGGGCATGCTCATAATGAGGTGGCGGATGGTCTCCTGAGGGATCTCCTCCCAGACCTGGACTAAAGTATTCACCAGCTCCTGGACAGTCTGTGGTGCAATGTGACATTGGTGCCAGCATGTAGTGAGAGCTGATGTCCCAGATGTGCTAAGTTGGATTCAGGTCTGGGGAACGGGCGGGCCAGTCCATAGCATCATTGGCTTCGTCTTGCAGGAACTGCTGACACACTGCGCTGTAAGCACAACCCCAATCTGTGGACATCAGGCCCTCATACCACCTTCATGGAGTCTGTTACTGACCTTTTGAGCAGACACATGCACATATGTGCCTGCTGAAGGTCATTTTGCAGGGCTCTGGCAGTGCTTCTCCTGTTCCTCCTTGCACAAAGTCGGAGGTAGCGGTCCTGCTGCTGGGTTGTTGCCCTCCTACGGCCTCCTCCACATCTCCTGATGTACTGGCCTGTCTCCTGGTAGAGCCTCCATGCTCCATGCACACAGCAAACCTTCTTGCCACAGCTCGCATTGATGTGCCATCCAGGCTGCGCTGCACTGCACAACTTGAGCCACTTGAGTGGGTTGTAGACTCCGTCTCATGCTACTACTAGAGTGAAAGCCTCGCCAGCATTCAAAAGTGACAAAAACATCAGCCAGAAAGCATCAGAACTGAGAAGTGGTCTGTGGTCACCATCTGCAGAACCACTCCTTTATTGGGGGTGTTTTGCTAATTGCCTATAATTTCCACCTGTTTTCTGTTCTATTTGAACAACAGCAGGTGAAACTGATTGTCAATCAGTGTTGCTTCCTAAGTGGACAGTTTAATTTCACAGAAGTGGGATTGACTTGGAGTTACATTGTCTTGTTTAAATGTTCCCTTTATTTTTTTAAAGCAGTGTATACACACACACACACACACACACACACACACACACACACACACACATATATGTATATATACACAAAAGAACAATTATTAGCAAAGGAATTCCAAGCTGAATGAGTTAACAGTCCAAGGTTCAGACTTCTGAAGTCATCTACAAGAGCTTAAGGGGATGTTTTAGGTTCTTAAGATTAAAGCTCTGTTGAGTTAAAGGATTTTAGTAAGAAAACTATGGTATAAGAAGGAAAATGTACAGTGTGTCTAAATGCTAATGCACATAAATTCTGTATGCTTGCTAGGCCTGTTTTCTGGTTTGTTGTCCCTGATAGAACAGATATCAGAATTGGAATACTTTATTGATCCCGGAGGAAATTGCGTAATCATTTGTTCATTCGGAGTGGATTAGGAGTAGGTAACTGGTGTGTAGCTGCAGTTTAGGTGGTGATATGTGAATACTGAGTCTCTCTCTCTCTCTCTCTCTCTCTCTCTCTCTCTCTCTCTCTCTCTCTGTTCCACTTTCATGTTTGATGACTTCAGATGAACAATGTTTTATTATAAGTCAGATATGTAAAACTGGGCTGGCACAGTGGCGCAGTGGTTAGCATGTTTGCCCTACGGAAGGTGCTGATTTTGAGTCCTGCGCTTGGGGACGGAGTTTTTGTGTGCGGTTTGCATGTTCTCCCCTTGCTTTTGTGGGTTTTCTTTGGGCACACTGGTTTCCTCCCACAGTTCACAGACATTTACGTTAGGCCAGTTGGCTGCTCCAAATTGCATATGACCCTAAGAGTGAGTGTCGGTGTGTGTGTTGGCCCTATGATGGATCTTTTGTTCAGGCTCAAGCTTCACTGTGACCCTAATAGTATTATGTGGTTCGGCAAAGGAAACTGGATTTTCCACTTCCATCATTTATGTACCAGTTAACTGTTGTCTGACAATAAAGAAATAAGTAAATGAATGAATGACTAGTAGAATATTTCAGTGTGTCCTGAACAGTTCAATCCACATTCATGTTACTGATCTGCTGTTTGCTGTAAAATGAAGATTGTGTAGCGGATTCAAAAGGCCACACACCACGACTGGGGTTTCATTTACATTAGCGAACTGAATCCATGATCGACGTCTAGCATGAGAAGTGTTGCATCTGGAGAATTGGATCTTGATTGAACGTGTTTGTGATTGGCTTGATTGGTATACTGTGGTGAAGAGCCCTGTCATACATCAGCTCATGTGTTTATTACCTATAGACTGGAAATAGTTTCGTTTATTAAAGAGACAGTGTTTTAGCTTATTTCTAATGTTTGGCCTGCACGTGTACTCAGGTTTCCTCCCACAGCCCAGGGACACATCCACATTAGGCTAATTGGCTGTGTCAAATTGTACCTAGATGTGTGTGTGTGTGTTGGCCCTGTGATGGTCTGTTGAGCTGTTGAGTGTACCCTGCCTTTGCCCAGAGTAGGCTGAGATAGGCTCTAGTCTCTCCATAAGTCTATGAGGAGAGAGAGGTTCAGCGAATGAGTGAGGACTTTTTTTTGCAAGGTTGGAAGAAATCCATGAGGAATTCAAGACAGTCATGGACGGGTGCAGCTGTGTACGCATGGTTAGCGGAGCAGGTTTGGGACCTAAACTTCACTGGAAAGCAGGAAAGCAGGGGAAAAATGTGTGGTGGTGAGGGGAGCAAGTTGCGCCTTGCCTACTTCCACCTTCATGGCTGAAGTGACCCCAACTGCTCTCCAGGCGCTGCAATGTGTGGCAGCCCAGTGCTCTGAGTGTGTGCTCACTTCGGATGGGTTAAATGCAGAGGCAATCATATCCCTTGCAGGATTCATAGAGTATAGCAAAAAACAAACAAACAAAAAACCCATACAGTGAACCCCACACAGTAACGTGTTTTCAGGATGGAACGAAGACCCCAGGAGCTTATCGCTATGACCACACACACTCCAGCATTGTACTGAGAAACTCCTGTTTCATAAACAATTCCATGCTAAGCCATGTGACCTGCTCATGTGACATATGATCAGAAATGGGCCACAGGAACAAAAGGGAAACTTTTAAACTTTGTCTTTTGTTTGGAAATTTTTATTATGAAAGTCACATTTTCTTTATCCAGTCTGTACAATACACTAAAAACTATTAGTAAAAAGCAGGGATGTGCAGAATGACGTGTGCATATCAATAATACCGAGAACAACTTTACAGAGCCTGTCTGAGATGGCTAATGGGTTCACACTCACAAATAAAACCAAGCAAGAACAATACAAAGAGGGTACGCACTGCTCCCAAATAGTGTCAAGCAGCCCGATAAGGAGAGCACCACCCCTCTAATCTAGGGATCCACCCTTTAACAGACTCGTTGCTCCACCCAACACACCCAGCATGCTTCAGACCTTCCGTACAGCAACGGCAATGATTCACGTGATCGTTATCATCCATATGACAGTTGTTTTAAAATATAGAGAGCAAACTACACAGAAGGACCATTGTATTCATAATCAACACACAGTTTTGTTTTTAAGAAAAGGCAGATTTTCTTTTTTGTTTTTGTTTTTTCATTTATCAATCCCAGTCTTGCTGAAAGGCATGGCCCATGGTGGGGATGTTATTTATTTTCCTGTGTATACCGGCAGAGGAAGTACAATTGCATAACAGACCGAGAACAGAACACAAATGTTGCCAGAGTTCTGCAATTAGGCTGTAAAATAACAGTAACATCCCAACCAAACACAGTGAACAATGTTGAAAATGTGATTTTGGGGGGGGGGGAGTTCACTTTGTCCTTGCCTCAAGAGTTCAAAAACAGGCTGAGTAAGATTTCCTGTACATGCAGTACCACTGTTAGGTAGAAAAAAAAACCTAGTGTAAAAAATCTTGTATCTGGATTTCTGTTAAGCTGCTTTGTAGCAAAGTTTATTGTTTTGTAAAAGATTTACATAGAAAAAAGTAAAAGCGTTTGTTTACAAAGTATTTTCAAGGAAGGAGAAAGGGTTACAAACTACTCCCAAAACTGGAGAGGGGTACAAAAAAATTTTGGGCGGCATGGTGGTGTAGGGGAAGCAAGAAGGTCCTGGGCTCTGCGAGAGTGTTTCTGTGTGGAGTTTTCATGTTCTCCCTGTGCTTGCGTTGGTTTCCTCCATGTACTCTGGTTTCCTCCCACAGTCCAAAGACATGCACATCAGGTTATCTGTTTCAAGTTGCCCCTAGGTGTGAATGTGATGCTGTGTGGTTGTGTGTGTTTCCCTGTGATGGTCTGGTTCACAGTGTATCTGAAAACATTAAATAGGGTTAACTCTGGGGTGCCAGTATGTGAAAACGATTCCTCATGCTCCCTGAACCATTCATTCGTTTTCTAAGCCGCTTAATTCTAATTAGGGTCGCGGGGAGGATGGCGCCCACCCTGGACAGCTTGCCAGGCCATCGCAGGGCCACCACTCACACACACACAAACATCTATGGGTGATTTGGAGCAGCCAATCAGCCTACTCTTTCATCCATTCATTTTCTTAGCCATTTAATACAATTAGGGATTCGCAGGGAGGCTGGCGCCCATCTCAGCCGACTCTGGGTGAGGGCGGTGTACAGCCTGGACAGCTAGCCAGGCCAGTGCAGGGCAGAAACACACTGACGGCAACCCTACTCTTTACAAAAGTCAACAATGGTTCTTTTACATGCCCCTCATCACAGACAGTGAGACACATGGCCAGCCTTTGATAACCCAGTTAGCTGCACTGGATGGACAGGATGGACAGGAGGTACAGCAGTGACAACCCGCTGATACTGAACTTCGGATCAGCAACCCAGCACCATACCTCCGGACCACCACTCCAATCAGCCTACTGTGCATGTTTTTGGACTGAGGGAGGAAACCAGAGTACCTGGAGGAAACCAGTAGGAGAACATTCAAACTCCAGAAACACCTAAGCCGGGAATCGAACTCAGGCCTTCTTGCTGTGAGGCGAATGTGCTAACCACTGTGCTTTATATCCGTGCCATTGTGGAAGAAAAAGTCCATCAATGAGATAACCTGCTCATTCAGTACATTCAGATCATCAGCTTCATTTGAATGGCACATTAATGTTGCTGAGCCTCGACTGGGCCAACTGGAGCAAAAATGCCATGGAGATTACATGCTGTGATCAAGGATGAATGCATTCCAACAAAATATTAGAGCACGCAACTTAATTTTGGACGCACACACACACATATATATACATACACATATTTAGCTCTACTTTACTGTATCGAGCACTGTCTTACGGAAAATCGACTAAGGACTTTATATATATACAGAGAGAGAGTGAGAGAGAGAGAGAGAGAGAGAGAGAGAGAGATACATTAATCATAAAGCTATAAACCTAAGCATGGCAACACTCACACAAACTCCAGTTCACGTGGAGTATATATCTCGCGAGATTTCGCACCGTGAAACTCCAGGAAATAAACCCTGAATAAAGTCCCCATTCAAGCACTTGTTGTGAGTCGCGGGACGGTCCCGTGTCGAACTAGCCCCGCCTTCACTACCACGTTCCCCACCGTTTCATTCGCTCAGCGCGCCGCTGACCGAAATGACGTCACGTTTGTTCTGTAACTCCGGATGCACGCGGCGGTAGCGTCCACCACTCAGACCGAGCGCTGGTGCGGCTCGTGCGTGTGTGTGTGTGAGTTGTTTACAGCGCGGGGTGGAGGTGGGAGACGACTCGAGGGTGGTGTACGGTGCAGTGGAGGCTCCTTCTTCGCTGTGCATGGAGCTGCGCGCAGAGCCGGTGGTGGCGAGCTTGGAGATGTCGGAACCGCAAGGCGGCGGCGGAGGGGATGGAGACGGCGGCGGCGCGTGCTCGGAGGCCGACAGTTATGAGAGTTTGCCGCAGCACGCGTCCTTCAGCACGCACATGACAGCCGGCGCAGTGGCCGGGGTGCTCGAGCATACGGTCATGTACCCGGTGGACTCCGTTAAGGTAAAAAAAAAATCACACAAAACAAATAAAAACAAACACCCGACGCTTCACGTGCACATGGCAACGCGAACTTAACTCCTACAACTACTTAAGAGACCCGGCTGAACCCGAATCGACTCGAACTCCCTGCACAGGCGACCTGAAAGCCCACTCACGCACACACCCCCTTCCTAGTGCCCTACGTGTTCACTACCTAGCCGTTTAGGATTAGGCCCGTGGAGGCGGTCCAGCTGTTGCTAAAGCAGCTAGCTCGCTACAGGGAATCGCGCGCGCGAGACCTCCACGCACTGACAGCTCCGGTAGTTTAGGCAAGCTAGCTAGCTTAGCACTTACTGTTAGAACTTAGCATTTTGTGTGTTTAACTTCCTTGCTGGGGTGGGTTGTAGCACCCGTAAATGCTACTAATTAGCTCTCTAGCGTCTTCCCCCTTACTTAGCAAAACGGTGCCGATGGTAAACAAACAGTGTTGTTATTTAGTCATGGAATAAAGTTGGACGTGTTTGCATGGTTAAAACACTAATAATAATAATAATGATAATTGTACAGCATAGAACCAGGAAAATGGCCCAAAGGAGGACCAAAGCTCGAGTAAACACTAAATGTTCAGTGTATTTTCTCCTCACAGTGCTTCATTTCATGTTGTTTACATTCTGGACACTCGAATACTGCTCTATATGAATGTCTATATGTATAGACAGACCTATGTGTAGACATTACAGTGGTTTAATGTCATTAATAAGAGAAGTAACAACCTCAACCAACTTGTTATTAATCACATCAGGGTCAGTATTCAATGATAAACACTCATGTTATACTCTTGTTAGTGCTTCAACACTTCACCCACTCATTTGCTGAACCATTTAATCCTCCACTATCTTCGCCCATGCTGGCCGAAGGCAGCGTACACCCCTAAAGCTGGCCGGATCGTCGCAGGGCCAACAGACGCACACAACCATTCACACTGTCACTCACGCCTATGGGCGATCTAGAACAGCCGATTCGCCTAACGTGCATGTCTTTTTGAATTATGGGAGGAAACTGGAGTACCCGGAGGAAACCTCCGGGTAGGAAGGAAACCCGGAGGAAACCCGGAGAGGAGAACATGCAAACTGCACACAGGAAAGCCCCTCGCCAAGCCCGGGACCCTCTTGTTGTGATGGGGACGTGCTGACCACTGCTCCACTGTTATAGCCTGTGTAACGAGGACCCTGAAAAATCCCAAACAGGATTTGTAGCAATGTTTAAGATAAACGTTGTTAGTGGTTAGTTTATTATAACTCCTTAGTCACTAAATATCTGAAGAATCTGAAGAAGAATTATATAGGGGCTGTGTCATGGTCAGGGTTGTCTTTTTAAAATTATACAAGGGACCACTTTTAATAGGCACTTGCATACTTTATGACTGTCTCTTGTGTATTGTTGTATAGAGGAAGAGTAGTCCCTCCAACCCTATTGAAATCTTTCCTCGATTCTGATGAATAGTGTTATCAGAGTAAAATATTGCTCAAATTTTGACCAAGTACAGAATTTAATTCTCTCCACTGTAATAAAAATAGTAGCTTTTACCTGATAAAATTCTGAATTGCACTATGAATTTTTAACAAACTTTTACTTTGGAGGGGTATTTTCATACGATCTAGAAAGATGTTCTGCTTCTTGTAAGCTCTATTTATAATCTAAGTGGCCTTTTCGGGATCCTTTGTCTGTCAAAAAGTAGACATGTCTTCTCCGGAAAGTAGACATTACATGTGGAGGTCAAGTGCTTTTCTTAGATATTGATTGCTTTTTCTAAAGCAACATAGTACTGTATAGCTTGCTAAAAAATATAACTGGGATCGGGTGTGAAATACTTTCGGTTCCACATCAGCTTGATAAACATGTGCGTCAAAAAGTGTCTTCTCCGGAAAACCACATTGATTTTTACTGATGCTGTTGTTAATGCAGTAAGTAATATATACAACTAATGTTGCATGAAACCTGCTCAGATATTGTGTTTAGTGAGCTTTCATTTTTAATGCTGTGATACAGTACAAGCAGATGTACTTATTCTAGAGACCCCGTACCTGTTATACTTTCACCCAGAGTAATGTAGACAACATTAGACCTGTAGCTCTGATACTTCACGGGTCATTCCTTGTCAAATCACCTAACCTTCAGGAAACTTCCCAGGTGAGCAAGAATCCAAGAATCTCAGAATTCAATGAAACTTAAATCAGACATAGAACATGTTTCAACATGAACACATGCAAAATTTCAGGTCCAAGTTCAAAAACTTTCTGAGATATGTTGATTTAAAGATCGCGGGCTAGTACCCACTTGTCGGCCCGCGACTAGCATTTTTCCGTTTTGGACATTTTTGTAAGCTTGTAACTCCCCTAATAATTACTGTATTGAGCTGAAACTTTGCATACTAACAGAACAAGACCCACTCTGACTGCAAAATTACTGTATCCATCAGGGTTAGGTTGCTATTAATACTTCAATTTTGGAAAAAGTATTTGAACAAAGTATTTTCACATTTTTGACACAGAAAATATATTCACCAGCCCCCTAAAGTATTTTTATAGCAAATTTAAGCATATTTCCATGTAAAACAAACAGTTTTTAAGAGGATTAAATGTGATATGTCGTTTTAGTGAGGGTCCAAAAACTGAACGGTAGGTGAAAATGGACTTTTCTTGCGAGTCCCTGGAGACGTGGACAGTTCACCAAGGTTATGAAACTTTACCACATGCAACAATTATATCAGATCTAGCAACACAACATTTCAGCCTTGTTGCTCATTTCCTTCATACTTAGCCGTCATCTTGAAACTTTCATAGATTTCGCTTTAAAATTTTTTTTTTGAACTTTCCTTCTGAAGAGGAATAAAATTTGCATAAATATTTTGTATGAGATCAGAATATAGTCTCAAACTGGTATCAGAGTAATAATGAACAAAATTAAATGTTTTGCATTTGCTTTTATAACAATTAGAAAAGTGACATTTGTCATGCATAATTATGTCATAGATTCTCTTGTTGAATATTACATAAACAATAGAAGTTATATAACTTATATTTATCATTTCAAATGATGTGTTTATATCCCCACTGAATAATTATTATAAGGATATATTATGATAGAGATTATATACATATTCTTTTCATAATCTTAAGTGCACGTAACTACACACTCTCCCAAAAAGACTTCCAACAAATAATGGGACTTTTCAGTAAAACTGAACCATTTGTGCATGTCCCGAACTCTCTTTGCAGATACGCTCATGAAAAGTAGATGTATATAATCTCCATCATTAGCCCCACAAATAATATTTTCTAGTCTCATATGGTGTTGAGTGGTAACAAGAAACCATAAAAGTTTTATTTTGAGCTACTGTGACCTCACTGCTAAGACTGCTGCCCCGTGACCGACCCTGGAACAAGTAGAAGAAGATGACTGACTGACTAAAACAATTACAGAATTTACCTTTTGTGTTGAATTAGTCAGCTCGGGAGGTTCTTGACGGCCTGAATAATTCCCCATATCATTCTTCACCTCATTCAATAACTGCTTATGATCCACTCTGAAAAGTCAGGATAATTTTGGAATCAATTGAAAATGTAAAAATAAACCGTAAAAATCTCGTATCGGTTTGCTTTTTGCTTCAGACTCCATGGACGATCACAATGGTCTGTTATTTATCATTTGGCTTTAGTGAATAGTGTTGGGCAATTACGGCATTCTACAAGCCATTGCTATGTACCCCGTGATGATGTCATTGGCATTTTTAGCAGAACTCCATACTTACCCAAATGTAAAGCCGTGAGTTTGATTTTGTTGTCACCTCCATGCTCACGATACAGCCGATAGAGGCAACCCAATAAATGAAGAAAATGGTGAGGAAAGTGTATTGCTCGAGCACTGTTTGCGCTGAGTGCACTTGCACTTCACAGCTGTTTCTATTATATACATGTATGGATGTTTCGGTAAACCTTCACATTGGTCATTCTCTGAAACTGGTACCATAAAGTGTGACATTGGAGTGAAATATTCAATGCAGTCCAGTTTATTTCCCCTCTGTGTTGACCATAACTTAATGAATCTTTTTCATAAAGACAGTGAAATAACTACGTCATACTGGTTTCAAGCAGAACTGTAAGTTGATGTGCGATTCTCGGTCCATAAAGTAAGAAAAACAGGAATTTCTACTTTGGATATAAACTTTAATGCACTTTAATGTACTTTAATGTAATCTTTATTGCGATTACTGTTTGCACGTTGAGTTGATACTTCAGCAATAACATGGCACGAAACATAAATAACACAAAAATGTCACAATTTTCATCCACACATTGCAACCAATTTTACAGAAAAACGTAAAAAACATTTTACTGGATGTATCCAAATGATTTTGTCTGACATGTTGTATGTGTCCATGTGGTTTGTTTTGGGCAAGGATTGCTCTTTTACTTCTTTATAGTTTTTGGAAAACAATTAGGCCCAAAATGTGAATTATTTGTGAATAATTTGACCCAGTTTCAGAGAAAGACCCACATACAAACATTTTTGGAGCTTTTCTTTTAGGCAGTGCTTAAATGTTTATATTATCAGTATTTTGGGTCACCTTATTGATTAAATTCTTTAGTCAGTAGTCTTGTTATAAGTGTGACTGTATTGTAATGTAAAGCCAGTTATTATTGATACGTGTCGGTCATTCATCGCTCTGCCGGCGTTTTTAACTCTCTCGATGTACATGATCCCATAGATAATTACCCTTTTAACAATCTATACAATGGATCACATATTGTTCAAGGGCAACAAGTCATTTTTTTCCAAGTTCTTTTCTTGCATTGGACATTAAATGTATTTTTTGTTAGCGTCCCTATCATATACGCTTAACTGTGAGGAGACTGTATGTTCTAGCAGGAGATTTACATTACAGGTTTGTGCGTGACCTTATTTAGCTCAAACTCGTCGGTGTTACAGCATACCCACATGTTCCTGATTCTGAGAAAGGTCATCCGGAACAATTAAAAACATATAATTAAAAGCAAATTCATTTTTATTAAAGACGTTATGATGGTAATTCCTAGTAAATAACGCTGAAGTGATAATAATATGTACCAAGTCATAGAAATGACGACGTGCCTTTTCGTTTGTGGTAGCCTAATTTGTCGCACTTGATAGTCTTGTGATGATGAAAATGCCGGGGCGTTTTTCAGTGCCAAGGCAGCGCTAATCTTCGGTCCTGCTTCATTTCAGGCCATTCAAACAACAGGTCATTCATATTAGTGTCGAACTCGCTGAACAGTGAGCAATGTTTTGGACTGGGGAAGTGTTAGTCCTGTGAGCCTTCTGAGTAAGCAACTTTCGGTCAAGTCTGAGAACAAAAGCTGCTGCCGGAATGAAAGCCATCACACAACTTCTAGTAGTGTTAAAATGGACGCGCTGGAAATGATATGCCGTGCTGTCTGATGAGGCCCGAGGGATATTCAGGGCCGCTCTCGTTGCCTATTGTCAGTATTTCCTTCGCCATTGCCAGAATACGCTCGTGATGTGATTTGACCGGCGCGTAGTACGTGTCTAGACAGCACATAGCGTGGATAGTTGCTCAACGAACCCGGCCGGTTTTGGACTTCATCTGGAAGGAAGTGGGCTGTAATTTCATTATATCTACCAAACTAACAACAACTAACAAAAGACCTACATGGACTTGCATAATGTGTAGACTGTGTAGTTACGAAACAACATTGACAGACAACTGGGACCATGACACGGTTTATACAGGGTTAAAAGGTATCTGAGGCAGACGAAAGGTCTTGGTTACAATAAATCTTTGAAGATGTTGTAAATTGAAAAGAACAAGTAAACACCAGGGAACATTGTTTATTTATAAACACAAGGATTCATGGTCATTATAAAGCTATTCATCAAAACCACCACTCTTGTGTGTCTGAGCAGTGTGTTGGTACACAATAATTTAGAGAAGTTCACCACACCTTTGATTTAGCCAGTCGGTACATGGTGGTCATTTGTAACCATCAGATTCAATTCTATAACTTTATGTCCACACCCACTGGATATGAGGAATCGTGCATTCTGATTGGCTCGTCGACCACTAGGATATCAGCTACCATAAGTACAGAAAAACAAAATGACGGGACACTGGTGACCCTACTCAAAAACAATTTTTTTGGAATTAAAGTATTGTATTATAAGAACAGAGGTTGTTTAATCGAACAACAACTCACGATTCAATTCGATTCCTATTTTTGGGGTGACGATTTTATTCAGAATCAATTCTTGATTCAAACCAATGTTTTATTCATAACCGTTGCAAACAAAGGGAGCCAATTTCACGAGTAACTACATTCCTCTATAAGTGAGGAACAACTCTTCTATAAGAAAGAAAGAAATTATATTACTAGACAGCTGGTTTTGTAGATGTACTGATCCGCTTTGGTGGTTCGGAGTTAGTTGGGAGTTTAGTGAAGTGATGGAGTGTGCGTAGGTCAGGAGTTGGTTGTGCTGCTGCTCCGGGTTCTTTTAGCTCTGGGTGACGGCGTAAGATGTGGGCTCGGGGATGTGAAGTGTTCTTGAAATACTTGACTTTTATTTTGAATATTTTACACACGGCATATGTGATGTCAAGCTCCTTCTTTCCCAGAAAACTGTAAAATCCGAAGTGCACCCAAACATTTGCCTTCAGCAAAGACGGCGCTGGCTGTATTTCCTTTTCCTCATCCATATTAAAGCTAGGGATGTCCAGGGTGTACTCTGCCCTCGCCCAGAGTCGGCTGAGATGGGCGCCAGCCTCCCCGCGACCCTAATTAGGCATAAGCGCTTCAGAAAATGAATGAATGAATGAATGGTGCGAAGACCTTCTGCTGTGAATTAGAGGACAGAACTTGTTGAAAGTTAATCTCGATCAAAACCTGCGTGCTGAATTTTCCAACGATAGCTGCTGTTTTAACAACTTTAGCAGAGCTGCTGGGTGGAGTCCCACAGGCACCGAGCATGATTTGGATGGTAGTACATGAATTATGTTTCATTTTGTGCAGGAGAATGAATGTTGGGAACTGTGATATGTTTCTGCTCTGACTGAAAAATGCAGAAGTCACATTGTGTCAGGAATTTTTTAAACCCCCACCCCAACTCCACCCCAAAAGATAAAAAAAAGTAAAAAAAAATAAAAAAATGTACAAAGACCCAAAACAATAAAGACTAGTCCTATAAAAGAGGTCAACCAAAACTATAACTAGACTTAAGCTACACCTCTAACATGCCATTCACTGAACCGAACTTGACCTGACACAAAGAAACAAAGAGGAACATATATATCAGCTTGGCCAAACCAAAGAACACAAATGGGTCAACAAAATACACAAACTTCCAATATAACACAAAACAAAATACCCGTCAGGCGTGCGGTGGAAATGGAACGGCCGAATATGCAGGCTCCGAGACTTAGTCCTTCTAAGCCATGCCTCTGCCCGACCAGGAAAGGGACCGCCCTCAACGCTCAGACCAGACCGGGTCTCTCAAAACAAAGGACCTTTGTTTAATAATTAAAAACAAACAAATTAACTGCATAACTTTACAGTATTAAAATGTGTGCACCCATGTAAATGTAAAACTGTGTAAGGGAACCGCAAATAAAATAATAGAGGAAATAAATCAAACTAAGTGGGATGTGTGTCTGTGTTATTTGAATATGCTAATACATGTTCATTCATTCATTCATTCATTTTCCGAACTGCTTATTCCTAATTAGGGTCGCGGGGAGGCTGGTGCCCATCTCAGCCGACTCTGGGCAAGAAACACCCGAGCTGGGAATCGAACTCAGGACCTTCTTGCTGTGAGGTGGACGTGCTAACCACTATGCCACTGTGCCGCCCCAATGCTTGCATTATTTCACTAAGTAAAAATATATGTATTTTCTCTCTCAAAAGAAAATTCTTTTTTCTTCTTGATAAAAAGTTTTTTAGAAAGCTTCAAACATGGTATATGCTTTAATATCTTCCCCAATAAAGGGTTGGTTTTACTTCGATGTTCTTGAATGAAAGCTTGTGAAGGCTGATAGGTTTCAACTAAAACTTGACCCCAAGTACAAGTGTACAGCTTTACTGTATGGGAATACTTGCAACCCTGCTCATGGAAAAAAAAATCTTGAAAATTATACTAATAGTGAGCCATTGGGTTTTAGCCTGTCTGCCTTATGGGATGAAAAACTAATTTTTATAATAGTTATAATAGTTTATTTAATAATTTTTATAATTAATTTTTTATAGTTTAAATATATTATTAAAGAGTTGTTACATTTTTTAATTATTCAATTTGATATACAATGTCACAAAATGTATATTTTGTATTGTCTATTATGTTTCAGAACCAAAAAAACTTTCAATAAACCTTTTATTTAAAGAAGTGATAAGGGGATTATTAAATTATAAACACTTTATTCACTGTATGGGGCACATTCAAGTTTGCACTAGCTCATTTCGTTTTGCAAAATACAGAATGAAAAAGATTAAATGTGAGTCAGTCTATAACACTTAAGAGTATTAGTTGTAGTATAACATCTGATCAGATTGCTTATCCTGTTTATATTTTATTCCATAAATTGATATGGTTGACTAACAAGAGAAAAAGAGAAAATAAGCATGCTTTCATTGTTGTGTGATTCATATATAATTACATTTCCATTGATGGCATTTGGCAGACATCCTTATCCAAGGCCACTTATATCTATATATGACATAACATACAATACATACATCATTGTAAAATATATGCCTGCATTTTATTTTATTTTGTCAGAAAATATAAAAATGCTTAAAGATGTTAAATATTGTTTATACATCATTATTCTGTATTATATAATTGATACTGTGGATTCTGGTGCATGTGTATATAATATAAAGTATATTAAACATTGTCTTAACTGTTGAACTGTCAATGCATATATTATAAGCATTTTCTACTTCTTAATCACATATTTTTTGCTTATTGGTTTTTCAAAGTGGCTACACTGTTACAGGACAGACAAGTATTTTAGTGTTACAAATAGATTACTTTCCCATTAGATAAAGTAAAAAAGTTTTTTTTTTCAAACAACTTGAACATTGTCTGCCGAATTTCTCTTGTTTTCAACCCATAAATTAAAGGATTAAATACTGGAGGAAATATAATAATTGCAACACCACAGGCCCTTCTTAGGTGAGGAGATACTGATTCAAACCTGTGAGAAACCAGTAGTAACAATATCTCAACCTCATAACTCAGAAAAACAACTAAATGTGTTCCACAGGTTTGCATTGCTTTATTTATAGCTTTAGCCTCTTTTGTAGAAACACATGTAATTAGGATCTTTAGATAGGTTAGTGGTACGATCAGTATCGAAAATCCTTGTACAAGAGCTATACAAAACAAGCCATAATAATTAGTCACTCTTATATCCTCACAGCTTAACTTCATTAACGAGGGATTATTGCAGTATATGTCCACTATATTTGTCCTACAAATTTCTTCCCTTGTTGTGAGTATAAATGCCAACCCAATTATAGCAAAATCTATGGACCAGATCATAAAAATAATTTTCATCAAAGTATCTTGTGACATCAGTTCATGGTATCTTAAAGGCTCGCAAATGGCAATATATCTGTCATAAGCCATTGCAGTAAGAATTAAAAGAGATCCACTTCCACAGAGGTGAAGAAAGAAGGCTTGTAAGACACAGGCAGGGTAGGAGATTTCTCGACTCTGAGACAATATACTTCGAAACAGTTGAGGGTAAAAAGATGTAGCTGTCATAAGATCACATACTGACAAATTTAAAAGCAGAATGTACATAGGTTTATGCAGATCCCTTTTTACAACAATAGTCGCAAGTAACATGGACTGAAAGACCAAAATGAAACAGTATGTGATGATACCCAAAAAGAATACATAAAAACTGCTGGATAATGGAATTTCTAGTGACTCCATGGTCAAAATTCCTGCAAAACGTGTTGAATTTGTATAATTTACAGACATGTCTCCACTGTTGTAAGTTCAAGTTCAAGCCCTGGAAATGTATATATATATATACGGATTATTGAAATTGTATGTTTATAGAGATGGGTAAATATATAACAAGTTAGGTTACTTTTGGTAGGTAATTTTACACAGGCAAATTTTGTTTTATGTCACCTATGCCTTCTTACCTATAACAAGTTGGCATGAGCATGTATGTTGAAAGTACGACAGTGTCACAAAACCCACAAACTGAACACATCTGAAGTGGTGGTGTACAATTATCACCACTCAGGTATCCATCCAAAGACCTTAAATACTTGGACCTCTGAATGTTAACTTTATTCCACAGGTGAAATATTTTTCATACCCAAGGTATTGGTGCTAGGTTACCTAAAACTGTAGGTTGGGCATGTGTCCTTAGAGCTTAACAGCTAACAGTGACTTACTGGATGCAACATTAAAGCATTTTTACCATATTCTTTGGTGGGAAAAAAAAGTGGTTAGCACATCTGCAGCTAGAAGGCCTGTGTTTGATTGCGGGGTTCGGTTGTTTCTATTTGCAGTTTGCATGTTCTCCTTATGCTTGTGTGGGTTTCCTCCTGATATCCCAGTTTCCTACCACAGTCCGAAAACATACATTGTAGGCTAATTGGAGGTTCCAAATCACCCAAGGTGTGAGTGTGAATGGTCGTATGGGTGTTGGCCCTGCAATGGTCTGGTGAGCTGCTCAGTGTGTACCCCGCCTCCACCCAGAGTCGGCTGTGATAGGCACCAGGCACCCCATGCCCCTAGGTAGAATTAGGCAGCTTAGAAGATGAAAAAATAAATGAATTAATAATAATTATTATTATTATTATGATGATGATGATGATGATGTTGATTATTATTATTATTATTATTATTATTATTAGTATTAGTATTATTATTATTATTATTATTATTATTATTATAATCCCCTTCTTGAATCGCCACCTTACCATGGTGGAGGAATTTGCATGTACTAATGATCCTAGGAGCTGTTGTCAGGGGTATTATGCCACTGGAGGGTCACCCAAGGCAAACAGGTCCTAGTTGAAGGTCCATACTAAGCGCGGTTCAGAAAACCCCTATGGATTGAGAAAATACAAGGTGTTAGTTCCCTTTGCCCAGATGCGGGTTACTAGGAAAGGGGCTCCAAGGCAAGCGCCTGGTAGTTGGGCTTCTGCCTGTGGAGCCCTGCTTGGCTTAGCCAGAAAAGTTATCATACGTTATATGTTATATGCGTATCCTATATTTTATGTTTATGTTTTTATTTTGTTATATGTATATTTTACTTATTTTATTTTATTATTTCCACCCCCCTTGTAATTTAAAATCCCTTAAAGTTTCAGTCATTGTTCTTTTTGTTCTATTTTTCGGACAGTTGTACTAAGCATTTCACTGCATATTGTACTGTGTATAATTTGTATGTGACGAATAAAAAAAAAAATAATAATTAAAATTTGAAATTTAAAATTTGAAAAAGGAAATATGGGTCTGTCCTCCCATGGACCCACCACCTGTGGAAGGGGATATAGGGGTCAAGTGCATTGTGAGTTGGGTGGCAGCCAAAGGCATGGGTTCTGTTGAACTAATCCTCAGCTACTGACTCTCGCTCTTGTGACATGGAATGTCACCTTTCTGGCAGGCATGGATCCTGGTGCGTGAGTGTTACAGGCCTCGAGACAAGTCACCCATCACAGAAGATAAATCCTGTTTACACAGGGAAAGAAAGACACAGCAGTCTTCAGTTGTGCTCACCATAGCAGGCTGTTTACTGTCTGAGGAATGGCAACTTGACGCTGTGTATTAAAAACATTGCTCACTAAGGAGGATACTCCCCCCTGTGGTGGAATTAGAAACACCCACTTTACGTAAACCTATAGAAAACACATTTCCTGTCTCATTTCCATGAAAAAAATACATAAAATACAATTACTTAAAAATTTGTGACCATACACGTTTTTCTGTGTCACACAAGGTTGAGAGATACTGACTAGATATTGTCGGACTCACCTCAAACACACAGCTTGGGCTCTGGAACCAGCCATCTTGAGAGAGCTGGACCTTATTCCATTCTGGAGTTGCTCATGGGGAGAGGCGGAGAGCTGGTGTGGGCATCCTTGTTCCCCGCTTGCCTCAAATGGTGTTTTGTTGATGGACTTCTGTGCTTGTCGACTTAGTAGGCTATTGCGGCAGTGACGGTGTGACCAAGCACCCTCTTCAGACAGAGACTGTCTGTTTCACCTGTGTGTAATTATCATGACCTATTTATAGCCTAAGAAAGAGGCTGGTAACTCAAAAGAGAAAGAGAGAGAGACGAGAGACAGGAGTATGCGTGCGTGTATTCTCCTATCAGTTGTATGTGTGTTTGTTTGTTAGTGTACAGTGTATGTGGTTTTAGTTGAAGACAAGTCTCAAAAAAGCACAAAGTTAAAGTAAATAAACATAATGGACTGTACATTCACCTCCAAACCCTGAGTGAACAGGCACAAGAACAACAAACTTTGTTGTTTGATAAGAGTGCTCAGCTAGGAGAGTTTGCCCAAGAAATGAAATGTTTGTATTACTGCTCATTTCTAGCTCTAAAATGCTCCCAAAGTGGCATTGGCATTTTGAGCTTATAATTGAGTCAGATAAAATGACTATGAAGTTAGCAAAAGGCCTAGGGCCACTTCAAACACTTCTGAGACCAGGTGATAGGGGTCAGTGAGTGGAAGCATCACCCAAATTTGCAGATTTGGAGCTTTCCACAGGCTACTTCTTAGTCAACGATGATAGTCTGTCAACCTCTGGTTCAAGATTGACACAGTTATGTACCTGGCCCACATCCATCTGCTCAGAGTCCACAAATTGTCTTAAGTTTCAGGTGAAAGATCCCAACAACAGGCTGTGGAAAGTTTTCCTTTACCATAGACTTCACAAATTTCTACTGGAAGGTGTCTCTGAAATAACATTCTACACAAACACTTTTTACAGTGGAAGTTGGGAGCTGCTCACCTCAACTGGAAATGTTGTCGAGAGGTGGAAGAAATACTTTGAGTACCTCCTCAATCTCAACAACATGCCCTCTTTGGAGGAGGAAAACCCTGGAGGTTTGGGTGGGGGTCCACCCATTGCTGGGGCTAAGGTTGCAAAGGTAGTCAAAAAGCTCCTCAGGGGTCATGCTCAGGGGTGGATGAGATCCACCACAACATTGTGTGGTTATCTGGGGCAGTACCTCTGGATAGGCAAATCGGGCTGGTAATTCCACTTTTTAAAAGGGGGAGCAGAGAGTGTGTTCTAGCCATTGTGAAATCACACTCCTCAGCCTACCCAGTAAAGTCTTTTCAGGAGTACTGGAGAGGAGGATCTGACCGATAGTCGAACCTCGGATCCTGGAGGAATAATGGGGTTTTTGTCCTGGCTGCAGCACTCTTGACCAGCTCTACACACTCTCCAGGATCCTGGAGGGGGCATGAGAGTTTGCCCAATCTGTCCACATGTGCTTTGTGGATTTAGAGAAGGTTTCGACCATGGCTATCTTGTGGAGTGTGTTCCAGGAGTATGGGGTATGATATGGGCCATTAGGTCTCTGTACCTCTGGAGCCAGAGCTGGGTCTGCATTAGTAACAACAGGTCGAATTTATTTCTGGTGGGGGTTGGGGACCAATAAGGCTGTCCTTTGTAACCAGTTCTGTTCAAAATATTTATGGACAGAATTTCAGCCGAGGTATTAAGTGGTTCTGGTTTGGTGGCCATAGGATGTCATTTCTTCTTTTTGCAGATGTTGTTGTCCTTTTGGCTTCATCGAGCCAGGATGTCCAGCTCTCACTGGGGCGATTTGAGAATTAGCGCCTCCAAGTCTGAGGCCATGGTTCTCAACCGGAAAAGGGTCAAATGCACCCTTTGAGTCTGGAATGAGGTCCTGCATCAAGTGGAGGTGTTTACGCATCTCGGGCCTTGTTCATGAGTAAGGAAAGGATGGAACGGGAGATCGACAGTCGGATCGGTGCCACCTCTGCTGTAAAGCCAGGCTTTTACCGGTCTGTCATGGTGAAGAGGGAGCTAAGCCGAAAAGCAAAGCTCTCAATTGTCGATATACATTCCAACCCTCACCTATGGTCACAAGCTTTTGGTATTGACTGAAAGAACAAGATTGTGGCTGAAATGAGCTTCCTTCACAGGGTGGTGGGGTTCTATCCCTTAGGAATAGGCTGCACCTCTGCTCCTCCATGTTGAGAGGAGCTAGTTGAGGTGGCTTAGGCATCTGATTAGAATGCCTCCCGAATGCCTCCCTGGTGTGGTGTTTTGACATGTCCAACCAAGAAGAGACCCCGGTGTCGACCCAGAACATCCTGGAGGGACTATGTCTCTCAGCTGGTCTGGTCCCACCAGAAGAGCTGGAGGAAGTGGCTGTGAAGAGGAACGTCTGGACCTCATTGTTTAGGTTGCTGCTCTGTAACCCGACCCAAGCAAAAGCGAAATCAAGCGAAAGAATAATAATAATAATAATAATAATAATAATAATAATAATAATAATAATAATAATAATAATAATAAAAATTATTATTATTATTAT
>JBCNYG010000012.1:7664107-7675715 GCA_039654305.1 Porochilus rendahli | reverse complement strand
CTACTGAGTAACTCAGAAACAGAGTTCAGGAGCAGAGTAGGAAGCTCAATACTCATACATATATATATATATATATATATATATATATATATTCCCAACCCTGGCCCTGGAGGACCCCTCCAGCATCCCAGAACACCTGATTAACTAATTACCTAATTAACAGCTTAGTTAATTGCCGGTGCAGTGAAAGCTCTGAAATGTGCAGGGCAAGGGGAAAATCCAGAACCAGGACTGTATCAGAAAAAAATGACTCATGCTACAATCAAAGATGAATCCTAAGTCCTTGTGATTCTTTTGTTCATACATTATATTTATACAGCTTGTATGTGAGAGCTGGACTCAATCCCAGCTGACTTTGGGCGAGAGGCAGGGTACATCCTGAATAGGTGGGGAATCTATCCCAAAGCTAACACAAGCATTCGCACTCACATCCAGCATTAAAATATTGCTGATTTTAATAAAAGTGAGCAGTGTGTTCGCCTAATCGGGCACGACTTTGGACTACCAAAGAAACCTATAGGTAACACACGAAGGCACAGGTAGAACAAGCAAACTGCACACAGAAATCACGCAGAGATAACTACTGGAGCACTGCGGTACTCTCCTAATCGTCCAGTATGCTGCTAATATAGGATGTATGTTCTAGAATAATGACTTTTTATTACTGTGAAATATTTTGAGGTTTTTTCTTAAACAACTGAACAACATCAAGGACCCAGTTAGTCTAAAATGCATGTTTTTCGTGTGTGTGTGTGCGTGTGTGTGTGTGTGTGTGTGCGTGTGTGTGTGTGTGAGTGTGTAGGGTTTTGTGCTAGGACATACTGTACACACTGTACTGTGTGTGGGAGCTGAGTTCAATGGCAGGGCATCATGGCCACCAAGAGTGAGTGGGAGCTTTGCATTGCTTTGCATGAAAGCGTTTTAACTGATTCCCAGCTTGCTTCTCACTTTGCATCTCGTTTGTTGTTCGTTAGCCCAGTTCAAGAGGTTTGAACCCAATCGAAGGAGGAGCATTTTAATTAGAATTTTTATTTTTATAAATCTGTGAAAGTGGTAGTAGTAGTCTTATATCTTGTGCAGCATTTGTATTTTATGAGGGAGAAACAAAACAAAAACAACAACAACAACAACAAAAACACAACAGATGTCTAAGAAAGCTTTAGGAAGACACACCCGTCACCCTGAATTGGATCTTTTTGTCATGTGACTCGTGAATGATAATGTAATTTGAGAAAGATTCCAGAGGTGTTTTGATGAAACAAAGTGTGATCCTCAGGTAGAGAAAAATGAATCGTACTAAGTGACTCCGAGCAAGTGAGACTGATTTCCTTCATGCAGGCAGAAAGAAATTGAAGACAGACATGACCTGTAATTACACCAGTGTCCACTAGAGGGTCTGTCAGGAGTGTGCATTACTAGGCCACAGGTAAGCCACGTGTAGTATTGAGTGCATGGTTGGCAAAGAGAGAAGACAGAAGATGTACACCAATAACTGTAGTAGTAACGGAGTCATGAGAGTTTTCCGGCTCTGAGGTTTAACTTCTGGGAAAGAGAAAATGCTTTTAAAAAAAATATTTTTTTTATCCATCCTCCCGTGTTATTGCCTGCCAAGCTGCACAGGAAAACTGGGGGCAAAATTTATGTGGTATAATGTGTTCAACACCTTTGTTGGCAGGAATGTTGCACAAGAAGGATGCCAGGAACATTAAATCTCTTGCGCTCTTGACTTTTAAGATGGAGACCTGGAAGGTCTGGGATGTAAACTGAGGCGAATATCTTATATTACATCATAAAATAGATATAGATTTAATCATACGCTTCAGGCGGATTATTTGGCACTAAAGCGTGTGATTGTGGTTGGAACCAGGAAAAAGAGAGAGAGAAATGGAGGTAGAGAGTAGCTTTATCAGTATGCATGAAATTTTTATTATTCGTCTCTTAAAAACACACACCAGAGCAGTTCACATCTTTTTGCGATCTTCAACAACTTGTACAGTTTCTGTGACTCTGGGCACTTTGTGGGTTCCTCTAGATCTGCAGCGTCAAACTCATTTCCATTGAACAGCTATTCTAAATGGGCAACCATGAAATCTGCATGGCAAAATGATTCGTTTAGGCGTTTGTCCCCTTTTTCTTTATTTACTTGTGTTTTGACAACACCGAACGTGATAGCTAACATGATGTCTCTCTTGAGTCATGAATGACTAGCTGTTCATTTGAAATAGATTGCTGCCACCTAGTGGAAGGATGATGGATTAGGTTTCACGGTAATGGTCGATGTGAAGATTGTACGATAATCATATTTGTTAAAAGCTCTTGAGGGCCACATAAAATGGGCCAGCGTGCCAGATTTGGCCCACGGGCCTCCAGTTTGACACCTATGCTCTAGAACCTTCCTCTGATGTAGCTCAAGGTTTGCTTTGACATATGAGCAGTGGTGCTTCAGTGATTAAAGCCTAGGTCTCACATAGCCAACTGATACATGAGAACCACGACTGGGATTAGCCACTCCTTGACCATTCGGGTGAATTTGGAGGCAGTCTCACACAGAAATACGGGCGGAAGAAATGCACACTTGCTTGTGAGACATGAGCATCTGTGATACACACGGTATAGCCACCATGCAGTAACTGTAATGCATACGTGACAGTCGCTGTCCTGTGTATATTTCTCCCGCCAGGGCTATCTACGCTAACATCTGGTAAGTGATGTATGCTTACCAAATGTATTTACGGTTGCCATGTCCTCCCAGTAGCCAAAGCAGCTCTCCAGATTGAACGGAAATGACTGAAAGGCTTTGAATACAAATGAAGACAAAATACATGGAATATGGCGGATGGCAGCAAGTCTCAAAGTTTCCATGTGGAAGTCAAAAAAGCGAATAATTTGCGAGCAAAACGACATGTGCAATATGTGCGGACTGTTCAAGAAAACTACTCCGCATCAGAGCCTCGTTTCCCGACAGCTGTGGAAATTTCAAACGTGGCCAAAATGTAATGCCACGAATGTTGCAAGACAAATTCGAGAATAATTGTCATTCATGTCAGTCGCTTTTCTAACGCACCTCTAGTGTGGTCCCCCCAAGACTCACTCCTCCCCCATTCTGATGTTTGATGTGAACAATAATTTGTATCATTTGAGCATTATTGCCATATTATTGGCTAAAATAGTGGTCAGTGGGTGTATATTGTGGATTTAATATTTATAAATGCAGTATATTTTACAGTAAACATTATAATGTTATTAAGCCAAAATATCCCATAATTGGAGCTGGGAAACACTGATTAAAGTGAATATGCAGTTATAACATGAGTAATAAGATTACACACAATCATGGCAAATTTAGCTTGTAGATATTTCCCAGGACTCTTCCAGTCACACTTAAATACATATTTTTAGAATGAAGCATTAAAAAGAAAATAGAAAGGAAAAAAACCCAGGCTGTATCATTAGGACAGATTTAGTGGCCCACGCTCTGTGCCCTTGCAGACCGTTACTATTAAATTCTGCGGACCACGCAAGAGTTTTACGGAGCAGATGTTCTTTTTTGGCAGGTATTTTTAGCTCTAATTCCAGAGATGGGTGTTGAAAACCAGAGGTGCATTTCATGCTCAGGGCCGAGTGTTAAAATGTGCGTCACATATGACTCATACGGTGCACTGAGATGTCTGGAAGGCATCACGCAGCTACTTTGCGCAGCATGACAGCGGCACTAGCTGAGATGGGAGCAGATACGAGATCCTAAACGTATTAAAGCAGACAGCTGAGTCAGAGAGGATGCTTTGAGAGAAATACAACTTCTTGACCAATGAGGAAGCTCAGAACCCCCACAATTCGTGGATAATTTGAATAATCGTGTTAGAGACAAAAATCACTGCAAAAACAACAACAACCAAAACCTTTTGGGGCATTTCTTTATTATTTATTTATTTATTTATTTATCTATCTATCTATCTATCTATTTTTTGTTAAAAGGAAACGGCCACAGCTTGGTTTCATTAGGTTTTGGTTTCTGCCAGTTCAGTGGTAATATCAAAGGCTTTAGACTTTCTCTCACTCTTTGCGTTTGTGTGATGCATGCACGCACACCTGTGCAAATTTCATTACAGTTCTATTAAAGGCTCCTCATGAAAACATTTAGCTGTTAGCGTTAAATGGATCCCCACCCTGTGCTGTCTACCTTGTCATGATTATGGGGCATGTGTGTCTCTGAGACCCTGAAATCGATACCAGAGTGGGCCTTATAGGTTGCCGGCAGGTCTAACAAAGCTGGGCAGGTTTCAGGCAAGAGTCCAGATGAAATGACAGCACCTGGTCCCTGGGGGTTGGCTGAGGTGCTTACAACTCCTCCCTATAAAAAAGTTCCATCAAGTTACAGAAACTGCAAGAGTGCTGCAGCCATACGCGCTGCTCGGGGTCCAAGTGGAAAAGTGAGTTTAAATGGATGCAAACGGAAAACTATGAAAATAGTTATATGCGATGAAAATGCTATATGGGGGCATTTATTGTTTGTATTTATTGTTCCGCAGTTCTTCTGACGGATGACTTTTATCCTATGGTAAAACATTTCTATCCGGATGGGTGTGGCCTCTTCTATGATGACTCCGCCCTCACCCGCAAAGTAAGCGGGCCCGTTAGATGGTTTGATGTACATGAAAATGATGTAACGCCTATGTTATGGCTTTCACACTCGCCACATCTCACACTTGGGAGATTTTGCTGTGACGTCGCCTTCTTCATCACCGTCATCGAAACACCGTTGAAAGGAAGATTATTTGAAACGATGGTGTTTATTGTTCCAGGAAAGTTTCACAGATTTGTCGAACTGATAGCGAGGTATAGCTGTTGCTGTACTGGTGGCTTTAATGCCCCAACACCTTCCTCATTTTGTCAAGCTGCATAGTCCTCCTAGGATCGCGAGGAGGCTCGTGCCTACTGGGTGAACGCGAGATACACCCTGAACAGCTCGCCAGACCATTGCTGGGCAAAACCCATACCACCACTCACACCTAGCGACAATTTGGAAAAGCCAGTTAGACTAATGTGCATGTCTTCAGACTGGGGGAGGAAACCGGAGCACCTGGAAGAAACCCACGCAAGCGCAGGGAGACTCCATACACAAACACACCTGTGGCGGTTTGGCGGTACTGCGGCTTGAACACCTGATCGTGTAATCAGTAATCCAGCGCATTTTCCCACTGAGCCTAACAATAGCATTGCCATTTATGCCCATAATACCTCCCATCTGTATGCACGCAAATGTTAGGATGGCAAGAACTATTTCTTGGAGAAACATTCCTACATTCCTTAGCCTAGAACATCAGGATCTGTTGCACTGTGATTCACACGGAACAATTAACTGTTCATGTGCAAGACCTGTAGCATCTCCTGAATTATAATTTTTTCCCAGGCTCTGGATGTGGGCACAAACCAAATGTTCAGAGCAAGATCTGCTGTCTGCATAAACAATGAGACAATATATTGTTAGTAACATTCTGCACCGCATGAAGGAGATCAAAACAGAAGCAACATATACACAATTACTTCAGCATTTGTGGATTCTTATAGCGGTTATTCGGTGTTGAGTTACGCAGACCTACTACCTACCAAGATCTGGATGGGATACGGCGGCATAGTGCTTAGCACGTCCACCTCACAGCAAGAAGGTCCTGGGTTCCAGTTCTGGGCTCGGCAGGGGGTTTCTGTGTGGAGTTTGCCACACTACAACAACTGGGTGTTTCAGATTGCCAGCACGTGTGAGTGTGAATAGTTTTGTGTGTGTGTATGCGTGTGTGTGTTGGGTATGGTATGAATTGGCGAGCTGTTCAGGTGGTACCCTGCCTCAGCCCAGAGTCAGCTCAGATAGTCTCTAGCCTCCAGGTGATCCTAGGAGAATTAAGCCATTTTCCAAATGAAAAATTTAATGAATAAATAATATGATACTGCGATGGCCTGGCCAGCTGTCCAGGGTGTACTCTGCCCTCGCCCAGAGTCAGCTGAGATGGGCGCCAGTCTCCCCGCAACGCGAATTAGGATTAAGCAGAAACGCCATCGCTGAGCCCAGGACTCCAACCCAGAACCTTCTTGCTGTGAGGCTGATGTAATAATAACTATGCCACCGTTAAACTTATATTAGTAAACCTTGGTCTAACCAGTGAGGGCAGCGGCAGCACGGTGGTTAAGTTGCTGGCTTGCTGATCTGAAGGCAGGGGGATCAAATCCATACCTAAACCCTCAGTGCAGCTAACTGGGTTATCAAAAGCCACAGTCTCTCACTGTCTGTCATTCAAATGGGTTGTGTCAGCACGTTTATGCCCTGTGATGGTCTGGTGTACCCCACCCCCGCCCAGAGTCAGCTGAGATGGGCCCAGCCTCTCCGTGACCTTGATTAGTATTAAGCAGCTTAGAAAATGAATGAATGAATGAATGAATGAATAGTCGACTAGTAAGTGTTAAAGAACTACTGTACTGATAACACTGTTGAGGGTCAAGAATAAAAGATTCATAGCTGAAAAATGTCAATTATCATTTGTATGACATGTTGCAATTGTAGGATAACAACATATTGGGCCTTCACCCAATTGATTCTGATGAGAACAAAAGACAGGTTAATGTCTGCTGCAGAGACGCTCGCTCAAGATAAATGTGACTGTCTGTCCAGGATGAAATCACTCACCAACTGCCAGTACTTCTTTCCCACCAAGGACCAGATTGCGAGCTGAGCTTCAGACCGGAGAACGGCCTAGTGAAAATATTTATACTGTTTATACTTGCATGTCAAGAAGCAGTCAAGGCCTTTTGAAAAATTAGACTGAAAGCCATCATTCTTCCATCACTCTGACAGCTATAAATCTTTGCACCTGCTTAATGACTAATGTTTTTCCTATTTGCAACTCGGCTGGTGTTATGGAAGATCTAATAGTTTGTTTCGACCGAATACCATTTGCTTGCAATTCCGTTCATGCAAAATAAACAGGTTTCGAGAGCCAAACACACAAGGTAAATAAATGTACGAATACATGAATGAAAGTTCCAAAAATAGCACCATCTCAGGAAAAAGTTGTCGCTGCTATTTCAGTTTCCCAGGCTTTTTATTGTGTCTGTGTTACTCTTTCTTCTCTTCTTGGCTCGGCCAGCATCCATTTAGCCCATGGGCTGTCGTGATGCCTCTCGATGAGTGTTTCCAGTCATTGCATTTGGGCCTCACTTGCTGTTACCACGACAGTTCAAGCTTATTAGAAACATCTTTGATTTAATGCTAAACGGGATTACAAAGCAAAATAGTTGAAACGCACTGAGCTGTATTGCGTGAGCCACTCTGCTTAGATCTACACTGTCCGCCATCTGAACTATTAACTATTACCTCCAACTGAGAGCTTTACTCGGCATAGGTGGTCATTACAGCAGAAAAATCCGTCCTGACAGTTTAAAGATGTCAGTGCATCTCTATGGCAGTTCACATAGTGGTATAATTGGATAATGACATCAGTAAAATGCAGAAGGGCTAGTTAGAAAAGTAAAAAAGAATGCTGGCGGCTCTCTAAGAATTTACTATAAAAACCTGCCAGACGGACATGTTTCCACTTCTGGTTCTCTCTGTTCTATTTTTACCCTTTTCTCTTTAGCAGACCACACAGCTTCTGTCCAACCTGGGCAGACTAAAACATCAACAACATAAAAAGATCAAATGAATAAGGACGTGGTTGTTCTGGTTGAGACCACTATTAAGTATAAATTCTAAAAGCTGACAGTTGGAAACCTCAAGTCAAGCCACTTACTGTCCAGTAATTAAGATATTTTTACCCTCAGGTGACATTCATTTATTCATTTTCTGAACCGATTAATCCTAATTAGGCAGAAACACGCTGACCGCAATGCAGCCTACCAGTGACATCAATGCTTCTTTTGCATTCCTCTCACCACAGACAGTAAGAGACATGGCTGGCCTTTGATAACCCAGTTAGCTGCACTGGATGGGCAGCAGTGACAGCAGGGTCTTGGTGATAGTGGGCTTGATCTCTCAACCTTCGGATCAGTAAGCCAGCACCCATCCACCCGAGCCACCACTGCCCCCCTCAAATGACATGAATGGAAAAAATATCCATGTCTGACACGTGACCTCATCCATCCATTATATTCATATACCACTATCAGAGTCACAGGAAGATTGGAGAAGCCTTTATTAGTAACATATACACTATATATATATATATATATTAGTAACAACCATAATATTGGGACCACTTGGCTTGATTGTGGCTGGAACATCAGGTCTTGTGGGATTGTCCTGGTATGAACTGCTAAGCACCTACACCAAAAGTGGTCCAAGGAAGGACACCCAGTGAGCTGGCAAGGGTGTCATTGGTGCCCAAGGCTCATAGGTGCTTACCAGTGCATACCAGGAACACCCCATTCAACCAACCATTTCAGAGATGAACGTGAAGTTATAACAGTGATTGTTCCATTACAGTTGCACCTGGGGGGGCAGTGGTGGCCTGGTGGTAGGGTCCTGGATTGCTGATCCCAAGGTCGGGGGTTCAAGCCCCACTATCAGCGGGTTGTCACTGCTGCCCCCAGTGCAGCTAACTGGGTTATCAAATGCCGGCCGTGTCTCTCACTGTCTGTGGTGGGAGGAGTGTAAAAGAACCATTGCTGATTTTCGTCAAGAGTAGTTGCATAGCCGTCAGCGTGTTTCTGCCCTGCGATGGCCTGGCGAGCTGTCCATGGTGTACTCTGCCCTCGACCAGAGTCGGCTGAGATGGGCACCAGCCTCCCCGCAACCATAATTAGGAATAAGCGGTTCAGAAGATGAATAAATGAATGAATGAATCTAATTCAGGGCCCTGCGATGGCCTGGCGAGCTGTCCAGGGTGTACCATGCCCTCGCCCAGAGTTGGCTGAGATGGGCGCCAGCCTCCTTGTGACCCTAATTAAGAATTAACAGTTCAGAAAATGAATGAATGAATGAATGAATCTAATTCAGAAGAATGGATACCAGTGTGTAATACTTGTATATATCATTCATTTGCCAATCCACTTAATCATATCAGGGTTGTGGAGAAGATAAAGCCTATCGCAGCTGACTCTGAACAAAAGCAAGGCGCAACATGTACAGCTTGCCAACACCTACTCACACTCACACCTAGGGGCAATTCAGAACAGCCAATTGGTCTAATGTGCAGGGACTGTCGGAGTAAATCGGAGAACCTGAAAGAGACCCATGGAAGCACAGGAAGAACATTCATTCTCCACACTGAACCACCCTTGGCAATCCTGGGACTTGACCCAAGGACTTTCTAGCTGTGAGATGAATGTGCTAATCACTAAGCCACCATGTCACCCCCTGTATATCAGTCTGTGATATTTAAGCAATATTACATGAGAGGAAATGCATGTGACATTCACTAAAACAGCAAGACCTTGACTGTAATATTACTTTTATGTGTCAGAGATTCGTAGTCAGTAGGTGACATTTCAGACACAATATGATCTGTTCATTTTTGCTGCAATAGGGGAATAAGATTCAGAGGAAGACACACTCACACACACACAATCGCACTTGTGAAACTCATGTTCCTTCTTCCTTGTCATCTTCATTTGATATCGTTCATATTTTCGTTTTAAAGTTAGATTTCTGAAATACACTGATCAGCCATAACATCAGAAACATTATGAGCACTGACAGGTAAAGCGAATAACATTGATTATCTCTTTACAGTAGCACCTGCCAAAAAGTGAGATGTATTACAAAGAACGAGAACAGTAAGTTCTCAAAGATGTGTGTTGGAAACAGGAAAAATAAGCAAGTGCAAGGATTTGAGTGACTTGGACAAGGAACACATTGTGATGTCTAAACGACTGGTTCTGTTTATCTTCAGAATGACAGGTGATGTGGGATGTTCCTAATATGCAGTGGTAAGTACCTACCAAAGTCGGTTCAAAAAATGACAACCAGTGGACTGGTTACGAGTGCCATTTGTGTCCAATGCTTATTGATGGCAGTAAGGAACTAAGGCTCGTTGCTGTGTATGGGGCTGCCTAGTGACACACCAGTCAGGTGGTGTTAATGTAATGGCTGATTGGTATATATCATATGTCATGCCATGTCAACAGTGCTACTGTAGTATGTACAATGTCCAGCTTAAAAGAAGCTGTGCACAATAATATTTTGTTGCTTTCGCCTTAATAACAGTGTGTAATCACCATGTGTGATTCATGCGTGAAAGTGGTTCAGGGAGTCTTCAGTGCAGCTAACTGCATTATTAAAGTCCAGCCATGTATTTCATTGTCTGTGGTGAGAGGCATGTAAAAGAACCATTCCTGACTTTCGTCAAGAGAGTGTGTTTCTGCTCTTGTGTTTCAGGCGAGCTGTCCAGGGTGTACTCTGCCCTCGCCCAGAGTTGGCTGAGATGGGTGATAGCCTCTCTGCGACCATAATTAGGATTAAGCGGTTTAGAAAAATGAATGAATAAAATGAATGGTTCAGGGAGAATGGGGAATCATTTCACACATGAACTCACCACTAACCTTCACCCTATTGAACGTTTTTGGAATGTGCTGGAGAAGAATTTATGGAGTGGTTCGGTTTTCAAGAATCGAAATTCAAGTTTTAAGAGGAAAGCACTCTGTATGGAAATAAATCTTGTGACGTTGCTTAAGTTTGTTGAAACAATTCCATGGTGATAACGGGCTGTAATCAAGGCAAAAGGGAACCCAACACACTATTGGGGTGAACAAGTTTTTGGGCCAGGCAATGTAGCCTATTTTGAGAAGCAAGGCAGGCATGTCAGTACTACACACTGAAACAAGTATTTTTTGGAAAATGGCGGAAAAACAACCCTTTTAGAATTAAACAGTTTAGCAACGAATGAATGAAAGAACCTCCAGCAGACAGATGTAAATGACCGTTTATTAAACATGCATGTATGGCAGGCCTGCGATGGCCTGGCGAGCTGTCCAGGGTGTACCCCGCCCTCACCCGGAGTCGGCTAAGATGGGCGCCAGCCTCCCCGCGACCCTAATTAGGAATAAGTGGTTTGGAAAATGAATGAATGAATGTATGGCAGGCGTAGACAGTGGATCTTCAGTAGTTTACTTGTAAAATTGATCTTTCATTTGCATAAGGACAAATCCCCAAGTAACAATACATGGTAAATGTCTATAGTACGCCCTTAGCCTGCTAAGATGAAAATGCTAAAAATGCTGAAAATGAAAAGATACGGCAGCAGGACATATAAAAGTATAAAACATTCCATAGTTTTAAGTGGGAAATACCTTTTCCAATTTCATTCCGACATGCGTAAGTAGATAAAACTCAAAAAACAACCCACAACAGCCACTCATTGCTCTCAGCAATAGGTTTCTTTGTGTCATAAAAACACTCTCTGCACTGAGCTGTGTGTCAAATCTTACAGCAATGCATCATCTGAATTAACCTTCGGATGTTCCTTTTATTTGATTTTACCCCTACTCTACTCTACTCTACTCTACTCTACTCTAATCTACTCTACTCTACTCTACTCTACTCTACTCTACTCTACTCTACTCTACTCTACTCTACTCTAATCTACTCTCCTCTACTCTACTCTACTCTCCTCTAACCTAATCT
>JBCNYG010000012.1:7581979-7596801 GCA_039654305.1 Porochilus rendahli | reverse complement strand
CACACACACAAACACACACACACACACACACACACACACACACACACACACACACACACACACACACACACACACGCTACTTCCCTACTTCCTGACTAAATCTTACTGATAATTTGCTGAGGCTCATTTGAATTTTAAGCACTTCTTTAATCTTCAAGGCCTAAATTGCTTTATGAATATGCATGGTATGGGCAGACTTTAGTTCATTACCTAGTTGTAAATTCTAATGACCATTAGATCCTCTCAGTAATTGCCAATTGTTTTGCATTTTTGATTGGCCTATTACCATGTGCATTCCGAACACATCAGTGCGGCCTGTCAGACCTTCTGTAGAGAGGCAGAGAGAGAGAGAGAGAGAGAGAGAGAGAGAGAGAGAGAGAGAGAGAGAGAGAGAGAGAGAGAGATAGATAGAGAGAGAGAGAGAGAGAGAGAGAGAGAGATCTTTGTATTGCACCCTTGCCCTTTTGTCTTCTTTCTACTTAAGAATGACACAACTGTCATCAGACCCTGAGATTAACCAGTGAGTTAGGCGGTAAGCACTTTAGTGTTTAAGTAGGATCACGCTGGTGCATGACCAGTCATAATGGATATTTAATAAACTGTTACAGAATTATATGCTAACGTGTCAAGTGTAAAATAGTTAAATGGTGTGTGAGTTTAGAAATAGAGGATCATATCTTAGAACTCTACCCAAATGTCTCTGTGTGTGTAATCTGGAATTTTTTATAATATTTCCCCCTCTTTTTATGTAGATCACGATCTGCTATAAATATGAATGTTCACACTCATTTAGTGTGCCTAACCCTTGTCCAAAACGTAAGAACTGTGTATGCAGCTTTTTTGTTTTAACAAATTGTACCTTCATGGCCAAGACATATGCAACATGTTAAGTTATCATGGAACCATGCAAGAACTCTCTCCTTTATAATATTATAATTATATAATTCATCACACTAGCAAGTAGACAGTTGTTTGGATATAGTAATCTTAAACCCAGGACTATTTATGGGTAGAGAAATATGAAGATTAGCCGTATGAATGTGTGTAAAAAAAAAGGATTTTTGTTTCTCTATGTTATTTTTGGTGAGGAGTGGCACAATCATGCAGTGATTAGCATTATCACCACACAGTAAGGAGGTTCTTGGTAGAAAGTTGGCAGCTGACAAGGGCCTTTCTGTGTATTGTCTGCTCTGGTTTTTCCCACAGTCCAAAGATGTGGATTAAGTCAGATACTACTCTAAATTGCCTATAGGTCTGTGTGTGTGTGTGTGTGTGTGTGTGTGTGTGTGTGTGTGTGTGTGTGTGGTTGTTTATTTCTGCAATATGTGTGGCATGTCCAGGGTATGCCTTATAACTGAAGTTCGACGGCCCTGATGGATAAACTTTATAGATAGGGGATGAATGAATTGCCTCTGTGTTTTCTGCTGTGTCCTTGTTTTGAGCCTAGTAAGTAATACATGTTTCTGTTGAGCTGTGCGATTAAATTGTATAGAATTGCTGTACCTTTATGAAAAATGTGTTGTCCTGTCACTAGACACTACTGTATTGAAAAGTGGGTATAGGAAAGAACTAACCCCATTCAAAATATTCACATTTTGTTACTTTTCACCTGAAAAAAACCTACACAAATAACCTTTTCCATCTGTATTTACACAATGCTTTTCATAACAACCAATTGAAAGATATAATAGTAACAGTTTGAAGATAAATAAAAAAGAATGATTGATATATTTAAAGAATCATCCCCACCTAAAATACGTGTAAACTCAATCAGGTATATGTCACCTTCACTGAACAAAAAGCTGATTGCCTTGGATCTGAAATCAGCTCGAATTTGGCATTCGGCATTAAACCAACTACTCCAATCAACTATGGAGGACAAGGCACTGTCAGGAGATCTCAAAGAAATCTTCGATACTTCATAAATCAGGAAATGGATACATAAACAGTACACTACATCTTGCTACCCTTCTACCATTCCCATATCAGGCCATCTCTCCAAACTAGATGAAAGAGTGAGGAGGAAATGTGTTTAAATGTATAACTTTGGCTTTATAGCTTATATTATTCATTTAATTTATATTATTATTAATATAAAGTTGAATTTAATTTTAAGGTTTAAAGCTTTAGATGCACTTTGTCTCAACATTTTTTAAAAAGATATTATTGTAAAATAGAGGGGGGTGGAGGGCAGGGGGTTGTAATATTGTATTGGGATATTAGATCACGATTAAATTAAAATTAAATGACACCCAGGTATCATGATAAAGTGAGTCCTAAGTGATTCCCAACCCAAATGTATGATCCTTTAACCATTTCAGAGATTTAGATAGACATCCTCCTAACTAAAATCTAGTACTTAATTCAAAACTAAAGAAAGGTAGAAAGATAGCTATTTTCCTTTTTCCTCTGCAATCATGTAATAAGCATCTAAAATAAGTAATAAGTAAATAGATAAAATAAATGAAGGAATAAGTAAAAATAATTTTCAGGTAAACCCCTCATATACATTTTGAGCAATTTTTTGTGGTGAATATACCATTATACCATGATTCCTTCAAGTTTTTACCCCAGTTAAAGAGTTGTGTGGACAAAATAAAATGTTAACAAGTAATGCTCACTTACCCACTCATTTGCTGAACCATGTAATCCTACTAGAATCACAGGAAGGCTGGCGCCTATCTCAGCCAACACTGGGCAAAGGCGGGGTACACCCTGATCCGCTTGCCCAACCATTGCAGGGCCATTTTCAGTAGTTGACAGCAACCTATTTTTACATTTCTAACAGTAAAAAATTATTTGTTTCAATTCTTAGATTCCTCTTCAGGTTGCAAGCTCGGAAAGCCCAAAAAACAAAGCAGTTTTCAAATTGAATAAATCGAAACCAAAATTCATAGACAAAAGGATCAATGTTATTATGATTAACAGAAATGTCATGCAGAAACCATATTTTTAATATTGTGTGGCTTCAGTCAGTCGAGTAAATCGGTGAGTATATTTAGCTACTTATCAAGTAGCAAGAAACCTAACACCAGAGAATGAGGAGCACACCTCCTCCATCTCAACCTTCTGACAGCAGCTGCTTCCCTCTCGACCCTCAAATACACCTCCATGGAATACCCTATGTGCCAAAAATAGAAAACAAAATAGTAGGCTTTGTTTGTAATCGTGGGTCTGCCACTAAGTGAAGGATTGCCAGGGTGGTTTCCTTTTGTGCTTGTTTCACAGCCAAGTACTAATAGAAATAGTTGTCACTTCGGAACCATGACCAGACCTCACATGTGCTTGAGTTTCACCACTTGCATCACATCTGGAATGTGTAGTAAAAGGAATGGCAGCTGTCTAAAGAATAGACTCTGATTTCTCAAAGCAAGAATAGAGTTGGCTCAGCCTCCTTGTGTGGGAATCGTGGAATACACTTTTAATTACTCAGGTAATGTCCACTGCCTGTTTCTCTAGCAGTGCTTGCACTTCCGCAGTCCATCAGGCCAAATTGACTTTGTTCTTGCACTGCTGTAGGCAGATCCTTATGCTCAGAGTGGTTTACTGTTAAATGTAGCCTGTGGACAGTGTGCTCTGTAGCCAAACTGATGTGATGTTTAGGACCTCCAATGTTTTAATTGCAGATGGTAAACCACCCCACCACTGAATGCATACTTCTAGTGAATCATACCTTGGCAGATTAGTCCATCCTTGTCCTGACATGAACCTGACTTCTGATCCACTGCCATGGTACTAATGTGGTGCGTGATGAACACCGTATGAATCCTTGCATTTGGAATCTTTGAAACTCACTTCTACGAAAATAACACGAGCATGGTTCATGGCTCTCAGCAGTTGATTTGTCCATTGTTTCCACCCCAGGTAATTTGAGTCTATCTCGTTTTTGTCAATAGAACCTTTCATTTCCCATACACCTGGTTATGGCTCCCATGGCTTGGAGTACCACCAATGGAGCACGTCCTCAGGGAAATTGCCCTGGTGGTCCAGAACCAAAGAATAGTATGACTTCTTTGACGATAATAAAATTTAAAGGATATTAAATGCATAATAAAATTGAAATCCTATATTTATATTTCAACATATTTGAGCCATTTATTATGCAAATAACAAAGATTTTCCCGCTCACACCATCAAAACTTACTCTCACTCATTACTTTCAATAAATCAAGAAAAACAACTTTTTTTTTTTAAATCACTTTCGTATGTAAATAGAATTAAAAGCTTAGGAAGCTTAATCTTTATGGGGTTCTTTATTAATTTTTTTAAAAACATTTAAAGAACATGAAAACCTCAGAAATGTTCTAATTTTATGCACTTGCAAAAGATCCATCCATTGATTAGCAATATTGCTTATCTGTCAGGGTTCTTGGGGGAAACTAAAGCCAAACCCAGCTGACTTTGAACAAGAGGTAGAGTACATCCTGAACAGGTCTATTTGACATAGACAAATTTTGGCTTACACGGGAATGACAACACCCATTCACACTTGTGGTCAATTTCGAGTAGCCAGTTGCCCTAATCTCACAGAAAGACTCATGCTAATGAATCTTCTTGTAAATGCCACAGCATTGAACATTGCTACTCATCATGTTACAGTTTACTCTTTTTCTAATCTCTTCCTCCAGCATGATAATGTACCAAGCCACAAAGCAAAAGTCATCTCAAACTGGTTTCATGAAATTGAATGAGTTCAACCTCCCAGTCACCGGATATGAATTCAATCGAACACCTCTGGGACATTTGTAGCAGGAAATGCAACCTACAGGAATAGCATGATGCAATTACATCAACATGAAACAGAATCTCAAAGGAATTTTTCCAACCTTTTGTGGAATCCATGCTATGAAGAAATGAGGCTGTATTGAGAGCCCTACCCTGAGTGTACATGACATCTAGGCAAGGCCCAAACACATAAAGGTGTTCTGTGTATCTAAGTCTGAAATGTATTATCTTACAAATGTATTGCCATAATGTCAAAAGGTTGAGGTCAGTTGCACATTGATTGCTTTTCCAAGGCTTATTGCCAATGAAAGACATCATGTATTCCACTACTGATATAAAACGTTGCAGTTTTACAACTCACTGGCATGACACCACTGCATCAAACTAACATCCAGCCAAAAGTTCAGTGAGTCAGGGAAAATGTTTTTTTAACACATTTCAACATACAGTAATTTGACCACAGTGTGGAACTCTTGAAACTTTGCTGTGGTTCACTGTATCTGTCTGACCAAACAGGACTTTAGAAGTATTTCTCTAGTTCTAATACAAACCTACATAAAGCTTATGTTTCACTTTTTATTGCTTCATGTTTCAATTTGCTTTTTACTGAATTGTCATATCAACCAGATATAACCAGAGCAACAAGAGGTACTCTACCGTACGCCACCTACTTATTATAAATGCCTGAATTATGTAGCTGCAAAGAATGAAAACATAACTCAACAAGCATCCAGTCCAAACATGGTGTCAATATTCTAATGTTTTCAATCCCTGAAAATGAATTCCATCTAAAGTTAAACAGAAGTTGCATGTATTAACAGAGTAACTAAAAGAAGAGAATAAATGATCTGGAAATTTTTATATAATTACAGTTAAATTGAATTGATGTTTTTACATACATGTACATTTGTTTTTAATTAAAACATTCAAATATTCTTTTTAAGTAGCCAGTGATTTCTGGTGGTGTTCCTGAGCCTGTGTGCTGATTTCTGGTTTATAATGTGAATGTCACAGGCATTCAGTGGTGATTTTCAGCATTGTCCCTTGCACACAGATTTCTCCATAATCTCAGAATCCTTTGATATTATATACACTGTTTTGTTGATTAGATATTCAAAGTCTTCACAATTTTTCACTGAGGATCATTGATCTGAAATTATTTAAAAATTTGTAGATCCAGCTTTGTTTGTTTTATTACACACATACACACACACAATCATGTTACTGATACTAAATGATGCAAAAATATTCTTCAAACTCCTTCTTTTTGGTTCAACATTCCAGCCTCCACCCCATCCCAATTTCGTTAAGACAAGTTGCCGCCATTATGAAATAGTACAATGTCAACATTTGATGTATTCTATGTTCCATTGTGAATGAAATATGGGTTTATAACATGTGCAAATCATTGCATTCCACTTTTGTTTACATTTTACACAGTGTCTCAACTTGAGGTTGAAGAACAGGCAACAAAGTGTTTTACCAAAACTACACAATAACCAATAAATAGGAAATGTACGTATTAAATAACAGCCCAATTGCTTATGCCTGAATGCTAGCAATCTGTTGTTCCCTTCTAACCTTGAAATATCATTCATGTGTTCTACCTGTTCACTGTTGAGATTTGCCAAACAAATCATGTGCAATATTATCAGTCTCAACTCAATAACCCTCTCAGGAACTTAGACGAACTTAGCAAACATACATATAGCATCAATTTGCAGGAAATTTGATTCTGATTCCAGCAACATGGGTAGTGAAACAAAAAGGCCATTGTAGGTAGCTTTAGTGTCAGACCAGAAAGAGAAGTCATTGTGCCTTCAGAAAGGATCCTTATGTTTCATGTGCCGGAACTGTAATGGATCCATCACCTCAGCTAAAGCATGCCACATATTCACAACATAACTTTCAGTTCAGTATATGTAGCTTGTCTTAATAAACAGTTACTGTTCAAGTTCAACTTGTTGGGAAATGTATGCTGCTTTAGTTTTAAAAAAGGAACCATATCAGGGACAATTTATGTTTTTTTTTTTTTTTTAATCACATGAAAATACATGCTTCTATCCCTGAAAAGACAGGATACATTAATCATGAGAGCACAAAGTTCTCATCTATTTGTACATGGATTTTGTTTTAGGCACTTCAAATTACTTTAAACATTCCCTTCTGAAAAAAAAATAAAACGCCTTTGGTCCTTTGAACAGAAGAAAACACAGATTGAGCGAACCAAAGCGAGGAAAAAGTAAAACCGCTAACTAACTTTATATCAAAATGCAGCCTTTTGTCCCACTGGCCATCAAAAAGTGCTGCAGATTGAAGACAATTGCTACATTTGGAGAAAAAAAAACAAATAAAAAAAAATAATAATAAAAAGACCAACTGTCCTGTATCCAGTCAGCAAAATGAATTTCTATGAGTGCAAGAAAATATGCAACAGGATTGGCTCATGTCAGACATACAGCAGTAAATGATCATTCTACTTCACTCATTTATACTGAAAAATAATCTCAGGAGGCCATTGCTTAGATCTCATTTTCAATGTGGAGACTAAAACAAGAAGATTTTACTGTGCACCCATATCACTCCACCAGAAGTTGGGTGGGACAGCTATAACTTTATGTATTTTTATGGTTTTCTCTTTTCAAGTGCTTTGGGTCATTTGCAAGGCAACCAAGTCTGGTATGAGTTAGTGCAGGGGTGAACCAACGGCTGCACGTGAGCTATGTAGTAGTTACTGAAGTTTATATCCCGTACATAAGGAGCCGGCTGGTAGTAACATGTAGTGACTGTGGGTATGGCATTCTGCTCGGCCAGCACCCGCAGTGCCAACATCGAGATAAGGTTCAGTGTCTGACGTCTCTCGTGGCCCATCAGGCAAACAGTACTCTCATTAACCACATGGTAGAGTGTGGTGAGGCAGTTGTAGCGCTTGTGCTCCATGCCAACAAAGTGGTTCTGCAGATAGGCCTCCAGCTTCCTCTTTTGCTCCCCAATGTCTGGAAAGTCAATGAAGAACCGGGAGCACATATACCGCTGGAGTGATTTCATCTCCGCTTCGGACTTGGGTTGGAAGCCCTGCACCAGGAGGTGGCAGTATTTTAAAAGGCCACCACCCCGGATCTCCTCTGGGCTACGTGTAGCAATGATTTTATGATGAAGATGGCTAAGAGCTTCCTGAAAATCACCATACATGCTTTCTCCCAGCACAGTGGGGTGGAAGCTCTCAGACATCGGTGTCTCAGAGCAGCGGTCGAAGAGAAGTAGCGAATCCAGTCCGATCTGGAATGAGTCCACACTGAACTCAAACTGCCGTCTTAGAGAATCCACAAACTTCAGCTCCACGTTCTTGCCGGAGTTGTTGGACAGAGATATGAGACTCCAGCGGTCCGAATCATTACACACCTTCACCAACTTCTGCACATAGGCCTCCTTCAGAGTGAGTGCATTGATGCGCTCTTTGCTAACGCCCTCGGGCAAGAAGTCAAGGAGGCAGTCCAGAACCACATCTTTAACCAGATGGAACGCCCGGTCATCTGACAGTGATATGCCAAAGATCAGGTCCAAGTCCTTGTAGCCGAGTCCTGTGTCCTGGTGCAGAATGTGACTGGCAGCAGACCCGTTCAGTCTCACATCCCGCACAGTGATGCCTTGTTTCTCCAGCCGCGTTCGCACGACCTAAAGAGACAAAGCAAATTTAAAACATTAGGTCTAGGTCAACCTGAAATCACTTGAGCTATAGTTAGTATAGTCTAACGCTAACCAGTTCTCCTCCATCCTAGCCTAGTTTGTTTGCTAACATAAAAAATATTTTTAAAATATTAAATTAAAAAACTATTAAATTATTCATCCCACCTTGACAACAATTAATATGAAGTGTGAGTTACTGAACTCTTCTTCATATGTGAGCGGTAAGTGAAAGGTAAATATTACTCTAGACTAACAGGTCCACTTGGTAAACTTACAAATACACCCACACACTAAGATCACTATTTTAATTTACCTTTCGCAAGAAAGCAAACATTTCTCAAAAAACATTAAACAAGCAAATATAAGATTAGTAAAAAGATATGACATGGTACAATATCAAGAACCCAACCATAAGAACAGAATGAATGGGAAGCTTGTGCAAATGTCTATTTACAGAGTGATAGCTTAATGAGCTAAACCTGCCTATGACCTCGAGTTCTATTAAGTTCACCACAGGTAGTCTGCATTCCCTTCCTCCGTGAAGCAGACTGGGTCAATGGTCATCCAACTCACAGAAAATCTTCCGTCTGTCCATTATCTGTATTGCTTATCCTTCGGTGTCACAGGAAAATGCAACACACATCACAACACTTTCTATTTCCATGTTGAAATACATCACATGTGAACTAAAATGTAAATTTTTTGGTACAAAGTTAGTCTGCAGATATAATACCAGTTTTCGCAGTAGTTTCAGACATATAAAGTATTTAATATCTCATAATTAGTGATGGGCGGCACGGTGGTGTAGTGGTTAACACATCCGCCTCACAGCAAGAAGGTCCTGGGTTCGATTCTCAGCTCGGGCTTTCTGTGTGGAGTTTGCATGTTCTCCCTGTGCTTGCGTGGGTTTTCTCTGGGTACTCCGGTTTCCTCCCACAGTCCAAAAACACGCACAGTAGGTTAATTGGCTGTTTCAAATCACCCCTAGGTATAAGTGTAAGTGCGAATGGTTGTGTGACCCTGCGATGGCCTGGTGAGCTGTCCAGGGTGTACCCCGCCCTCGCCCAGAGTCGGCTGAATTGGGCGCCAGCCTCCCCGCGACCCTAATTAAGAACAAGCGGTTCAGAAAATGAATGAATGATTGAATGTTTTATTGATCTACTGAATTCATGTCAGAACTTCATCAAGGTCGAATCAGATTCACTGATGAGCAGCATTTTGCGAATCTCTAGTATAGTAGTAGACTCTGAAAGAAGGCACACCCTGAACAGTTCACCAGTCCCTCACAGGGCCAACAGACACAGAGCCATGCACACTCACATCTAGGGGTAATTTGTAACAGCCAATTAGACTAATGCGCATGTCTATGGACTACGGGAGGAAGCCATTGCAAACATGGGAAGAACGTGCAAACTCCACGTAGAAAGGACTTCAACCCAGGAACTTCGGGCTGTGAGGCAGACGTGTAAACCACTACGCAATCGTGCTGCCCAGGAATATGTAATATATGAAGACAAAATTCTAATAATAATCCATAATAATGTGCCGTTGGTGTGTAATAAATAGAAAGAAATAGACACCACACAAGGTTCATGTTTAACCTGCTCATATAATGTCTCAGTGATATAAAACTGAACATTTCAGCATTTCGCTCAACAATGACTTTTACCAAAATCACTCTTTAAAGAGTAGGTCACTTTTCTAAGTATATTCTTGGATGATATTCCACACTGTGTCATCATACGTTACTTCCCGTTACCATCTGTGAGATCGAACCATTTTTCGTTGTGTCCCTCACAGACTTCAGGAAGCTCATGATCCCTGACCCACCAGTTCCCCGTTCTTCTAGTGCTGCGGGTGCTTTCAACATGGGGTTGTGTTCTGCTAAAGACTCAGGGCCTGCACAGCGGAGTTGTTTGGCTTGGGTTGCCGGAATGGTGATGAAGCGTGACACTACAGTGATGTGGTAACTCCGTAGTGATACCAGCTGAGCCACACAGTGATCGAAGGCCTCCGTCAGATGCTTGTTGGCTTGTTTTATCACAAAGGTCCTCAGGGACAGGGCACTAGAGATGTGCGCAATGAAGCCTCTGTGAGATGGAGGCATATAGCCTCTCATTCGATTCAGGAAGTTCACTGAGTGGACAAGAAGTTCGTTTATATAAATATATATATATATATATACACACATACATATTGTGCTTAAATCATGTAACAGAATGTTTATGTCATCTCATTTCTCAAGAAAAAAATAGTAAGAAATAAAACTCACTGGCTGCTGCCCCTGCGACCTGACCCCGGAAGAAGCGGAAGAGGATGAATGAATGAATGAATGAATGAATGAATGGAAGCAGCTGTTTTAGGAAAATAGCCAACTAAAAGGTTGCATGACATGGCTAAATGTTAAAAAGAGTTACTTTTACTATTCATTTGGGACTCTCTTGGTTATTTCTATTTCCATTCCATTTCCACACACACACACACACACACACACACACACACGGAAACAGTGAGCACACACACTTGGAGCAGTGGGTTGCCACACATTGGTGCACCTGGTGAGCAGTTGGGGGCTAGATGCCTTGCTCAAGAGCACTTCAGCCATGAAGGTGGAGGAAGGGAAGGAGCAACTGACTCCCCCCACTGCCACACATTTTCCTGCTTCCTTTGGGTCCCAAACCCGCTTCCCTAACCCGTAGCCCATGGCTGCCCCCATGGCAGGTACCCCAGCAGCTAGCAGTCGAGGGTGTAGCAGAAACCACTGTAAGTAGCTGAGGGAATCCTGATTGCCCTGCCCCAGATATAAAAGTAGTACCAGCTCCAAAATACCCATGAGGCAAAAAAACAATATGGCGACCTCAATGCGAGGCATGTTTAGATAAAAATCACACAGGGTTCCCTGAGTAGCTAGCTGGTTACCAAACCAACAAGTGCACGTTTTTCACATTGGTTTGTGGATTGTACTTTGTCTAAGTCTCTGCATAAACAATAGTGAATAGAGCATTATAAAAATGTTAATAAGTTAAAACTGCTTTAATGTTGTAGATACTAGCAATATAATGGAACACTGTTCATATTGGGCTCTAAAGAGTATTTATATAGAGATGATGTATCTCACCACTCGTTTCCTCATGTCGGATGCCTAACAGTTCATCGAAGCAATGGAGCAGACTGCTCTGAGCTGCACTCCCTCCCGAAAATGCCATAGGTTCAGTCTGAACGCCCTCATACACGAGCCCCTCTGCCATCGAAGGGTTGTCTTTCCACCTAAAACAGGCACCAGTGACCCAGTACAGCAGTGTGGATAAACTGATGATGGAAAAATGCATGTACACCAAGACAAAGTGTGACCTGTATACCTGATTTGTGGAATTATTGTAAGTTATTGACAATTACAGTTGACAAGAAAGCTAAAATGACTCATACAACGACTCTGTCCAAACATTCATTTGTTAATTCTTTTGCCGAACCACTTAATTCTACTAAGGTCGCTGAGAGGCTGGAGCTTATTATAGGAGACATATTTATATATATTTATAATTATTTATATATATTTATAAGATAGCCATCTGGTAAGTATAACTGTGTGAATTTCTTCATTTGTACCAAATACAGCAGGTGAAATAGAAGGAAAATTAAATGAAGTCTCCACATCAAGTAAACAGGATTGCTGGATGAGCTGGAAACATGCTGAGATGTAGATCATAACCAGCATGGCCCCCACCCTTACACGAAAAAAAAAAAAAGTCTTTCAAACCTCTTGAAAGCTTGCAGCCTGGTAAGGCTGGAGTTCTCTATGCTAATAAAATGCAAGTGCGGCTAATAAACTAGCAAAAATATTTGTCGACCTTAGCTTGACAGTTATGCATGATTTGAACGCAAATCACACGTCAATAAGTCAAAACATGATTGGCTTTTTTGGCAATAAAAATCTTTTTTTTTTTTAAATCAAGAAATAAATTATAGTAAATTGCAGAAGGTATTTATTTAATTGATTGGATTAATATCATGGTCACTGTATGGCATTTTCAGCAATTGAAAAATAACTATAAAGGAGAATATAATTCTTTAATGAGTTACTCACCCTGATAAAAAGATCCTCATAGTTCCGTAAAATACAGAAGGATCCACATATACTGAAATATTAGAAACAATAAAGCTTTAACGTTTACTCATTCATTTATAATCCTATTAGGGTAGCGGGGAGGCTGGAGCCTATCTCAGCTGACTCTGAGCAAAGGCAGGGTACACTCTGAACAGCTCTCCACACTCACTGCGTCACTCACACTCACATTTAGGGGCAACATAGAGCAGCCAATTAGCCTAATGTGCATGTCATTGGACTGTGGGAGGACACTCGAGCACCCGGAGGAAACCCACACAAGCACAGAGATAACATATAAACTCCATGCAGAGTTTCTGAAACACCTTGGTAGATCCAGAGCTCGCTGGAGGGATAATATATCCTGTCTGGCCAGGGAATGCCTGGGGATGCCCCAGAATGAGCTAGATTGTGATGCTAAGGAGAGGAATGCTTGGGTTTTCCTCCCAGACCTTCGCAACCTGACCTCAGATAAGTGGATGAAAATGAATGGATGGATAGATGGATGGTGTCACTTCATAATAAGTGCATTGATTTTTTTTTTTTTTTTAAAGAAAACGTTATTCATGTATCAGGACTGCAGCATTACCATGCATTTGTTTCAAAGCTTCCTTTATGTCGTTTATAGACCGGCTGATAACATCAAGTCCTCGGGTCACCACTGTCACATCACCATCACAGACCCCACCAATCACTTCAGGGATGGCCTACACCATGGAAACAACTCTTTAATATACATATTTAATAAAAAAAAATTTAATATATAAAAGCTATTATATGGATATTCAAGACCTTGAGAGCAGGAACTGCAGCGAGTTCCACCAGCAGAGTCACGAGGAAAAAACCTCTCACACTTTCCCCACCAGGTAAGCTGAACACCACATCCAGATTTCTTCCAGAACACACACACACACACACACACATGTTTAGTAGTAGTCAGTCCACTAGACTTTTTAGATTATATACACTGCTCTAGCTGGAGAAGAACAGCTCTTGATCATTAAAGAGCTGCTCTTCATTGTTGCTGTAATAAGAAGGCTCCCTCTACTGGGCATCTCGGATTGCAGGTTTCACTTTTTTCATGTTGTAATTTTTTTAAGTGGTGTAATAGTAAACTTACTCCATTTGAAGTGGACTGGAAACACCAATAGGGATCCATATATTGCATAAAATGAAAAGACAGTGGTGGTAAATGTTTAGTAGAATGATACATGAGAAGACACACAAACAGTCAGATATATTTAAAATAAACACACGAGTATAGTACTTTAACTAAAATCTTATAGCTTTTATTCATACACAATGTTGCCAAAAGTATTCGCTCTCATGCCTTCACATGAATATGAACTTAAGTGGCATCCCATTCTTAATCCACGACGACCCACCCTTTGCAGCTATAACAGCTTCAACTCCTCAGGGCTCAAGCTTTCCACAAGGTTCACAAGTGTGTTTATGTGAATTTTCGACGATTGTTCCAGATGTGCGTTTGTGAGGTCAGACGCTGATGTTGGATGAGAAGGCAGTCTCTGCTCTAATTCATCCAAGCGGTGTTCTCTTGGGTCGAGGTCAGGACTCTATGCAGCCCAGTCAAGCTCCACCACACTTTTCACAAAAGAAGGGAGCATGAAATTGTTCAAAATCTCTTTGTTGATGCATTGGAACCAGACAATGCCATCAGATTGCCAGTGGAGAAGTGTGATTCGTCACTCCAGAGAAGGCGTCTCCAGTGCTCTAGAGTCCAGTGGTGGCGTGTTTTACACCACTGCATGCGACGCTTTGCGTTGCACTTGGTGATGTACGGCTTGGATGCAGCTGCTCGGCCATGAAAACCCATTCCGTGAAGCTCTCTACGCAATGTTCTTGAGATAATCTGAAGGCCACACGAAGTCTGGAGGTCTGTAGCGACTGACTCTGCTGAAAGTCGCTACCTCTGCGCACTATGCGCCTAAGCATCCACTGACCCCACTGTGGCTACCACTTCACGGCTGAGTTGCTGTCGTTCCCAGTCGCTTCCACTTTGTTATAATATCACTGACAGTTGACTGTGGAGTATTTAGTAGTGAGGAAATGTCACGACTGGACTTGTTGCACAGGTGGCATCTGATTCACGGTACCACACTGGAATTCACTGAGCTCCTGAGAGCGACCCATCCTTTCACAAATGTGACTGAGTCTGGCAAAATGAGTCACAGTGACCAAAAATTCAAAAGTGAATTATTGAGTTTGGTGGGAATATCTTGAAAATTGACCAAGTTATGGCAAAATGAAGTTTGTGATGAGACGCCTATAAATTCCACAGAAAATGGAG
>JBCNYG010000012.1:7432154-7451573 GCA_039654305.1 Porochilus rendahli | reverse complement strand
AGCCTTATACCCATAAACCTCCCCTTGGAAAAGCTCATTTGTTCGGCACAACACTGCAACCAGACTGCCATTCTGCTGGACAGGACAGGTTAAAAAAAAAAAAGATCATATATATGAGTGGTTCTAGTAGAATTTATTTAAATATTATTAAAATAAAATGGGAAAATATGATCTATTTCTGAAGAACAACAAACGTGTGTATGAATTTAGCACCTTATTTTTATAAACTATGAGCACATTCTGGCAATATTCCAGCTATTCTTAATTGTTCTGTTAATTTAAAACATTTCGTGGTGCTTTGTGTAAAATTTCACCATAAAAGGACAGCGAAAACCACATAACTCTGGCCAAATATCATTCCTTCTTCCTTCCAAACCCTTAAACCAGGTTTTCTTCCTTGACCGCAGTTTGTTTGCGCAACTGACGTCTGTTGATCCATTCTTTTCTGGAACAGGAATTGATAATGAAGTTATTAATTCCAGTGGAGCAGATGGTGATGAGAAGAGGAGCCTTCAGGAGCCGTAATGCCCTCCTAGTTTAGCGCCCGCCATGCCTGACCTGCTCCGGCTCCCAATTCCCTCCTGCTCTCACACTCTCGCACTTCAATCATGGAGCATTACCAAGAACGCTCCCCAAACAGCTTGTTCTGCTTCTAACTAACTTTCCCTCCAGATTGTCATCCCTCTCCCTCCCTCTTCTTGAGCACTCTCATTCTCTTTTTCTTCTCACTCTCTTTTTCTCTGTCATGCCACAGTATTCTCTCTCTCTCTCTTTCTGTATGTGTGTGTGTGTGTGTGTGTGTGTGTGTGTGTGTGTGCAGATGTTCTTGTTTTCCATGTTGACAGTAATGAACAGGAGAGTCATTAGCAAAGGAGAGGAGTTTACTTATGTAAATAAACTGCTGGGTGAAAAACCCGTATTTACTTTCCAGCCTAATAGTCCACCCACAGATCACAATATTGTACCGTTTAAGAGCAGAAGTGGGTAAATTAGATGATCATTTGCAGGGATTGTGCATTATGATTCCAGGATTTGAATACTAGTGAAGTTTTGTGGGTGGCGAGGCAGACTGTAAACCTTTGTTCCAGTTGTTTAAAAGTTATTGGCTGATTAGTTTTGAAGCACGAAGACATATTTATTATTTACCGGTTTCTGCAAAAGCTGTCAGTATAGCATGGATTAGTTTATAATAATAATAATAATAATAATAATAATAATAATAATAATAATAGTAATGTTTTTCTTTTGCTAATAAAGAATTTAACTATTTTTATACCTGCCTTATATGAAATGTAAAATTAAATGATTAGTAAAAATTATAATTAAATTATTAGTACATCATTTAATAGTGGAGACACTGCAAGTAGTTGGGAGAGAAGAGCAACTTTTTGTCCTGCTCTCTTTGTCTCCCTGTATCTTTCTATCCATCTGTCCATCCATCCATCCTCTCTCTCTCTCTCTCTCTCTCTCTCTCTCTCTCTGTTTCTACCCTCACCATTCTAAAACTTGGCAGGGTCTCTCTCTTTTACTCTCGAAACCACCTCAATTCTTCATGGCATGGATTCTACAAGATGTTGGAAACATTCTTTTCGACATCCTGGTTGGTGTTGACATGATTGCATCACGCAGTTCCTGCATATTTTTCAGGTGCCGTTCTGCCTCATCCCAAACGTGTTCTATCGGATTCAGATCCTGGGGACTAAGAAGGCCAGCGGAGAAGACTGAACTCCTTTTATTCATGAAACTACCTTGAGATTACTTTTGCGTTGTAACACGGTGCGTTATCATCAAAGTGGAATTAGTCGTTTGAAAAGGTGTAAATTGTGGCCATGAAGGAATAAGCATGGACAGTAATGAAGTTAAGATATTCCCCACCATTACACCACCACGAGGCCGGACTGTTGACGTGTTACTATCTGTGTGTTTTAACCGAAGCCAGGCTTCATACGGTGTTTCCAGTCTGGAACTGTCCAGCTTTGATAATCGTGTACCCTCTGCAGTCCCAGCTTTGTGATTCAGCACCGTATGTGTTGTGCATTCTGAGCCGCTTTTCTGCTCACCACAGTTGTACAGAGTGGATATTTTACTGTTTCCTTTCTGTCAGCTCAAACCAAAGTGACCTTTCTCATCTGTGTAAACTTTACAGACTGTTTTGTGTAAAAATCTCAGGAAATGAGCACTTTTAGGAATTATCAAACCAGACAGTCTGGAATCAATCACATTTTTTTCCTCCTCTCTGATGGTTGATGTGAGTATAACTCCAAGTTCCTGACTCTGGCTCATATCTTCAGCATTGTATGTATTGAAGGACTGCTGTGTGATTGGCTGAATGAGATGAATGAGGTGTACAGGTGTCTGTAATAAAGTGATCAGTGCCGATCGCTCGTTCACTCTTTATCTTTATATTTTTAAATCTCTTTGTTAATATACAGTTTATACGTCACTCCCTGTCTCTATATTTATTACACCTGTGTGTGTGTGTCTGTGTGTGTGTGTGTGTGTGTGTGTGTGTGTTAGATAGAGTAGAGCACTCCAAGTTGGCTTCTTGTAGTTTGCCTCAGAGGCAAGAACAAGCTGCAGGACACTCATTCACACACAGAGAAAGTATTGTGTCTGCTATCTGTGCAGCTGTGTGTGAGCGTGTGAATGTGTGTGCCTTAAGCACCTTTAAGTACAGTGTGCTTACAGGGAAACACAGCTCTGCCTTTAGCACGTTAGCACGTCCAACTCACAGTTGGAATGTCCTGGGTTTGAGTCCCAGGCTCGGAGAGGGCGTATCTGTGTGTGGAGTTTGCATGTTCTCTCCGTACCTATATGGGTTTCCTCCGGGTACTCCGGTTTCCTCCCAGTGCAAAGACATGCGCATTAGGCTAACTGGCTGTTCCACTGTGTGTGAATGTGACTGGTTGTTTGTGTATGTTCGGCCTACCCCATCTTTGCCCTGGGTCGGCTGAGATAGGCTCCAGCCTCGCCACGACCCTAGCGGGATTAACTGGCCTGACAAATGAGTGAGAGAGTGTAATTTCTTCGCACTCCCAGTGTGTGTGTGTGTGTGTGTGTGTGTGTGTGTGTGTGTGTATGTGTGTGTGTGCGTGTTTGTGCAGAAAGCTGTTACACTCTGTAAGTGACTCCTGGCCTCATCTGTAGGGTCAGTGACATGGTGAAAATCTGTAGGAGTTTGTTATGCCAAGCCCTCACAGAGTTCGGGTTACTGTTGTTTATTTTGGGGGGAAAAAAATCAAGGTGCTGTTTACACTGATTGCAGCCTTTCAGTTTATTGAATACTGGGATACTGTGTGTATGTGTGTGCGTGGGTGGCTAAATGCTCATGCGTGTGTGTGTGTGTGTGTGTGCGTGTGTCACTCAGGACATATTTGTCTTTGTATTTAAAGAATGTGACGTTTTCGCTTCATTTGTTAGGTGTTATTAGGGCCCCAGTGCTTGTTCACATGGTATAATTTCCCTCAGCGCAGCTCGTTTCCCCCAGTGTGACAGACGCTTTCCTTCAGCAAGCCGGCACACACGCCCATCTTTACTCTCAGAGGACTTTTAAAAAAACTAAAGAAAGAAAGAAAAAACAAAGAAAGAAAAGAGAAACTTTTTATCAGCTAAAACTAAAAAAAAAAAATTAATAAATCTTCCAACTGCTTTCTAGTGTGATTCAGAGACTTTATCGTGCCCTTGTTCCAAACGGATAGCGCTGCTGTGGTTCTCCTCTTACTGACGTTTCAGCCCAAATATTAGCAGGAAAACCTCAGACAGATGGGCAGTGGTAGTCCAGTGGTAGGGTGCTGGCTTACTGATCCGAAGGTCATGTAAAAGAAGCATTGCTGTTATTCGTAAAGCGTAGGCCGTTGAGTTACCGTCATCGTGTTTCTGTCCTGCGATGGCCTTCGGCCGGAGTTGGCTGAGATGGGCGCCAGCCTCTTTATGACCCCAATTAGGAATAAGTGGTTCAGAAAATTAATGAATGAACGTCACACAGATATTATGTTCTCTTCATTGGTGTCCTATTGTTAAAAGAACTGATTGCAAGTCCTGGAAAATGCACTAAACTAACCCTAAATTTCTTATTCGAAGCAATAAATCCGTCACATCAGACGTGAGCTGCTAAAATGAGCCGCAAGGTGTGAGCCAAAGGACAGAGGCGAAGTGCTGCGTTAATGTGAAATGTTCTGGTGATTCAGACTAATGAACAAAAAGCAAATGAAAAGATTATCAGTGAGTGTAACACAGTTCTTAAAGAGGCAGGTGGCAGCATCACATCTCACGGAGGGGGCATCTGCATGTTTACGCCCCTTTGTGGTTGGTGGTAGTCGTGTGATATTGAAGGCAAGCAACACTTGACGGGTGGGAATTGGATACGGCTAAATTAAAATTATTTATTTTGTATTTATTTGACTGGGACGGCACTGTGGTGTAGAGGTTAGCACTTCCACCTCACAGCAAGAAGGTCCTCGGTTCGACACCCGTGGCCAGTTTCTGTGTGGAGTTTGCATGTTCTCCTTGGTCTTGATTCATCCCACAGTCCTAAGACATGCACGTTTAACTAATTGGCTTTTATAAATCGCTTCTAAGTGTGAGTGTGAATGGTTGTATATGGGTTGGCCCTGTGATGGTCCGGTGAGTGGTTAGCTGAGATAGGCGTGAGCCTCCTCGCCACCCTGATAAAGGACAAAAGCAGTTCCGAAAATAAAATTTGTTTAACGTCTCTAAAAATGTTCACTTTTCCCAAGTAATCCTGTACATTTCTCCTGTGGAATAATTTAGCCAAAAAAAGGTATTTTTTAGATTTTAATACCTTGGAATTTGTGTTTAGGGACTGGATTAAAAAAATACACTACAGGGGAAGGGTGTTCCTGCTGACTATTTCATAATATGCCAATATAGAACAAGCGAACCAAGTTTAAAAGCCAAGAAACCTAAGAAACAGTTTTGCCCCTGTGGCCTTAAAAAGTGTCCCAGGTCAAGGTCACTCACACACAAACTCACCCTAGCACTCATAGTAGTAAGCCAACATACCAAGTTTGCAAGCCCCAGATTCAGCAGGGGGCAAGTAAATGTCGGGAAACTAAAGTGCGGACAGAATCCATTCCTAAAGCTCCTGAGGGGCAGGAACTAAAACCATAAACCTGCTACTTTAAGTGACAGGTTTTTAAACAATACATTCACAAAGTGTCAGTTTCCAAAACTCCATTACTCGATGCTCAATGCTTGTTAAAATGGCATGAAGTCCCCCCCCCCCAAGTTATTTGTTTGTGGTGCATTAATAAATAAAATATTTTTTTTTTTCATTATGCTAAGCTGCAAATTATCAATCTTCTTTGACAACTGTTTATTTTACCCGTGCATGTGTTGTGCCCCCTCCTCCTTCCCGTTGGAGCCTCACACTTTGCCGCAGGAACATCTGTGTACATATGGGCTGCAGGTAGCGGAGTGCGCTTCAGGCCCACTAATGATGAGCATTGCTGCCCTCTTGCTTCCTCTCTCTGTTCCGATGCTGCTCGCTTTTCCACTAACACGCTACCGCCCAGCCTGACAGATTTACCAACATATGCGTAACCATTGTTGTTGTTTTTGTGCGTTCAGAAAACAATCCAGCAGAGTAGTTCATTTGCCGCCGAGTGCCGCTAACCTCAAGAGCCACCTGTATCTCAGAACGAGAGGGTGGGCGCCGTACACGTCTGTTTCTCATCCACCCTTGCTATTTTTTATTTTTCTTAATCCATTGCTGTTTTAATTTCATATTTAGGAGACCTGAAAACATGTGAACTTGAACAGGTTTTGTACAACTTTGCAAATTGTCAGTGTCAATCACTCTCCACACACTTAACTACAGCTTAATTGGAATTTCTTATAGACTTGGGCTTTGTTAGTTTTGTTCAGAAACCCTTCAATTATGAAAATAATGTCTAACAGAGATCAGCTACAACCTAAAAAGAGCAACCTAAGAGAATAATTGATCTACATTTATATTACAGTCTTCTAAAATCTAAGCATGAATGGAAAAATTTGCAAAAAAGGGGGTTGGGTAAAAAAAAACCCTAAAAGAGTTCCTTTGTTTGTGAATGAATTTAACCTGAAGAGGAACATTTTTGTAGCATTGTGCAAGCTAAATGCTAAATGAGAAGAGGGGACTACTTGAGCTCAAGCACGCACACACCCACACACTCAGTCTAACTCCATGCAGTTTGGATTACGGTTCTTCCCTGATGGAGGGTCCAGCACATTTGACAATGGGTCTTTAACGTGGAAGGCCATCTGGAGGTGTTCTGGAGTCTGTAGGGGGTTTCTCTGTCTCACTCAGCTGTACTCTGAAGTGCTGCCGTGTACAGGTCACTGACCTGCCACTCCTTCTATCTGCACACCCATTTATACACACACACACACACACAGAACAGGGTCAAGTAAACATAAGGCCTGACGAGGAATGCAAGAAATGATTCTAGTTAAACTCAAGTACAAGGCAAGTGTATGTGTCTTTACACATATCTGTTACACTTACAGAAAAAAGCGGTATGGTATCATTGGGGTGGTACGCTCAAGGCTCTGTCTTGGGTTTTTTTAGTGTGTATATTTTGCTTTAAAGGTATTTAAAGGTAAAATATTGACGGCATCGCGGCATAGTGGTTGGCACTGTCCCCTTGCAGCAAGAAGGTCCTGGGATCAAACCCCATGCTCGGTGAGGGCGTCTCTGTGTGGAGTTTGCATGTCCTCCCCGTTCTTGTGTGGGTTTCATCTGGGTGCTCTGGTTTCCGTGATGGGTTCCAGCCTCCCCGCAAAGGCTAATGAACGGATAAATGGGTTTGGAGCATGACTCAAATTACAAAAGGGTGTAGCCTTGATGGTGCCACCACAGCAACAAAGGAAGGTATAGTTTAGAACCTTTTTGCCAAGAGTGCATGCGCACACTGTATGATGAACAATGTAAGATGTGTGTGGTGGAAATGTTTTTGTATGTATTTGTGTGCTGTGTGGTTGTGTAGTGTTTGTAAGGAGGCTGGGATCTTGAGATTGCTACCACATGTTGCTTGTCACTGTGATTCTCCATTTGCAATGTGGGCTGCTTTGGTTACTGTGATCTCTCTCTCTCACTCTCTCTCTCTCTCTCTCTCTCACTTTTTATCTATCTCCCTCTTATATAATAATAATAATCCTCCTTTCCATCTTCCATCCACGCATACCATCCTCTCGCCTCACATAGCCTGCCAAACACATACCATCACTATAACAACTGCTTTCCTCATGGTGAGCGCAGCTCCTGTTGCCACAGCAAGGTAAGTGGAGAAGCTTTCTGCTGGTGTAGCCTGGCTTCACCCCACTCACTCATACACACTTCAGAAAGAGCGTAGGCTACACGTCGCCCGGCTCTTGGAAGTCAAATCCACAGAGTGGGCCGACAACAGCAAGGCATTCTCACCTTATACCCCACCTGATAACCGGGGCTTGTTGTTGTTGTGCTGTTACATCTGTATAGTAGGTGGTGGTATAAACCTAAAAGGTGAACCAGCAATCAATCAATAAAAGAGTTGCAAAGAGCTTCAGTACACGCCTGTTGCAAATGTAATATTCTGTGCTAGGGATATTTGCACTTCGTGTGCTAGAGTAAGTTCCACTATGAGGCTTTTCAAGTGGCCCAACAGAAAAGAGTCATGTGTTTAAACAACAGTGATGCTGCAGACATTTGGTGGGAGGGACGGCGTTACTCTGTCCTATCAATCAAGACACTAGCAGTGGGCATCTGTGACCTCGTGTATCCCTCAGTATCCCATGTGTTCAGCTGGCCAGCACTTAGGAAAGATGCAGTAGGCTTTCATGTGCTCTTTGTCCTCTCCTGTAAACATATATCTGCTTTCACATACTATGCATGAATTCCTTCTGAAACTTTGCGCGATTATCACAATTCCATACACCACTTTTGGACACTAGCTTCATCCGTTTGCTATTAATTCTTAATTTTTTTTCTTTTGCTACCACCACTGAAGCAGCAAACAGTGCTTTCTGGATCCATGCATGCCATCAGGTCAAAATATCTTACAAGCCTTTACATCACAGGCATGAGCTCCAATACAGTGGTCCTTATGTGAGACAATCTGGTCTGATACAGTATATCAGTAATGTGTTCCAGCTCCTCCACTGACCAAAACAGCTATTATCTGCCATCACAGAACATGAAACAGGAAGTAGATAGCATTGACGGCTCTGGTGAAAGGGAGCCATAGAGCAACTTTTTTAAAAGGTCAACGGATTTTGAACTCCATGGGTTTGGCTGTCCGTTTCATTCATTTATCTGTATAATTGATAGGTTACAAGAGCTACTCGGTCCACTTCACCACTCAGCAGTTCTATTACCGACATAACAGTTTTGAGAGGATTGCCCAGCTCTCCACTTTTACACAGACATGAGTTTTTCTACGGTTAACACTGTTATTTTGCTGTCTAACTGCATGTGTGCCTGTTAAAATGACCAGGAATTGTTTAAAGATCAAGGCTTCGAGTTTCTGTAATAAATCTGTTGTACGTCAACTTCTAAAGTCATCCATGACAATAAAATTTGGATTTTAAAAAGAATTCTAGAGATGGTCGGGTACAAGTACCAAACCGTTACATTTTGGAGGTGATTCTTCATTGGATCAGGTTGAAAAAACTCCTAAAATCCAGATTTTATAATATGCACCAAAACGCCCACCAGTTGGAGACATTTCATTACAACTATGCCAAGTTCTAATAATCTATTTGAGGTACCTTGCACTCTATGAGTGCTCCTCTAGTTCGATAAGTACTAGTCTTCAAATTTCTAATTGCTATGATTTTCACTGTAGCATAAGTAGCTTTCATGGCATCCTTCATTATTCTGGGTAATAGAATATAAAAACCTCCCTGCTAACTCAGCCGTGCCGACTGGAGCAAATCCATGTTTGCTCCACAACCACATGCATTAACACTCCTCTGTAAGATGCACTCTCTTCCTGTGCCCCCACAATGCATTGTGCTTCAAATCCTGATTTCTGAGCCACAGACAATGTAACCCCTTCTCAAGCTGTCCTTTTTGTCTGTGTTATCTCTCTTTCTCTACCACTTTCTAAAGCTGGATGATCTGTGGATGTAGGAAAAGATGAAGGCAGAATTCTGGGATAAAGTGAAAGGGCATCTTGAGAAACGGGCATTGAAAAAGGGATGTTTAAGAGCGTGGGAAAATTAGGAGTGTAACTTCAGGAAGAAGTGCAGCAAAAAGAATAATAAAGAGGAAAGCAGAGAAAGCAAAAGAGATCAGGAGAGAGGGAGCAAAGCTGAGAGATTCTCAGTAGGAGCCTGGTGTGGGTTGATTGCTGCCTACCTGCTCTTGCATAAGCTGGTCATTCCTGGCACGATTAAACAGACTGCTGACTTTGGAGGAGGGAGGGATGTAGCGAACGTGGAGGAGAGAGAGAGAGAGAGAGGTGTGAGGGCCGTCGAGGAATACCATCCACTGAGGGGGCGCTGAGAAACTCTAGTCAAACTGATGAATGGAGGGGGAGGGCAGCGATAATGCATTCAAGTATGGCAGCTGTCCATTAACATCCAGGTACATTTCAACCAATCCCTGCTATTTCAGCACACATTCTGTTTATTCCTGTTATTTATTTAATTATTTATTTATTTTATCGATTTTGTAGCGTTATGTAGGTCTCGCGTCACACGGCCTTGTGAGTCAGAGGTGTAGCAGAACTCACGGCAGGTCGCCCTGCTTGCACCCTAGAAATTAGCCATTATGAGCACACGGACATGCACGCATGTACACACACACGCACGCACACACACAGCCTGTCTGTTCAAAGCTTAGTCAGTGCCTTTCGTTCTTCTCACCAACTGGCTACAGACCTGTTTCACATGCACGTCGTCTGGATTGAAGCTTGACTCAGATGAGCACAGATGCCACATTAATGCTGCCGCTTCAAAACTGGAGGCTTTTGACCCAAATATGATGAGCCCAGATGACATATTTAATATGTAGGGCTATTGGTTTGAGGTGGTAGTTAATTGGAATTTTAAAAAATATAAAAATTCATGACTGGCAGCTGTAGTCACCCTTAATGGAATCCTCCAATCTCAAAGTGTACTATTTTCTTATGTGTGTGTGTGTGTGTGTTTATTTACCCCTTATTAACCCTCAGCCATGTCAGTCACACCATGTGACTAAGGAATCCACAGCAGTAGCAGTAGCTGACGTCTGTTGTGTAGAGGGTGAAGAGGGCAGTATGGCTCAGTGGTTATGGCAATGGGTTACTGATCTGAAGGTTGGGGGTTTAATCCCCAGTGCCACCACCGTTAGGCCCTTGAGCAAGGTACTTAAAGAGCTCATGACACTACACAAAATACCACAAACTTGAAACAAGAAAACTGAAAGTATACATAAAATAAAATATTTAGATAATATCAGTAGCGTGATGTAAACACAGCAGCATTGTGTCACGATTGGTGTTTCTTGCGATCTGCTGAGCGCACAATCAAAATATCCACCATTTTGTTGTGACATTATTGGCGGAATGTATTTCTGCTTGGCAGCCTATCTGCAATGAAATCAGCTGGCTACTTTACGAAGTGGCTGATTAGCTGCTCAGCTGGCCATATAGAAGAGATAACTGGCTATGAAAAAACATGTAAAGGATTTATAATTTGGCTGCACACACAACATTGTTGTCGTTTTATCACAGGAGGCATAGGTGCAAAAAGGAGAGGGAGGGAGATAGAGTGGCATGGCTGGGGTTTTCAGGCTTGCTCCTGATATGGTCTAAGTCCAACAGCACAAAGTTTAATGTCCGGTCCACAATTCCACTCTTTGATGGTTATGCGGGCGGGGTTACTCCACCAGTTATTGACAAGAAAGGTCAGCCTCCCTCATTTCCGCTTACCGTTCACAGTGAAGTCTCATCATTAAAGTAAAAGTGTACAAAAGTAAAAATCATACTAAACAAAACATGATACTAAAGTATCATGATTAAAACAAACCAAGGCAACAAGAAGTTTTTCATTTCATTTTCAAAACCATTTTATCCCTTATTAGGGTTATGGGTAAGCTGAAGTCCATCGCAGTCAACTTTGGGTGAAGGCAGGGTACACCCTGAATAGTGTGCCAGACCTTCTCAGGGCAACAGAAACACACAACCATTCATACTCACATTTACACACAGAGGCAATTGCAAATATACAATTAGACCAATGTACATGTCTTAGGGAACACCCAGAAAACTTTTGAAAATGTACTGCTCAGATGTGCAAATTTGTCAATATTCAACAATGTGAGTATGTTACACTCCTAAACAGTGAAAAAATATTATTTTTGGAATTTTAAGTGATAAATTAAATTTTTATTCTATTTTTTTAAAAAACACTTTGCTAGCAAGGTGCCACCACTTAGTACAAGTTGAAGCCTTGAGAAATTGTGTAATCAAACAGATATTTCTATGAACACTTCCTGTGATATGGCCAGGTGAGGACTGTTTACCCTGATCAGTTAGGCTTAAAATAGATATTTTTTAATATAATCTTTTGTAACATTAAACATAAAATAAACAATAAATTCGAACTACTAAGAAATAGCACAATATTCACCAACAAGTTGCAGAAAACTGTAACAACATTTTTCTAACTAGTATTTCAATCACTTGCGAGCACGCATACACATTCTTAGAATATAACTGTATTAATTTCAGTTATTACATTTTTATTCATAAGGGTTATTTGCTTAAAATATATATATGTTAATGTTGGTTCTTTGCCATACATATTCAAATTATTTATATAGTCCCTTGGCACTCTCACTTGCGATTACGCCTCACAGCAAGGTCTTGGGTTCGATTCCCAGCTCGGGCGTTTCTGTGTGGAGGTTGCATGTTCTCCCTGTGCTTGCGTGGGTTTCCTCCGGGTACTCAGGTGTCCAGGGTGTAACCTGCCCTCGCCCAGAGTCGGCTGAGATGGGCGCCAGACTCCCCGTGACCCTAATTAGGAATGAGCGGTTCGTAAAAAAATTAAAATTTTTTGGCATTACAAATTTCACATAGATCATTTATTTACATTCAATAAAGTAAGCTAAGCAAATTCAGGGTAGATAGAGAGGTCAGCGTTTCCCCCTTTTCCGATACGTTTTATAAAATACATCAATATATTACCTGTGAAATGATTCTCTGCGACTTTTTATTTGTTGGGCTTTAAATCACAGCCATAAGCTGTGCATTGCTGGGGCATTTCTATTGAAATCGTGGCCTAATTGTCAAAGCTCTGTACTCTCTAATCCTGCTTTGAAGTTCATTTTATTGCCACATTAATGTTGCTGAGCATCAATATGACCAACTGGAGCAAAAGCTACGGAGATTACATGCTGTGATCAAGGCTAAATGCACTCCATCAAAATATCAGTGTGTGTGTGACCGTTTTTTTTAATCCAGGCTGTGTATAAAGTGTTTATATTTTACACTTTAATTACGTTTCTTATAGTTATTATGTTAAACTGACCATGGACCATCTGGTGTATATTGTGCTCTTAACAAGCCAAAACCAAACGAATCTTATCAGAACATACAGCTCATCATTATTTCGACTTCCATGTGTACACACTTCCATGCACTGATTTCTGTCAGCCTTCTGACAGACAAACCAACTTTTGAACACTCTGCCAACAACTTTTTTTTGGAGTAGCAGATAGTCACTGGATTGAAAAAAGTTTGTGAGGTTCAGAGCGTTCCAGCCTGAGCCCTAGACAATCTAACTTGCTCGATTCTGGCTCGCAAAATTACAGTAAATCATGCTGTTTCCTGGCTGTGGAACGTTTTTCCCCTACAATTGCTTCCCCCTATGTAATACACCACATTATTCATTTGTGGTTAATTCTCTGAGATCTCTGTTATTCTAAGCTTCTAGTTTTAAAAATAATTGTGATCCTGCAGTATTCTCAGCAAAGAGTATTGAGGTAGTAGTTGATCCCATTAGTCCTTCATCTGGTTCAGTCCTGTATTATATACTACATTAGCTAGTTGTATAAGCCTAGTATCGCAGAAGAACTAATTTGTGATGTATGCAAAGTTGACTTGTTTAGGATAACTTGCAGAACTGACCCGGACCTGAATATATTTATGTGTATTTTTTCTGTAAAGTGACATAGCATAGCATAGCATCATCTTCCGCTTATCTGGGGCCGGGTCGGAGAGGCAGCAGTCTAAGCAGGGATGCCCAGACTTCCCTCACCCCAGACACTTCCTCCAGCTCTTCCAGGGGGACCCCGAGGCGTTCCCAGGCCAGCCGAGAGACATAGTCTCAAACCCGGGTTCAAACCTTTGATGAAGTGACATCTGTACGTTTATTTTTTATTTTTTGCCACCAGCTCAGCTACAGGGTTTGCATTTGGCTTGCGTAATCAGAACAATTAAATGTCATCAGCTGAAAAGACCAAATCTCAAACATACTCCTGAAAGTAATTGCCGCTTACAAAATGTGTTTTTTGAATTGTAATTGATAAATATTGAAAAGTATTGAACAGTAAACATTGTTGACCAGGCAACACACACAAAAAGCCCATAGTTTTGGTCATCAGAAGGCAGAATGGTCTTCTTTTAAAACCCAACCACCTCAGTTATGGATTTAAATTTTTTCATGAGATGCTTTACTCCTTACCAAGATTATAAAGAGTGCTTAATTTGAGTTTCTGTTTTCTCCCTGTTGAATTTTTAAGGTATTTTTAGTAATTTATTCATTATTAATTAAATTAATTAAATTAAATTAAGTCAACTTAATTATTAATTAAATTAATTAAATTAAATTAAGTCAACTTAATTTACTGTGTAAAGCTGCTTTGCGACAATGTCAATTGTAAAAAGCGCTATACAAATAAAATTGAATTGAATTGAATTGAATTATTTTAAATTGTTCTTGGATGTCTAAATAGAACATATATGATTTTGCTTGGGGATCAAATGCCCAGATTCGTTTATTCACACACATTTACGACCCTTATGATTTGTGTGAAGGCAGGGTACACCCTGAACAGCTCGCCAGATCATCGCAGGGCCAGCATACACAACTACTTACACCTAGGGGCAATTTGGAACAGCCACTTAGCCTAATGTGCATGTCTTTGGGCTATGGGTGGAAACTGGAGTACCCTGAGGAAACCCATGAAAGGAGAACATGCAAACTCCACATTGAAACACCCGAGCATTGGCATCCGATGGTATGGCTGGGTAAGCAACTTGCTAGCTTCTGAGTTGTTTTGCTTATGAATAAATTAATAAATTAATCATTTACTTGACAATATAGGTGACAAATATGCGTCCTGAACTATTTGATTTATATGAAAACACAGGTTATTTCTATTATCAGGCTTAAATCATCAAAAAAAAGTAGATAAAAATCACACAACATGGCACCACTTGATGATGATTAAGTCGGACCTGCACTATTATCTTTACTTTTAGTACATTTGCTTTTAAAAATGAATGCGTGCTGCGTGTAACTACCTAATGTCAGGCGAGGTTGAGAAGAAATTTTAGTGACTTTGGCAGCATCAGGATGGAGGACAATCTGTCCTTCAACATACCGGGATCTATGAGGGACTGCTGCATGTTGATTTTTAAAGAGAGGAGGCTCAGCATTGGTGGCACTGCAGCGAAGTGAACGTTCCTGGGCTCGGCGAGGGAGTTCCCGTGTAGAGCTTGCGTGGGTTTCCTCAAGGTACTCCAGTTTCTTCCCACAATCCAGAGACTTGCACATGTGGCTGGTTAAGTCCTAAGTTTTGGGGGTTGAATAATCCATGAATCCAGACTGTGAATTGTTTGCCTTGCTGCCGTCTTTTGCATACGCAGGATTTGCATTTGAAACAAGAGACAACAATCTTTGAGATTCACAGTATATCACTTCCATGTCCCGAACTCTTCTTTTTCATCTACGCCAAGATAGATTCAGTTCTCCATTCTATTTCACCTTTAACATTTACTCCTAGGATTAACTGCTTCTTCTCGCTAAGACTTTCTCCAAGAGAATTGATCAGATATTTGTACTCCAGGCTTTCAAGTCTGTTTTCTCCCCCATTTTTTTCAACTTCTAAGTATTCCTCTGAAGCTTTATACATACTGGCCTTGAGTTTGTGTGTTTGAGGCAGAGGTTGCTGATCAAATAACTTAGTAGAATGGTTAGTTAGCAGCCTTGTGGTGCTGTGAAAACGACTTGGTGGATGATAAAGCGAAAGAGTAACCCATTTAAGTCTGTTTGATTGCAGTTAAAAATATTCAGCACAACCCCTGCAATGTGATCTCTGCTATCACCACCGCAGCTCAGAGATTACTTTCTTATTCTCACTGCTCGAGTTTATTTCTGTCTCCCCTCTCTCTTTCTCTCGTTCCTCTCTTTCACCCTGCTGCTGCTGTGCTAGAATACCAGTGTGCTGTATAGATTTCTCACAGCTGATGAAATTAAAAAGACAGCGCATTGTGTGTGGGGTTGCCTACGGCGACGAGTTTTGCCTGCGAGTTCACGATACGGGGTTCAAAGGGGAGCTCCTTTGGGGGGGATTAAATCACTTCTCTCTCTCTAACATTGCTACACACACTTACATGCACCCCCCTTTCTTTCGTTCTTTTTTTTTTCCCCCGTTCTCTCTTGCTGTTGTGCGGTTACAGAATGTCGCTCAGAAAAGAGATTTGTTAAAAAAGCAGAGAAACACTTGAGACACAGGTAAGAATAAACACACTCTGTTAAATGTGAAAAGGTGTGGCGAGGGCTCCGTGTAGTAGAGACGCACCTCCGGGGGGGTGGGGGGGGGGGTGGGTTACACACAATCCTGCAGCTTTAAATGGAAACGAGTTGTCATGGTGAAATTGTTTCCACGGCAATAATGCTGATGACCATTACAAGCATCAACATTTAAAGGTATAAAGATCATTTAGGGGGAAAGTACAGTTGAAGAGTACTAGACTGTAAATGGGCTGGTAAAATCTCCCAGGGGGCAATGTATTAGCAGTCAGGTGTGTCCACTTAATGCTACTAACTAAACCTTTATGACCGTTTGACTGCAGTGCATACACAATAGCGAGACTTTTTTTTTAACGTTTTATCATTGAGGTGGCTCAGAGAGTCATCAAGATATTATTGGGAGATGTGCTTAAGCCAACTGCATCGAAATCCAATCAGTTCATCTCCTTCCATTTTCATTTTAAAGAGAAACATGATTATGATATTTAATACTGATATGCCATCTGATTTCACTTACTGGTTTCATACACTGCCTGGCCAAATAAGTCCTGCACTCTAATATATTGTTGGGCCACCTTTAGCCTTCATTACAGCACGTAATCACTATAGCATTGTTTCAACAAACTTAATGGAGCAACAATGCCAAGAAGGTTATGTTCTGTAAACAAAGCTAAAGACGTTCAACAAAATATACAAACGCAGGATTTATTTTTCATGGCAAATAATGACAGGCTGCCAAAAAAAAATTTCACCATTCTGACTGGTATTTGGTAAAAGTGGATTTTGCCATCTGAGTAACTGTGTTATACATTGATACTCAACCTTCGTCCTAACTTCAGCTCAAGAAGGATCGCATGGAGGCTGAAGCCAATCCCAGCCTACTCCAGGTGAAGGTGGGGTACACCCTAAACAGCTAACCAGTCCTTTATAACAACAACACACACGCAAAACCATTCATACTCACACTTACACCTTAGCATAGCGGAGCATATCCAATTATCTTAATGTGCATTGTTTGGACTGTGGGAGGAAACCGAAACGCAGAAAGAAACCCATGCAAGCAATCATACAGACTCCACACAGAAACACCCTCGTCTGGTAGCAGCCTCAATCCGCTACATTGTCACCCCTCAAACCAGTCACTACAACTAAATTCTCAGGTCAAAAGTAAATTAACAGTACAGACAGACCTTAATTTATTTGATTGCCCTAAACAATAATCAAGAACCATAGCATTTGTCCTAGTTTTCCTGTCATGACCAAATTTGATTACGCGTTTTTAAGGTCTCCGAATTCCATAGCTACCGTTTGTCAGATTGAAATGTGTTGACCTATTTAGTTAAATCTGTCTCTCAGTGATATCATGCAAGAATCGATGCAAAAATGTCCCATTCGCTGCATAAAACATGGATATGCCTGTGTTACTCATACCTTTGTCCCTGTTTTCGTTGTGTGATTTCAGTGTGAAAAAAACGGAATTAATGAAGAAACATTTTGCCCTGTAATTACCGTTCAAATAATTATGTACTTAGCTTTCTTCCAACAAATGCATTCGGCGTCATTGTTTTGCGGCAGTGAGCAGAGAGCCGACAAGACTAAAAACCTTTCATTTCTACAAAGGCCGTTTTCTGGTCACCATCAATAAAAGCATAAAAGCATTCATTTCCCACGTTTGTCAAATTAATAGCATACTCCATCTCCCAGAGGGCTGTGGGGTTCATTAACCTTTTTGTGAAGTGGGCCCGGTTCCCCAACAGTTTCCATAACCTCTGAGCCGTTTCCATCTCAATTATAATTGAAGAATTAAACAGTGACTGTAGCAGCGCAGTGAGTAGTACCTCTTCAGCAAGAGACGCCGAGTAAAACTCACAGAGTCACAGAGTAATATGGTGCCTACTGTACTGCAATGGTTTGTGTTCCAAATGACAAGCCATCCAGCCGCCGCTTTGTGAAAGCATGATAAAATAGTTGTAGTGACGCTGTCGGAAAGGTGTTAAACACTTTACTCTGACATAATGGATAAATATTAATAATGTACGGTGGTAATATTTCCAGTGTGCCTGCTACAGTAACTTTTTTGTTTATGACAGAAAGAGATTTTACTAATAGATCATTCTGTTGCTCTTATAGTACACATTACTTGTAGAGTAGGGATGGTAAGATTCGGAAATTCACATCGGTTCACCAATTTAAATACTTCACAATGTGATTGCCCTGATTAAAACAGTGTGGATACAACTGGATACAATTTGTGTAAAAACTCATCATTTTATTATTTGATATGACATTTTTTTAATTAATATATAATTATTTGTAGAAGCTCTATCCCATTATTATTTTGAAATGTGACCAATACTTTTAGTATTTTGCATTGATTCCCCTTCTTTAAAATGTTTCTTGAAGTGAGATAAAAGGACGCCTTCCAAACTCTTCTGTTACACATGAAGGTATGTATATTTTCATCATCTGGTTGTTTTTACTTACATTTTCAAAGTTGCAATCTGTTAAATCCATTTGCTAGTTTACATTAAGCAGTTTGATTTGTCAGTTCACATAAGGAAAGATAATGGCAAAAATAGACATATACAGATATTAAACTAACAAATCAGATGTAAACCAGTGAGTAAAATACAACTAAGCACATTTACACTTAATGCAAGCTGATGTTCCCATACATCAGACAAACATCTTGTTTATAGAGCGAGTTAATTCATATACAACTTATTTCCGTATTTACTATCACATACACTTGAATCTTATGCAACTTTTTGCAGAGCAATGTTGCCCCCCTGTGTGCAGATTTATTGAAGTTTGTAATACCAGTAGGGTGTTTTTGATGTGCAAAGACATATTATTTTTATTACAAGACTTTTTAAGTTTGGGTAAATTTCCCTTTAAGCATACCAAAGTTCTTATAATATGTCTAAATGTGCTTCCATCTCCACTAAAATCAGTTACCAGTCCCTTACCTAATTGTATCACATTACCAGGTGCATTATGTGTATCTTTAATGTATTGGATCATTGACAGTGCATCAAGGTGTGTATCGTGTCAGACTCGATGATGGAGATACACATCCCTAGTCTGGACGTTGTCGGGTTTTGTTTTGATACTGCTTTCATACCAATGGCTGATACTCTGTGATACTACTTGATGTGAAGAGTAGAGGATGGTGCCACGCTACAAAAGTGATACAAAAGATCTGGGGATGTATTTTATTATTACTTTAAAAAATATATATTTTATTATTAAGTAAAATTGGAAATATGTCATGAAAGCAGATACATCATCCTACAAAACAAGAAACCTGATTAAAAAAAACCCTTCATGGCATTTGCAAATATAGTGTGTTTGGTACTTGTTTGCAGTGAGTGAGCACTTCAGTTCAACGAGCACTGAGACTCAAAGTCCTATTCACTTCATTATGACCATGGGCATTTTGGTATCTTTAAGCACCAAGAAAAGTGTACTTACACTTATTAAGAAAGTAATGGTGTTGACATGCTTTTTACACTAAACCCCCTAAGAGGGTCAGTAACCTTGAACATTCAAATTCAAATTCAAATTTTATTTGTCACGTACAAATTATACACAGAACAATATGCAGTGAAATGCTTAGTATGACTGTCCAAGATGTAAAGAATATACTGTCAAACAATCAACAAGAACAAAAAGAACAATAACTAGAAATTTAAAGGA
>JBCNYG010000012.1:7331394-7345930 GCA_039654305.1 Porochilus rendahli | reverse complement strand
ATTTTACTTTTCCTGGAATAATTAGTTCAACTTGGATTTCCAACATAACCTCTCCTCTGATATAATACGGGATTTTTCCCTTATCATACGGAAAGTTGGCCTAGTCTGTTATGCCGGTCAAAATAACTAAATCCCCAGGTTTAATTATTATAAACCTGTAACAGGTAATTACGCTCAGATCTGACATGGAATGAAAGCGTCCTAGAGGAACATGCAGGTTTTTCCCCGCAGCTCTTCGTGCTCCACTACCTCAGACACACGTCCGTGTTTTCGCTTCAAACCAATAGTACGGGCTGAAACAGCGTCTGTCCCATAAACCAAAGCTGAGCAGCTCATGCTGGGACACTGAGCTAATTCAGCCGGACCCACTGGACTCGAGACAATCAGAGGGAGGGTACATGAAAATATACAGAGAAAAAAAAGCGTAAAAAGTCATCAAGAACGAAAGCACTTGGATTTGTTTTATTTACATTTTTAATGGCAGGTTTTCTTCTTAAGGTCTTCTTAGGTCTTCTTAACAAATTTCACGCGCAAGAAGTTGTCATATTTTATTACGTACATGTACGTGACGCTGTAATTTTGGTGCTTTAAATTCCAAGCAAATGATAGAAAGAAACAAATAGTTTTGTCTGGAAAATGAGCCTATCAGGTTGTAGTGCAGTTAAAATTCTAGCATTATTTTGTGATATACCATATAAAGATAGGTACAGTAGAGTGGCTTAAATACTTACACTAAAAGGGATTTCACTTAACTACATCCGCATAGATATGACTGTAATCACACAAAGATTGGCTGTCACGTACAGCCGGAACAAATTTACAGCCAACTTTGGAGGACCTGTCTGCAAAGCTCTTATGAGCCAAAAAAGAAAGTTGACATTATGTTAACACATCAGAGCCTTAACTATAAAAAGGGTTTATAGATCTTGATTAACTACCTTCATTTCCCACCTGGTATGAAAAAACATGTCAGCTGCTGTTGACCAAAATGCCACTGAAATTGAAAGTGCTGAAGCATGGCTTGTAAAATATGTCATTACTAGAATGATTCAAACACCTGGAAATGTGTAGCATGCGTCTAAAAAAGTCAAAAACTGAAAAGAAACTATAAATTATGCACCGTCTGTGATATGTGACACCAGTAGAAAAAAAAACATGTGGCATTCCGAATTAAATAAATAAAATAAATAGGTTTTAAGCTCCCCACAAGACTCCGCATCAAAACTAATGTAGAAGCGTTAAGATCAATAATGCAGATTTCAAAACATGAGGCAGTTTAAGAAAGAAAGTGCATTTTGTGTAACTGGGACAGTTACTGTGTACAGGGCAATTATTCACCTCCATCTACATACGGATTGTTAAATAGTCCTACTCCGCGATATCCTCCTCTCATTTGGCGAATAATTATTTATCCACCTTGTAAACTTGTGATAATCACAATCACTATTTCTGAAGTCCTAGAAATTCAACCAAGTTCTACCCTAGAAAATGTAAAGAAAGCTACGAAAATATGGCTTTTGTGTTTTTTAGGTGGAGAAGCTTTTTTTTTTCCCCTCAAAATTTTTAATGTTTCAAAAAATTATATGATGAAATTTACAAGACTGTAGTCACACTTCAAAAATGTAAAAACTATACCGTAAAATCATGAACTTCAGTTTCCTTTTCTTATGTTCCTGTGTAGTGTATATACTAAAACAGTTATCCACCATTGGTGGGGTGAATATCGCTGAATAGACCCCTCGGTGGAACGTGGAGTGTATGAATAATAATTTGTAGACTCTTAAATAATGCATTAGCTTTTTGATTCATTCCAGCACAATATAACATTAAGGAAAAGTCCCTTTTTTCCACTCCGGTGACGTCATTTAGTGGATTCTGGGTGTCTGGCTCTGTAACCTTGCCGAACTCTGTCCTTAAACATGATTTTCCTTCTTTAAAATGCCATCCAGTTCATTATAAACAAATCCCTCTTTTCCTGAATAAATCAGCATCAGCACATTATCTCTGAATCACTGCTATAAGCTCTCGTTCTGCAAGTTAAGCATGTATTGTGGAAGCAAGCGTGACATCACTGCAGCTCGCTGTGACATCAGCAGCTGGAAGTAGCCGCTTCCCCATCACACACACACACGGCCAGTGTTGTGGCGCCGAGCCATGAGGTCGCTTACTGAAAGGATCTTTTATGGGACTGAGTGACCGCTGCATTCCAAGCAAGCCAACTTACTGGACACAGTGACGTGGTCACCATGACACCAGGGTCATGAGGTCGCACTCGACATCAGGGATCTTATTGATAAGATCTCTCTGTTGTAACGCGGGCTCGCTGGCTTTTCCAGCCATGCTGATATGGCATAATGCGTGTCGTGAGTGGAGCTCATCTCTTTACGCAGTGGCTTCTGCGGTGGCTGAACGAAAGCTTTGTTAGCATGTATGAGGAAACTTTTTCATATCCTGCATGACGCTTGGTGTGTAAAGCGGATACTGGAGAAACAGTCCATGAACGAGAAATGTTTGTGGTGATACCGTTTCCTCTTCCAGTGTGGACTCGCGTACAGGCCAAGAGGTTTCGGGTGCAGCCAGGCATCCTCTCAGTTCAGTGGGGTTCAAGAACTACTTCCGATTTGGCGAAGGGTGCGATGATTGTGTCCACTTACTTCTGGTCACACATACTTCTGCTTATCCGAGGGCGGGTCGTGGACGCAACAGGTCTAGGAGGGAAAGGCAAGGCTTCCCTCTCCTCAGCGACACTCTGCGGCTCCTCCTGGAGGATCCAAAAGCATTCCCAGGCTTTACTTTTTCGGAAGCTTTGTCTTTTCCCTGTTCTGTTCCGTGTCGTTCCTTGCACAGCTTTTAAAAACTTTGCACGCCACATGTAATAGTGTATAAAAAGTAATAAGAAAATGAACTTGGTATATTTTACATCACCTTTACCAGACAGGTGTAGCCCCACCCACTTTGAAATTCATCAATGAATCAAGGCCCAAATGATATTTTTGTGTATTATTGTATTTTGATATTGCAAACGCATGTTTGTATTGGGCGAAAATTTAAAGGGAAAGTGAGTCTGAGTCAGCCGTTGGAATTAGAAGCTGATAACCGGAGTGTAATTCTTGGTTTCACAGATCTGTGTGCTTCATTCATACCCTGCACCATGACTGAATCCACTGCAATTCAACTCGGATTGTGTGGGAGCTGTTTTTGTGCACCCCTCTCACGTCCTCGCCCCCACGGTACCATGCGTTCACCATTCAGTCAGTCGTTCTGTGGCGCTCATTCATTCTTCTGACGGTATGTTTAAGCACGCTCACGTGGAGCGCTGGGGCAGTTCCTGCGGTGAAGGCCATCGCCGCTGTACCTAAAAAGCCCTGCTGACTTTTTCCCAGCTCTCCGTCTCCCTCGCAGTGCCCTCTCTCTCAGGGCATGGGATCAGTCTTCTCGGGCTGACCGCTCGTCCTGAGTGTGCGGGCGTCTGTAAAAATGACCCAGCCTGCGAAGACGGATAGCTGAGGATTCCCACAGTACAAAAGAGTGTCCGTCCGTCTTTACTCGAGCCTGGTCAATGCTCAGAATGCGTCTGTTACATGGAGAATGTGCATGATTGTACAGTCTGTTTTTTTTTTTTTTTTTTTTTTACCTTTACTGAAAAAAAATGTCCAAATTTAACACCAGCTGAAAGGAATCCATGTGCGTCATTTATGGCATTATGGTGGACACCCTTTTCTAGAACAACTCACATTTATTATTTTCATACAACTGGGTCATTGAGGGTTAATGCCTTTGCTTAAGGGCCCAGTGTTGGCTGCTTGGATTACGGACTTATAATCTGGCAGCCCATTGGATCCAGGTAGGGTGGAATATGCCTGGATGCCCAACTGACCCACGTAAGGTGCCCATTTCACCCATGTAGGGCTCCTTATTGAGCTGAGTAGGGTCCCCAACTGAATTGAGGAGGGTGCCCACTGATTTAAGCAAGGTGCCCATCTTATATGAGTAGGATATGGGCTGTGAGAACATTGAGGCTTCCCCTCTGAGCCTTTACCACTGAGCCATCACATAGTAAGCATTAGCGCTTTAGAAATGTTTCGGTATCAATCCATATTCATTGCTGCACAGATTTATGGGTAACAGGAAGCATCAGGGCTACAACGATGATGCCTTCAACTGGGGTAGCATTTTTAAAAGAGTCTCAGAAAACAGGAAAGTTGAGTCCATACCGAACGGTCCATGATGCCTTGCTGTCTCGTTAGACACCCTTCTGAGACAATTTTGTTCACATTAAACACACCCTTTGTCTTCATGCTTTTTGTGCTGCAGTGGAAAAACAAACCAGGAACTGGTTCCCGAGGGTAAAGAAAGCTTTTATTTTTCTCAAAAGGTTCCGAAACCACGGTGGAAGCACACCTAATTTCAGCGCACCGAAAGCCACAAGCCACAACCTGCCACTTTCATTTTATCGCCAAATTCTTTCACAATAACGCTAGTAATCGAGGCGTACATGCAATTTTACCTTTAACCCACTTCTGAGTATGTATTTGCCCAGTCGAACAATCATGTCAGAGATTTTTTTCTTTGTATGTGTGTGTCTGAGGATTAAAGTTGTGAAACAACTCTCGACATTCAAGTTTGTGATCGTGACGAGCTTGTTTATCTGAAGAGGGGGGGGCGGGGGGGCAGTTGTTCATTCAACCTACTGCGTCATCACTAAAGCGAAACAATTGTCTTGAACTTCTCTCTCGGCTCTTGAACTCTCCCTCTCCACTAGACGAGCCTGATTAAAGCTTAGATATGGCCTTCGGCAATCCGACAAGTTGCGTTCGTAGCGTGACTCAGAGTTTGGACTTGAAGAATTTCTAGAGTGTGATGATGCAAACTTTTCCATGATGGTGCAGTGCAACGTGGAACATGTGTTCCTTTTTTTGACTCTTCCTGTCTCTGGTGTCAGGAACCAACGTCACGTCCGTGATCATTAGCGAGAGAATAAGTAAAATCACAAACACACACGTTCCGTTAAAATTTTTTATTTATTAAAACATTTTTTTAGGATCACAACCCGTGCAATTAAGGATTCAAATCCTCGATTGAGCCGTCATCATGGAAAGCGCACACACCCCCTCCGACTCCGCGTACCTGTCACACGAGGCATGCACACACGCAGCACGCCCTCCTGCACTCTTTCACACCCTTCCCTTTCTGTCTCATTAGCATACACACCTTTGCTTTGACGCAGCTGCCTGCTCAGATCGGCTGTCATCACGAACCGTCCGTCATTCTGCAGGGACGTTATTACCGTCACGCCAATTACAGCCTGCGTGCGCGTGCCCGTGTGTGTGTCTGCAGGCCAGTCCGTGTCTGTAGCAACAATAAAAAGCTTGCTCCATTACAAGATCTCACAGAGTCATGTTTAAGCAGCATCTTTGGTTGAGAATTGGCAGAAACATTCTTTTTTTTTTATGGCGGCGCCGAAGCTTGATTGCTATTTTTCGCTGGATAAATTTAGGGAAGAAAACAATCACCTGGAGCAAACTTGATAGTCAAATTAGAGAAGGGTTAGTTACTTCCTGTCATTGCCAGTTATACATTTCAAACCTTTCATCATTAATGAATGAAGTAATAAAGAGCTATGATCAGTCACCACCGACTGGGACAACCGTGGATTCTATTACATGAAAACTTTATTATGGAAAATAAATGGGAAAATGTCACCCAAGTATAAAGGATGCCGCTAAAATCCGAGTTTTCCAGAATTCTCTATTTTTATTTAGTTTGTAGGCCAATCCGATTCACTCAGAAGAACGCACTGTCTGCTACCCGCCCTCTTCTGCATACACGAGCTCAAAGTTGTCTGTGGTTCGCCATATTTCTGTGATTGACAGAGGACAGTGTACCGCCACAGTGTTCCTCCACCCACCTTTTTTTTTCCTTTGGCTCCAGGCCACAGATGGGTGTGGCATCGAGATTTGGACACGTGTTTCAGATGCTTTTGTTTGCTACCACTGAGTTCATATTATAGTGGAACTTTTGTCCACAGTCAGGATTTCCAGGGTGTTCCTCTTACCTGGGGTTTCCTTGCATTATCCTAGTTAACCATACCTAGATAAAAAAAAAAAAGTTTTTGATGTCATCTGACACCATCCTTTTCATTAATGTAATAAAGAATGCTCAAGCCTATAGTTTTTGTTGTGACACGATGCTCAGCTTTTCTAAAATACAGACCTGAGTAAATCTACTTCAAAAGTCAAAAGCGAATACAGGATGTCGTTGGAAAAAAAGAAGAGACAGCAGACTTAAAAACGTGACCTGTCTATCATTTGTATAATCTATTGAGTTACTGTCATTTCATGCGTCTGAACCAGCAAGACTTGTACACACCTACTGACTGATTAAGCCGATATCCCAGCTTTAACGTGTGGGTGAGAGTATTTTGACCTTCTCGTACATTTCCTATCGTACTGTTGTTAGGACTCACTGGGGTCTTAGTCATCAGGGTATAGAAAATGTTTAGAGAGAATTTGGAACAAAAAGAAGGTTGAGATCATTAATGTAGTCATGGTTTCGCCTTTTACTTCAGTTTCTGATGATACAAGTCAATAATTTTGGAACAGCAAAGGAATTTAAACCTTTTTTTAAGCGTGGGATGAGATGCAAGAGATGATTACACAGCTTCATTCTTCAGGTTGACTCATGAGTAGCAGTCAGCTGCATATGTGTAAAAGTGTGGCTTCTGCCGATTTCACGTGTGTGTGTGTGTGTGTGTGGGCGCTTTAGGGATGCCAGAATGAATTCATGCAACTAGGGGTGGGCGATATTGCAAAAAAACCCACCAAAAAACGGTCATATCACGATTGTTTCACTTTTCTGTGATGCTTGATATCATGCGACACTTTTTAGGTTTACCACAAAAACTTCTAGTAAAGAATAATACCTTTGTTTATAATTAACAGATTTGTAATGTGAATTTTTAATATGAAATATACTGTTTGTTTTTTTAGTTTGCTTGGTAAAAAAAGCTTTTGTAACTCAGTACTTTTAAAAATAATTTTCATAAAGTAATTTTTAAAGGTTCTGACATATTAAGAAGGTTGTAATATTTCAGTTCATCAGATCAAAGTGGTTTTTTTTTGCTTCTTCTTCGTCTTCTTTTTAAATATGATGATGTACCTCAATGTTACAACCTTCTTAATATGCACACATTTAATAAGAGGTTGTACACAATGTGGAGTCTGTGGTGTAGTGGTTAGCATGTTGGGCTCACAATCGAGACGTCATGGGTTTGAAACCCCATCATGCAAACACCCCTGGGCAAGGACTTCACCACAAGGGTCCCTCTGTCCACCCAGCAGTGTAAATGCTTCCCAGTAAAAATACTGGGAAGGTAACCTGAATAGGACTAGAGTCCCATCTAGGGGGAGTTAAATTAATTCTACAGAAACCGGGAAAAGTTCGGACAGTGATGAGCCAGTAGGCTCGGGTATAGAAGCCCAACAGACTTTTTTTTTTATTTTATTTATTTATTTATTTTTATTTTTTTTGGTATACAACAACTGTTAAAAAAATCAGCATATTGTACTATTGTTGTTTTTGGAATTATTGTTAGTAATCTGTCTTTGGAATTTATAATCTGTAGGTAACGTCTGAATGCAAGCACTGGGAAGCCAGAGACAAGTTTCCATGCGACAATAAATGGACAATAGAACGAACGAACAAAGAAAACAAACAAACAAATCCTGGACAGATTAACTTCTCAAAAATAGATCTAGTCTAGTGCCCCTACTGTCCGGCTGCAGTATAACAAGTAGCACCACCCATTTGTATGCGTTTCAGTGACGGAGCCGTCTATTTGCTGTCACTTTTCTTTTAGTTTTCAACACATTAAAAGAAAGAAATCTGAAAAACCGATTCTCTAAAACGTCATTATTTCTTTTTAGTACACTTGATGGTGAAGTTGGGAAGGTAGGACCTGAAGAAACATTTGATAAGACTGAGGAATCATTTGAGCAAGTTGCCCCCTGATTGGGTTATACCTAATTTACATAAATTAGAGAAAAATCATGTGTCGTCGTCGGTAAAATCCCAGACGTAAATAGCTGGCTTTCACTTTGCCGCTTGTTAGCATGAACTGGGGCTTTACCCTGTTACGCACTGGCTCACATTACGCACTCTCACGTTATCAGTGCGAATAACGACGAATGGTTGTAATGTGTTTGTAACAGGCTTTGAGGTGACATTTTATTATTGATTGGCATCCGTATGGGACCCGGTACAGTCACATCAGCACGGAAAAGTTCTGTTTGAAGTTGGTACGGGAGAACAAGAGTCCCATAATTTTGGAGGTTTAGTGGCTCCATGTGACATCCAGAGTTTAAATCCCAGTTGTGCCATACACCGGCTAAATTCGGGAGTACGGCTAAACTGGTGTAGTGGGAATGATGGGGGCTTTGCGCAGTAGACAGCGTAGCAGCCAATCAGCATTGCTGGCTCGTGAAGTCTCATGGACCATCATGAACCTGCTGTGGTTGTGTATCCCAGATAGATTATTTTGTATAGCAGTCAGGAGGAAGAGGAAGAGGAGCATGGGAAATGGCGTGAGGGAATAGGATTGTGTCTCAATATTGTTATCAGTAAAAACGCTTTATTTATTTATTTTTTTTAAATTCCAAGAGGAACATTCCCACAATTGCAGCCTGTTTCATGCTAATCAGGTTTATTTAGCCATTGGGAAAACAGTTTTTACTTTTTAACAGCTTATACTTTTTCTCTTTCCTAGGATTCCGTTTAAGATCGGACAGCCGAAGAAACAGATCATTTCTAAGACGGTAAGGTCCAGGAACACTCGTGCTTTATTCTCTGACTGACTTCTCATCCTGCTAATCATTTACACGAGTCTCGGTTTGTCCCTCCCGTGTCTTCGGAAGTACCAAAATGGACAGAATGTGAAACTTGGTATTTTTACTCTCCTTATGGCCAGACACCGGACTGTCTTAGACTGCAAGACTGGACGGTGGCTGGTAGTCAGGAACTGGCCTCTTCAGTCGCTGTAAAAGTGTGTTAGAAATGCGCATTGGCATGAAGCCTTCCCAGCGAAAACGTCTACCCGGAACATGACCATATGAAGAGATGCGAGAGTAGGAGGAGTAGCCAAAACTAACAGCGCAGTTCTCCGTCTTTGTTATCTTTCCCACAGTCCTTACATTCTCGAGCTGCAGTATTGGAGAATACAGATGTTCCCATACCGCCAATTTCTTAATTCCAGTGCCTTACTTAATTAAATATTCACTTTACTGGAAGGGTAGTGCGTCCATCTGGAATTGGAATTGGACTTAAGTCACAAATCTACACAGAATACTTCCTTATATTTACCTAGGAAGAATAAAGTATGCAAAATTAATTGATTCGTTTGCTGTACCGCTTAATCCTACTAGGGAGGCTGGAGGGGAGAATCTTAACCTACTCTGGGCGAAGGCAGGGTACACAGATCATTACAGGGACAATTGACACATAGTGGCAATTTGAAACAGCCTGTTAGCGTAGTGTGCATGTATTTAGGCTGTAGAATGAAACTGGAGTACCCAGAGGAAACCCACGCAAGCACAGAAACGCCCTCTCTTTTGGCTCGGCCTGGACATTCTTGTTGTGAAGCAACCACTTTGCCAGTTTTTCAATAGAAATTAAAGTATTCAGTTTACCCCAACATAAATAAGTACGCCTTACTACAAAGGCTCTAAGGTTGGGCCCTGTGTCACCAAGTGAGGGAACAACAAAAATGAATGTTGTGTGTCTTCTAACGCTATTTCTTCAGTCTGCTTCTGTCTCGCAACACCCAAAAACGATTAAACTTGATCAATGTCTTCAAACAAGGGGGAGTTTGGCAAAAGAGTAAAACCCATTGGTTCTCATATGAGGAGCTTGGAAGGACATACACACAATATTGTGTGGGGAAAAAATGTAATGTCCTCCTAAGAGGACAGTGGGGTCTCAAGAGGATAAGGAGGGTGTTAGTCAGAGAAGTGGCTAAAGGTAACCGTTAGCATGATGCTGCCACCATCATGCTTCAGTGCGTGGATGGTATTGTCAGGATAATGAGCAATGTTGGGTGTCTGCCAAATATAGCACTTTGTGCCCAAGTCCAAAAGCTCACTTTTGCTTTTTTATCACACTGGGGTCTTTCCCACATGTTTGCTGAGTCTCCAAAATAAGAGTCTTATATGACTCACCACTCTCCCACAAAGCCAAGATTGTGGAGGCAGTGGTAGTCCTTTCTTAGAATTGCTTATAATATTTTAAGTGTGAAAGTTTAAGATGGGGGTGAATACTTTCGTAAAGCACTGTCACCGAGTGAAAATGTTACTGCTGATCACGGCGTCAGAATATTCCTCAGGCAGGAATTCTAATAGACTGTGCTTTCTTCCGATCATTTCCAGTAGTTTCAGTAGATCAGCCTCGAAGATGGCACTCCTGGTGACAGACAGGACCTTTTTCACCGAAATGAAAGCTGAACTCTGAGTGGCACTGGACGTGATGCCCTGAATAACGTTTCCCAGTGCGCTTACCACAAGGGCTGTTCCAAAATCGAAAGGACAGCGGCTGTCTCAGCACTCAAAACGTCTTCCACGACAAGTTTAATTATTGTGTGTCAGAACATTCCTAGGGCGAATTCCTAGTGCTGTAGTGGTTAGCACGTCAGATCCCAAAGCCGCTTCTCTAACCGTTAGGCCACAGCTGCCCCCAATTAGGCTACGGCTGAGTGGGTTTCTTCTGGGTACTCCGGTTTCCTCCTACAGTTCAAAGACATGCACATCAGGCTAACTTGCTGTTCCAAATTGTCCCTAGGTGTGAGTAAGAGTGTGTGTGTTGGCCCTGTAACGGTCTGGTGAGCTGTTCAGGGTGTACCCTGCCTTCGATCAGTGTCGGCTGATATAGACTCCAGTCTTCTTGAGACTCTAATATGATTAAGTGGTTTGGCGAGTGAGTGAGAGTGAATCACCATTTCTACCGTTGCTCCAGCAGGGTGAATGTGACCCGTCTTCCAAAAAAAACAAGTGCCGGCATCCATGTCAGTAAAGGTTGCTTAAAGGGGACTTCAGCACGTATCTTGTTTTTGTGTTGCTCTAGCATAGTAAGAGGATCACCAACCACCTCGACTGTCTACTCCATGTGTAAATTGAATGTCTAAATCCGAGGCTCTAAATGTCTTCGCTCGCCCGTCGGCCGAGTAACAGCTTGAGCGTGCTGCCCAGTCCTAATGTTTTTGTTGACTGGAAACATAGCAGATTAGCAAAGCCTTTTGTTTAAAGCTCAAACGCTAAGATTCAAAACAAAACCCAGCACTGAAAGATGTGTTTTCAGTCAGCATTGCTAATTTGCCAAAAGTTGCTAAAAAGTGGAATAATGTCAGCCGTGTTTAGTTTTTCTGAAATGTTTTGGTTGTTTTAGTCTACCCTAAACCGCTGTTTGTATCTCAACACACATAAAACAGCACAAGTCATGTGTACGGTTGTATCCGAGGCCATGTGTGGGTGCTTCCTCTCCGTCTCTCCTGTATTGATAGGGGCGAAACCACCTCCTGTCATCACTCTGTTCCTCTGTCCGCCTCGGTCCCTTCCTCGGTCTCCTTCCTGTTATAACACACACACACACACACACACACACACACACACACACAAGGCAGAGCCTACGAGTGGGCAGTTCAGAGGACAGGCATGTCACTGAAGCAGTCTGCAAGGCTACCATGAGGTACCATCCTGTAAACTGTTTATTTACAGGATGTGCCCACAAGAACCGCCGGACAGGAACCTTAAAACACCACTTCACACAGACAATCCAAACGCACTCACACCGGCACCGTGGCACGGGCGGCCACAGCAGCCAGAGACCGCGCCATTTAAAAACGGAAAGAGGATGTTGGTTTACTGCCTCACTTGTGTTTCAGGCATCACAGATTGGTTTAATCTTCCACTGTGTTTTCACATCAAGCAAAACATGAGTAAGGATTCGGGTTACTAACATTTCAGTTATTTCCACAGGATTTGCTAAAGCTGAGCTTGGAGAAGCTCGAGCAGTTCTGTCAGACGTGTCTCTTTTAAATGTCTCTTCACGTGTGTGTCGTTTCTTCCACAGGTTGAAAGAGACTTTGAGCGGGAATATGAGAAGCTCCAGAAGTAAGTTGACAGGTGTTCAGTGATGTGCTTCGTTAGCCTTGCCTGAAAGGTTTCACTTTAAAATAGGTCCAGCTTCTTGTTCATGTTTCCTGATCCGGCGACAAATAATGTATCAAAATAGGCTGGCTGTACTAAACAGTGAGCGAGAAAGAGAAAAAACAAGTTGTATCTTGAAATAAAGGCAGAAGTTTTGATAAGATGAGTCCTTTTGTGAAAGAACTAACAGGCCCTCAGGCGAGCGCTGGGCTTCCAGTCGGTCACGCTTTGCAGATTTGTGCTCGAATAATGAAGAAATCGGAAAAAATTTTCCCAGGATCATTTGGTGATGCGAGCAAAGTTTCATACCACGATACAGACCGATAACAATGCATAGCACAATTATACAAAATATCAGCAATAATGGCTATTTTATAGCAAAAAGAGGTTTGTTTATTTATGAAATTTTTTATTCACTGAATTAATCCTGCGTGGGGTGTTTGGTGCTTTGCTCGAGGACACTTCATCCATGAAGGTGGAAGAAGGGATGGTGCTGCTCACTGCCCCACCGCCACACATTATTCTTGCTGGTTTGGGAATCAAACCAGCAACCTTCTCAAACCCACTTCTCTAACCGTTAGGCCACGGATGCCCCCCATGTTATTCTGAAAATGTATACTAATAAATAGTTTAATCAGTAAAAAGGGATGCGTAGATGTGAGGCGCGTAGACATAAGACACGTGCGTAGACGTTACATTAAATGCATGTGATACAATTTCTACAACTTTTTGTAGTCAGGTCTCGTGTTTCAAATGATAAATCGGTAGAGTTACATAAGCAGGATTAAACCTGGTATTATCTGCGTTCACACATGGTGCAACGAGTGTCAAGCGACCATGCAAACTCAGTGATCGCGTGCAAAATGAGCGATGAGCGGCGACGTTTCTCAATCAACGCAAAGTGGGCGGTTGTGGAGTTCACCGGGGCTGAACTTTCACACGATGCCAATCGACCAATCAGAGCCTGAAGATACTGTTGATTGACAGAGTCCACCAAACACGGAGTTTGCCAAAATCTTTCCGTAGGGATGCAACAAGCACGGGTTTAATCAATCCGCCCGCATCAACAGGGAAGAGGAGCTTGTTATTGCCCAGTCTTCAGTTCCTACCTTCCCAACTGTATGGGGCTTCCTAGCAACAAACCATTGAGGTGGTGGTAATGTTATGGCTGATAAGTATATATCTGTCATGCTGCCCCTGATTGCTCAATGATGACAGGTTACTCGTTCGAGTATCGGTATCGGGTACTCGTACGCAGTCTGAAAACCTGAACCGGCCCCTTTCCACCCCTGATAGTCTTTCATCACTTCTGAGCATTAGATACACGTAGGAGTGTTAATGCACACTGATTGGGCAAGATAATTGGTGGACCCTTATGAGAGGGATTGCACTGACACGCACGGTGTGGGCGTAGGCATGGAAGAATAGAATATCTGACTGGAGTCACCAGCGTGGTGGTCTGATGCTTATCTGAATGATCTTTAACAGCACAGAGGTTTCATAAAAAGGCGAAGCTTTGATCGTTATCTCGACAACAAATGTTTGGTCTTCGAAAAATTGCTCATAGTTTGTTTTTTTGTTTTGTTTTGTTTTATTTTGTATTTCTAGTGAGTACAGAGTGCTTCTTCAGACTAAAATACAAAATGTATCATCTATATATAGAGACTGAACTGAAATATTTCCACAAGCCAGTTTCTGGCAGTTCAGTAACTTGACTAGCAACTACACTGCTTTAGAAAGTGTGCATAACACAAGCATGGAGTGAAACACTTGGGGGCATGTTGCTATAGGAAAATAATACACAACAGCGTCTGACTCATAGAGGAGTTACTCTTACCACCGAACTTTAATCATTCTCCCATTAATAACGCGCAGTCACTGATTTGCCGAACCGCTTAATCCTACTAGGGTCGTAAGGAGGCTGGTGCCTATCTCAGTCGTTCAGGGATACACCCTGAACAGCTCGCCAGACCATCGCATAGCCAACACATTCACACTCAAAACCATTCACACACACACGGGAAATTTGGAACAGCCTAATGTGCACATCTTTGCATTGTGAAAGGAAAGCGGAGTACCCAGAGGAAACCCATGCAAGCATAGTGAGAACATGTAAACTTGGTGAGGAAACGCCCTCGCCGAGCCTGGACCGTGGGCATGTAACATTTTTATTTCTCACTTAATTACACATTTGCGTTTCTATTTCTGTATACTTACATTAACAGGATGTCTAATTAGGTTTTTTTTAAAAATTTGAAAAGTTTATTGTCCCTGCGATGGCCTGGCGAGCTGTCCAGGGTGTACCCCGCCCTCGCCCAGAGTCGGCTGAGATGGGCGCCAGCCTC
>JBCNYG010000012.1:7246705-7259473 GCA_039654305.1 Porochilus rendahli | reverse complement strand
AGCCTACTGTGCATGTTTTTGGACTGTGGGAGGAAACCGGAGTACCCGGAGGAAACCCAGACAAGCACAAATCTAACATGCTCATTCAGGATGGACTTTTTCCTATTATACCTCAAATCTTTGTGGAACAGAATATCAGTTCTTACCAGCTGTGCCATTTCTCATTACAGCTTAACCTACTGAAGCTCTTTCTTCACTAAGAAACACAAAAAGTGTGTTTTTACCTGCATAGCTGTTTGATGAGATCAGCCGCAGGATCCCTGATGGCTTCTGGGAACTCGACAGCATCGATTCCCTTCAAAACACCTGCGTAGATCTTTAGCTGATCTGGGCCTGAGAACGGAGGGCTGCAGGGGTTGGGATACACAGAGCTAGATTACAGACTGTGAGTTGTGTTTGGACACAATTTGCCGACACACCTTTTTGGAGTTTGATATATAGAGATGGGGTTGTACTTCTTACCTGCCATTGAGTAACTCGTAAACAAAAACTCCTAAAGCCCAGAGATCTACCATCACACCATGACCCTTGTGCAGGATGATCTCTGGAGCCTGGTAAGCTGCTGAACCACAGAATGACCAGCTTCTCTGGTAAGAGCCAAGCTGCTTAGCAGAGCCAAAGCCTGCCTAAAAGAGAGAGAGAGAGAGAGAGAGAGAGAGAGAGAGAGACAGAGAGAGATTGAGTAGATGTTCATGCAGGGCTATTTTGGTAGTGTTTTACAGTCTATAATTATCTCTTGTATTCTGATAATGAGACTGAGGTGTACAATTGTTATAGTATATTCTACAAGGAAATATAAGCAAGAAACACACTAAAATAACTTCTTACTTTATATTCATTTTCTTAATTTTTTATCCTTAAATGATGGATGTAGGTGAGCACACATGCACACAACAGCTGTACAGTATAAAGACATCTCTTAATCTTTCTTTTAGAGTTCAATTCAATTCAGTTTTATTTATACAGCACTTTTTACAATTGATATTAATTAATATTAATAAAATTAATTTAAAGAGGAATCTAAGAATTTTTCTACAACTCCCTACTCATGCCTAATGAACAAGCCCGACGGCAACAGTGGAAGGAAAAACTCCCTCAGTTGACACGAGGAGGAAACCTTCAGAGGAACCAGGCTAAGGAGGGAAACCCATCCTCATTTGCGTCAAACCATAAAAATACAATCCATATAAGAACAAATTCATTACAGTCTAACATCAGGTTGTTCGGTTGGTTCTTCCACAACTGTAAGGCCTAAATAATTGCAGCAATTGAGTTTATATAATCAGCAGTGAAAAGTCGCCTCTACTAAGAATTAAAGTATATACAACACATAAAATGTGAAGAAAAGATTTTTATAGGTTCTTTTTCTTTTTCTCTCTTTTTTTTTTTTTTTACATATTTTAATGATGTCAGGGGCAGGTGAGCTCTTGACATATATACCCTGCTAAGCTCTGTGTAGCTAATAGCATCTGTTTAGCTTTTCCATTCAGCATTTAGTACATACTACACATGCTCTTAATTTTAGTTAATTTTAGTTTATACTACGTGGAAGCACAAGAAAAACATGAAAAATGAACAAATGAAAACTGGAGTTTTTTGGTTTTGTCTTCAATTGTAAAGCATGATAATGATGACTCTCTAACTAAGCCAGCTCTAAGTAATCCTGATGAATGATGAGTGATTGATGGTTATTTCGATTCCAGCATTATCCACTCAGAATAATGTTTTTTAATCCAGAGAGCGCAAACCAATCAGATTGTGCCAATCCCATGTAGTATATACTAAAGTACTTTAGATGTTGTACCATAACACATGCTAGAACTAAAAAAAAGTGGGACACTCTAATATTTTGATGAAGTGCATTCAACCTTGGTCAAAGCATGTAATCTCCGTGGCATTGTCGCTGCTCCAGTTGGTCCGGTCGAGGCTCAGCAACATTAAAATGAAATGAACATGAGGCAATAAAATGAAGTCAGCTGACGAACTGAATGTACTGAATGAGCAGGTTATCACAGTGGTTCAGGGAATCGTATCTGCACCCCCGGGTCCTGACCTTAACCCTATTGAAAGTGTTCGGGATGTGCTGGAGAAGACTTTATGGAGTGGTTAAATTTTTCCCTCATTGATCCGAGATGTTGGTGAGAAATGAACCTGACACTGGATGGAAATAAATGTTAAGTTGCTTAAGTTTGTTGAAATAATGTCATGACAATTACGTGCTGTATGCAAGGATAAAGGCGGAGAAACAACATATTCGTCTGCGTGACTTTTTTTTAAAAATCGTACTGTACAAAGAAATGAGCTTGAGCACAAAGATAATTGATTATTGATGTCTCTGCTTTGGAAAAAAAAGATGGAAACAGGGACAGAATGTACACCGAGTCAGATGAGAACACTGCACCAGTTTAGCATATCCTTTCTGATCTAGTAGCACGTTCTCTGGTTTCAGGTCTCTGTGGACGATGCCTTGTCCATGGAGGAATCGCAAAGCCTCCAGAACACAGACTGCATAGAAACGGACAGCGTTGTCATCAAACGGACCCCTGAAACAAACATGGCATAGAATATTACGTTCCTCGGGGTACACTAACACACCACTATACACTGCGGTTATGGATATATTACAGTAATTCACAATACTATACAATAATATGATGTTTATTATTTTTGGTATGGTAAGAAGACACTCACTGGCCACTTTAATAGGAACACTGTACTAAAACTAGTTCAGAAAAAAACATCTGGACTCTCTCCAGTCTTTAAATGTCCAGTGTTGGTAACCAAACCAACCCTATCTGGCACCAATAAACCTTCCATATGATCACATTTTCCCTCATTCTGGGGTTTGAAGTGACCTTTTTGACTCCAGATGTCTAGACCTCTGACAATAAGTTCATATTTTGGTCTGTGTTGGTTTGTTAGCTCCACGAAGGAGGGAATGTTTTTGGTTAGGATGATGTGTTTGTTATGCAAAAATATTATATTATTATTATAATTATATATTATATATTAGGCCTTGGGCAAGGACAACTCCATTAAATTTTGGAGTAAATTCTGGACCCTGTATTTTTTTAAGGGTTTCGTTGTCCTTTAAATTGTGTTGTGGGGTATTGCAGCAGTTTGTTGTTTGTACCACCCCATTAGATTTTGGTGGTGATCTGGATCGCAAGCAGAATTTAGTAATTTAAAAAAGTAGAGTTACACATCTACATAAGCTCTATCACAACCCAATATTTGTTCAGGATCCAAGTTGCATTTAAAACAAATATAGCTTGTTTGAGAAAAGGATTATGAAAAATAATATTCCACAGAAATGAAAATAAGGACGGAAACGAGTTGCCTTAGCAGAGGTTTGCGCTCTCAGATTGCTTCTAGTTTGATAATGAATAAACAAGCAGTTGTACCAGTGTCCTATTAAAGTGGCCATTGTGTGTGTATGGATCAGTGAACTGATATTATTCAATCTGATCGGTCCCTTGTGGAATTCACTGGTCTGCTGTATCTGCATGTTGTTTGTCGCTATGGACAACATCATTAGTGAAAGCGAGAACCTTTTTTTAAAAATCATTATTAAGTATCACATGATTGATTTCTTTAGTAAATAGTTATTTAAAAATCAGGAGAATGTACAGCTAGCGGGGCAGTGGTGGCCCGGTGGTAGAGTGCTGGATTACAGATCCCAAGGTTGGGGGTTCAAGCGGCACCGTCAATGGGTTTTCATTGCTGTCCCTCCAGTGCAGCTAACTGGGTTATCAAAGGCCAGCCATGTCTCTCACTGTCTGTGGTGAGAGGAATGTAAAAGAACCGTTGCTGATTTTCATCAAGAGTAGGCTGTATAGCCGTCAGTGTGTTTCTGCCCTGCGATGGCCTGGCATTCTGTCCAGGGTGTACTCTGGCCTCGCCCAGAGTTGGCTGAGATGGGCGCCAGCCTCCCCGCGACCCTACTTAGGAATGAGTGGTTCAGAAAATGAATGAATGAATGAATTAATTAAGAGGTTTGAGCTGTTTGAGGTATTTTAGCTTCTGTGTGTGTGTGTGTGTGTGTGTGTGTGTGTGTGTGTGTGTGTGTGTGTGTCGGGGGGTTATGGAGGTCCTCTGAATGGCTGAAATTTGGCAAAAATGAAAAGAGTTTTGAATAAAATGTTCAACCATAATGAAATAATTTCATCACATTTTCAATGCATTTGAGTGAAACTATCAACGCAAAAGTAGGCTAGTTAAAAAAGTATTTTTTGTGTGCGTCGTAAACATTTGTATAGCATAAAGATCACTTAACTATCCTGTTCTGAATTTGTGCTCTCAGTTTCACAGATTGGCATTATAATTATTATTAAATATCGGGGGGCAGCCAAAGCCTAAAGGTTAGAGAAGCGGTTTTGGGACTAAAAGGCCGCTGGTTCAATTCCCGAACCAGCAGGAAAAATGTGTGGTGGTGGTGGGGGAGTGCGCTGCACCTTCCCTCCTTCCACCTTCATGGCTGAAGTGCTCTTGCGCCTCCTGGCAGCCCACTGCTCGGCATGTGTGTGCGCTCATTTTGCATGGGTTATAATATTAAAACTCAAATAAGTCGGCATGGTGGTTGTTACGAATACCACAGGGAGACAGAAGAATAAACTTCAATAAGTTTATTGAGAACCAGGAGAAGTGCTCGGAGCGCCACAAACACGTACAAACAGAAAGTAAACAAAACCTGCGACGAGGGGCGAACACAAACCAACAACAAAAACACAACACTAGGAAAGGAAACCTGCCACGAGGGGCAAACCAAAACTAAACAAACACGACTTACGGGAACAACGGAGACAGACAGAACAGATAAGTGGACGATGGGAGCAGTTTGATGATGAAGTGAGGGAGTAGAGGTGAGTCCAGAGCGCTAGTTAGAGTGGCGGTGAAAACACGGTAACTGCTAACGAGGCTAGACACCGCTTAGTGTCTAGTGGGGGGTTAATATAATGGGGTGATTAGTTCTGGAAATGAGCTGCAGGTAATTTGGGGCGTGTGCTTGCATCGTGTGAGAGTCTGGTTGCGAGCTGGCTGTGGGTGTAACAGCCTCTCATGGGACCAACAAGCGCCCTGAATGCCCCGGACGGTGCAGAGAGAACATTCATCTGTGATGAACGGCAAAGGGGTTGGCCTGGCACGGTGCACCTCCACCATCTAAGCTCTTCGGTGGATGGCACCTCGGCGGCGCCTGTCTCTGGCATTATGGAAAGGGACACTTAAGACATGCTGAATAGAGTTGGGTCCATTGTTTGTACTGATTGGGAAGGAAGGACAGGTGGAGGGAGGATCCTTCCAGCAGAATGATGGCTGGGCATCTTCAATTCCTCAGGGGTCCACTGAATGATGTTAACTGAAAGATCCACGGAACAGAGGTGGTCGAGTCCCCGACTGCCTGTCAGACAGTGCTTGGACGGGGGATCCTATACACCCTGGGTCCCTGAAGACTCAATGGAGACTGCTATTGATTGGACTGATGGTGGGTTGAAGGTCGAATAGAGGTGTTCTGCTTTGCTGGAGTGGAGGGTCGCCACCTGGGACAAGGAGGGCGAATCGGGCAAAGCGAGATAATATGTCCTGACTGACCACACTACAAACATAGGCCCTCCGATACCTCCACCTATATATCCGCCGGGATCTTTCGGTCGGTGTGAGCCAGAACCTATCGACCTGCATTGGCTCTGAGGTGTCCTGCAGTGGCATATGAAAGGTGGACCCCTGAATGTCATGTGGTGGCATGGAAAAGGTAGGCCCTTGCAGCTCAGCCAAACATTCAATCCGCCAATGAGTGACACGGATGGCCATTTGAATTACTGTAAAGACATTCATATAATTTACCATTACCTGAATTAGGGTAGAGAGAATCATGGGAGTGATTAATACAGATTCCCTCATACGGTAGGTTTATTGCAATGGGGAAACAGCACCGTAGTTCCCCCTAGTGGAAGAAGTGGTAGATGAAGCAAACAATCAATAAGTTCCTTAAGCTCATTTTGGTGTTGGTCAGTCCAGACGATTTGTTTTGTTGAGGGTACAACTTGACTTGCTTTCTTTGATTTGGACTTTTTTGTCATTTCTGAGTTCTCTGTGTGTGTTTGCCTTCAACAGCTCATAAAGACAACTCGTTTTTTCTGGAAAAGTCTTTTATGTATTGTCTGTAGTATGAAAAAACGCCTAACATTCAGCTGGCCAACATTTTGGGGTTTGCTCTCTTTGAGTGCTCAAACTGCTTCAAAATCAGCAGGATGAATTCTGCTGCCCTCAGCTGACACTATTCGGCCCAAGTAACGGACTTGAGGTTTAAATATGTCACACTTTCTGGGTTTCAGTTTTATTCCATAGTCTCTGAGCCTCTTAAGAACTTTCTTCACATCCCCCATAGGATTTTTAAAGGTTATCCTGTAGACTAATGTGTCATCTAAATTAGGGATACAGATGTTATCTCGAAGTCCATCCAAGCACTCTTTCATAAAGTGCTACAAAGGGGCGTTCATGAGTACAAAAGCAATGTGTATCCATTCATACAAGGCCCATGGCGTTACAAAAGCTGTGAGTGCGCGACTTTCCTCTGACATAAAGCCCTGGTGATACGCTTTCCCCTAGTCTAAAAGGGAAAACCAGCAGTTACAACCTAAGCTGTCCATAATTTCTTGGATCTGGGGGATGGGCTGGCGGTCAGGATGGGTTTTCTTGTTCAAGTCTCTGTAACCTATGCACAATCTCAATGTGCCATCTTTTTTTTCTAACACACACTACTGGTGAAGAATACAATGAGTTTTACTTCCTGACCCAGCCTTGTGATTTCAGATCGTGTAAATAACTCTTCATCTCTTTTAATAGTGGGCGTAGCATCAACATATATGTGCATTTTACTGCCTCATTGTATTTAAGTGAAACAGTCATTTTTAAGTTTTCAATGCAGCCTATGCCATTTTTTGAAAATGAACAACACTTTTCTCTAAGCATCTGTTTGACCTTTAACCTCTGCTCTTCAATAAGATGACTATGGTCTACAGGTGGATCCCACTTTCCACCAGAGCCAGATTGGTTTAGTTGTGGTTGTGTGGGCCTTCTTATCCCTGTCACAGCTCTTGTCCCATCACAGGCCCGCAGCATTAATTCATTATTCTCTCGATTGGATGGTTGTGTTCTTTTTTTTTATTGTGGTTGTTTTAGAAGATTTGTAAATAAAATTAATTTAAATTTTTGAACCACATCTCCTTCCTGAGTGTAATCAAATCTGTGTGCTTTTATAAATTACGTATTAAGGTAGATTATTCCTTGGGTGAAATTCCCAAAGTGGCATAGTCTGGCATATTAATAAATTTGAAGGCTTTCAATTATTGTTTCTGCTCGCCGCCACAAACATTATACAAGATAATACTGTGATGCCAGTTTACTGTTTTTTAAATCTTTTGTATCTTGGGCATGCCTGTTCTGGCAACAGAACCATCTGTTAAGATTGTTAACTATTGTCAAGGTCTTTTACTAAGCTGCATTTGATAAAAAGTCTAAACCTAAATGCCTTAACATTTGATTTTCTACACGTATATGTTTGTTCTCTTCAGCTGAGCTGTGGCACCCATATAATTTTTTGTTTTACCTAAAAATGCCTGTTATGAATGGCTGTCAACACTAAATAAAAGTGCTGTTTTGACAAATGTTTTTTCCCCCTCATCCCCCTTGAGAGCTATTTCTACATCATTTAGACATCATTAGGCATTCATTGGACAAACTAAAGTCGATTAAGACCAACTTAACTACATCAAGTTACTCTTACTCAATAACCTTCTATTGCTTTAATGCATATTCATATTATTAGCCGAACTTACCCATATCACATTAGTTTAATGTAAGATTTATACTTAAAAAAGAAGTGATCCAGTAAAGTTGCAGTTACTTAAGTAACTGTTGTAAAATATACTTAAACATATTGAGTATATCATATGAAGATGACTTTAGTAACACCTACCTAACAGAGTTATGTGGAACCACTTGACATACCATTTTTGAGTAAATCCAACAGAACCTTTTTTTTAAACCTTTTGTTTATGGCCGCCAAGACAGAACCCCTCAACAACTTGATGAACAGAACAGGTGACAAAGGGCAGCCTTGGCACCCACTGGAAACAAATTTGACATGTTGTTACCAATACAGACCAAGCTCTGTCTCCAGCTACACAGAGACTGAATGGCCCATAGCAATTGGTTCAGTATTCCATTTTCCTGGAGCACACTCCACAAGATAGGCCAAGGGACACGGTCAAAAACCTTTTCTTTACAAAGCACATGTAGACAGGTTGGGCAAACTCTCATGCCCCTCTAGGATCCTGTAGAGTGTGTAGAGCTGGTCAAGAGTGTTGCGGCCAGAACGAAAACCACATTGTTCCTCTTGAATCCGAGGTTCTACCATCAGCCGGATCCTCATCTTCAGTACTTCTGAATAGACTTTCCTGGGTAGGCTGAGGAGTGTGATTCCACAATAGTTGAAACACACTCTTCGGTCCCCTTTTTTAAAAAAAGACTGGATACCAAAAGTATTTTTTTAAAAAGCTTAAACAAAAACAAACAAACAAGGATATCGATTACATGACAAGATATGTAGAAATACGGGTAAAGACTATACATTGACATAAGACTGTGGCTGTGCCATGCAAATATAACTTGCAAAATTGTGAAAAAAATATAAACTATACAATAAGATTATAAATACTGGGTGCAACATCATCAGTTGTTTGTGCAATATTGCAGGTGCAGTTGGTGAGGATGTAAACAGTCAAATGAGGTATCATATATTCCTGTCATCTGTTTAGGAGACTGGTGGCATTAGGAAAGAAGGTGCTCTTGGATGAACAGTGGCTAATGAGGTCTCCTCTCTGCTCCTTCCTCATGTCCACTATCATCTCTTTTGTTTTTTTTTCTGAGTTGAGGGTGAGTTATCCTCACAACATGACACCAGGCTGGCTACATCCCTTCTGTAGGCCACCTCGTCATCACCAGTAATGTTTTACTTGTGGGAGGCAGTGCCGTTGTGGGTAAACAGGGTGTAGAAGATGAGGCTGAGGACACATTCCTGCAGGATGACTTTGTTTATAGTGATGCTGACTGAAGTCCTATTACGAATCCTGACAGGCTGGGGTCTGTATGTCAGAAAGTCAAGGAACCAGTCACAGAGAGCAGGTTTCAGGCCAAGTGTAGAGAGTTGGTGTGTAAGATTTTGGCGGATGACTGTGTTGAAGGTGGATATCCTGTGGATATCCTCTCTGGGCTATAGTTAGGTGTCTCAAAGTGGGTGTAGAATGTTTTGAGATCATCCGGCAGGCTGTCCATGGAATTGATGGTGCTGGTGCTGGTCTGAAAGTCTGTGATGTGCTGCAGGCCGTGCTACATCTGCCCAGGGTCAGCAGTGGAGTAGAAGTTGCAAATCCTATTTCTGTATTGCCGCTTTGCTGCTCTGATGGCAATTCTCAGTCTGTACTTTGCAGCTTTGTAATCTGTCGCATTGATCTAAATACAATGGAGCAGACCCATAGCATGTGGCGTACAGGACAATTTATCCAGGGCTTCTGGTTGGGGAACTTCCTGACTTGTGAGATGGGCATGATGGTATCAATTAGAGTACAAATGTACCCAATCGCATACTCAGCATAGTCCTGTATGCAGATGGAAGAGTCCTCCAGTGTGGTTGCAGCCTTGAACACATCCCAGTCTGTCCGAGCTCTGCACATTATTTGGTTCTTATTAAGAAAACTTAATTTGAGAAGTGTCAGATAATTTATTCTCTTTAAAAAGTTAATTTCTTATTTTCAGTGTTCAACTTTACACTATAATCTCATTGTTAGATTTAATAATCTTAATTTGAGAAATCTATGTCAAGTGAAATTATCTGTCCATGCAGCAAGATAATTTCACTTGTTCTGAGTACAATTATCTGTCCATGGAGCAAGATAATTTCACTTGAAAAATTTCTTGAATTAAGATTGCTACATCTAGAAAAAAGATTATAGTGTAAAGTTATACACTTAAAATAAGAAATTAACTCTTAAAACAAGATAAATTATCTAACACGTCTCAATCTTTTTCCAAATTTTTTTTGTTTTGATAACAACCAAATAATTTGTAGTGAGCAAAACAGTCTTGCAGGGTGCTCTCAGTCTTTAGTGTCCAGCGTTTGACTTGAATAGTGACAGGGATTGTTTGTCTCAGTCTTTGTCTGTAGGCAGGGTACAAGAACAGAGAGATGTGGTCAGAGTGTCTAAAATGGGGGTGGGGTGCAGCCCTGTATGCATTGCATTTGCTACGGTAGACGTGATCCAAAGTGTTCATAGATTGCACTGGTTAAAGTCAGCGGTGGTGATAAAAAGAGCATTGGCATAAGCTGTCTGGAGTGCACTGATGATGTCATGAAGTTTGCTGAGCACTGCCACAGAGTTAGCCAACTTTATAACCAAGTGTCTAACCATACACTCCATAATCAAGTATAACCAAGTGTGTCCTCATTCAATTACAAGCTGAAATTTCTCATGTTATAACGAGATAAAACGTATTATTAAAAACAAAAGGGTCTGGGTCATCCAGTTGAGCCTATTAATTTAATAACCCAAAGATTTTCAATTTGACGACCTTACATTTTGTGTTTATTGGCCTACAGTATATGTTTTGGTCATCAGCAAAGCGTACCATCCGTATCAAGCTTCCTGACCTGGACACTATATACAGCAAGCAGTGCTGGACCATGGCCAGGAAGATAACAAAGGACCTCAACCATCCGAACTCTTCTCTCTGTTGCGGTCAGGGAAACGATTGCGTTGAGCTAATGAGGAGGAGCTTTTTCCCGCAGGCCATTCGTGCCCTTGGTCAGAACACTAGTTGCTGGACTTTGTAGACATGCCCTTCATATGAACATTACATTCTATTTCAGCTGACTGTTGCATACACAATTTGCACTCTCTGAACACCCTGCACTACTCTGCACACACAACAACCACACTCAAATCTTGTGTGCATACTGCAGTGACACTTTACACATTATTTATCATTACTAAATTTATATTTTATATTTCATATTTTATTTTATATTTTATATTCTTGTCTTTTATAATACAATTTTATATATTTTATTTGTTATTGTTATTTTTCTTTTTCTTTTTTGATATTAATAGTATTTTATCCTCTTCAAATATAGAACAGTCATAACATGCATTTTACTACTTATTGTACTGTGTATGACTTTGTACATGACAAATAATCTGAATTTAAATTTGAGCCAGTTGTGGCTTACACAGGTTACAATCACAAATTCACCCCAGTCTTGGTTCAGGATGACTAAAGTACTTACTTTACTTGAGGTAAGCATCATATATTGTTGCCAGCAGTCACCCCAGACAAGGCAATACATAAAAATACATGCAGATTTCTAAATCTGGTAAGGCTCTGTGTAATTGCATTTAAACCAACTGCAGCCATCAGGCTCAGCTTGTGAACACTTCTGCAATATGGCACACAGCAGCTTAAAAAGTTGTGCGACAACACATGATAAGAATAGAGAATCCAGTGGTGTCGGCTACAGCAGGTTTGAAACCTGATGTTTGAAATTTAACGTCACATGAACACTGGAAACTGGAAGTTGCTGACTTCTTTGAGTATTGCACCTGATACCTGATTTAATGTAATAAATACAACAGGGCTTTAAAAAATAAAAAAATATTTTTATTTTTAATAATTCCATTATTTTCTTTTTAATTGATTTTTAATAATAGATTTTTAAGAAAATTATAACCACTGCTTACCAATAACTTTTTCTGGATATTTTGTCACTGGCAGCATGCTGGTGTTCTGGCGAGTTTATTTCTGAGCGACTCAACTTCCAGATACCGATTTGTCCGCAAGGTTTTTTTGTGTGTGTATTGGCAAACCAGATATCCTTAACCAGATCAGTGTGAACCAATCAGTACCAAGAGACAAGTCATGTGAGTATGTAGACAAAATCAATGGATCTACTTAAAAATACATTTATTTGAAGATATTGTTGAAGACAATAAATTAATTGATGAGTGGTAAAAACATTTTTGTTTATATAGTATTGATTAGCAAAATTATTTTGACAGAATATTTAAGGTAAAGGCCCTTGAAGAAATCAACAATACTGTTGGATTGACAAGGACATAACCATAAGATATGCAAGCATTTCTTTTCTCACTGAAAGTGAGCAACTAGAATTGCTTGTGTGTGGGTAAACATTTTTATTTTTTTGTTGTTTGTTTTTAACCTGTCCTGTCCAGCATCATAGCAAGCAGAATGGCAGTCTGGTTGCAGTTTTGTGCCGAACAAATTTGCTTTTCCAAGGGGAGCTTTATGGGTAAAAGGCTCCTCTTGATAATCTGATTTATTTATTTACTGTTGATTTTTGTTATGGAATCTATGTAATCTTGCTGGACTTGACAGGAGGGGACAGAACAAGTAAGAAGACAGGTAATAGAAATGAAAGGAAAAGTAAAAAGAAGAAAGAGGAGACGAAAGCATTAGTTATATAAAACAATGACCCTTCAAAACTGCTATATCGGTACATAAATACAACATTAAATATCCTGCGGCTTTTACAGAAAAGTAGAGCTTACAGTAATCAAGAGATGGTTAAGTAATAATCAGAACTAAGAGACATATCACCCACATATCATAACATCTATCAAAATAATAATAATATTAATAATAAATTATTAAATAAATACACAGTCACAGAGACAACAGTAAGAAAAAGAGAAGAAA
>JBCNYG010000012.1:7197311-7207382 GCA_039654305.1 Porochilus rendahli | reverse complement strand
ATTCATTCATTCATTTTCTAAGCCATTTCATTCGAATTGGGATTGTGGGGAGACTGGCGTAGACAAACTTTGGGCGAGGGCGGGATACACCCTGGACAGCTCGCAAGGCCATCACAGGGCCAAAACACACATACACAACCAATTCAACTCACAGCTAGGGACAACCTGGAACAGCTATGTTGATGTGAATGTTTTTTAGACTGAAGGAGGAAACCACAGTACCTGGAGGAAACCTACGCACGCACAGGGAGAACATGCAAATGCCCCACAGAAACACCCGAGCCCGGGAATCAAACCCAGGCCGTTCCACTGTTCCGCCCAAAATCAAGATTAAAAAAATAATAATAATTTTATATAATTTAACCATTACACGGGCAGGTCAGGTGAGCTCCATGCACTCCAAGCAGATCTAATCGCTGTGTAGCTAACAGCTGTGTGTCTTTTTGAACCCATTCAGAGTTCAGTATTCTAAGTTGTAAGTAAACCACCCTCTCTAATGGTGTTTTTGCACTTATTCAAAGTTTTACTACTTACTACAAAAACACACACACACACACACACACACACACACACACACACACACACACACACACAAAACTAAAGTGAGATTATGTTTATTTTCGCATTTTAAAGCATGATAATTAGAAAAGTGCGTGCTCTAAGTGACTGTGACAAACAGTGAGTGTCCATCATTTTGTTTCAAGCATTATCCACTTGGAATAATATAGTCTTTTTAAAATCCCCAGATAACAGACCAATCAGACTGCTCCGTTCACGTCCGTTTAGTCTGTTCTACTTATTAGCAATGCACACTTGACTCTTATCGGTATGAAAATAATAATCTCAGAGATAAAAAACAAAAAGGTGAGATGAACTAAGCATTCATCTGGCTGTACTTCCTTTTTGGTCCCATGGCAGCCATTCTGACTGTAAAGTCATGTGCTGAGTGGCAGACAAGAATCAGCAGACTCTTGCACGCCATGGTGCGGCACACAAGCGCTAAACTCGTTCTTACAAAACCAAAAAGTCGCCTGGCAGGCGTATGAGTGAAAGATCGCAAACACGCTGTTCATCATGTCACTCACTGGAGTGACGAGGTCATGCTCACGCTGTTTGATCACAGCTCAAAGTGAGAGCAAAGGTTAACTCAGTCATCCACACTATTGTTCACCATCATGCTGGATAAAGCGTATAATCATATGAGCTAAATGCGATTTTTCTAAGGCAGGGATGTCCAATCTTATCCACAAAGGGCCGGCGTAATAAGATCGGACACCCCTGTTCTAAGGCGTCTGATCTCCGAATAAGATGAAGTGTTCCTTGCGTGATTAAAGGAGGACATGAAAGGCACGTGGCTTGTTTCCAAAACAAACCGTGACTAAGGAACTATCACCAAACTGCCATCTCAACAATTCGTCATTTCAGGAGGTGATCTGAAGCCCACATGATTTACTGACAACGACTTTTCTGGAAGGTTCTTATCCAAAAGAAAAAAATGTGCAGATACAAGAAATTCCTTGCTTTTTCTGATCCATTTCATTTACTTTTTAATCAAGCACATCAATATTACACTTCGCAGTGGATCACAACATTCTGAAATATTTAACGAAGACAGCATTAATTACTTGTAAGTAGATATTCAGTCACGCATCACACTGGCTCCAAAATCGATGTTTTTAAATTCATTTTTAATTAATATCTTTGAATACAAGGAGCCGTTCCTCTATAATCCTACAGGTGGGACACTAAGCTATTCCCACACTGGCAGGCAGCACAGCACCCTTTATGGTAGGAGCAAATTATTTGCAAACTTTAAGTAGATATCATTAAACTTTTCTTTTACATGGCTCGAGATTTTAAACTTTTGATTAAAAACAGCACAAACTATTTGTAATATCGAATCTGGATGTTTATAGAATCCCAATACTTTTACAGAATCAAATCGCCACATCGGTGTGATGATATCGTATGGGTGTACCCTGGTGGACCCCATCCCTACTTATAAAGGTTATAAAATATTTAGTTTCAGGCAGCTTCATGAGATGTGGAGCCAGCAAACAATTTCATGTATAAAAAAAAAAAAACCAGCGCAACACATTTTTAACTGAAAACCATTTCTAACAAGAGCACTCATGCAGCGCAAACCTCCACCAAGCCCAGCGAAACCTCACATCAAAAATCGTCCTCTCTCATCAACGAAAAAAAATCTTGGATGCAGAATTTAATTCACAAATTTCACGATGATACACAAAAACTTTTACTTCCCGCACATAATTTTATATAACAACTTATTTCTTCTACAGCAGAAATAGTACCCTGATATCTGGGAGAAGCATGGCTGTACAATTACTTCAGCCGTTTTTTCCCCCTAATCCAGCAAATCCAATGTATATTAGCTTTAGTTAAAGCAGATTTACACTTCCAGAGTTTCACTCTAAAGAGAGCGCTCAGTGAACGCTTACTGAAGTGTATCATCTGTATTCGCGCTCTTAGCACTATAGCATTGCTAGTTTTATAGCTAATATAAAAGGATTAGATTCAGGAATAAACCGACCATTATAAAGAATTACAGACATTATAAATGTGCGTGCTGTGCGAGGATCTATAAACATTACACGTGATAGCAGTTTTCTAGGAGTAAATGCCATGCTAGCAAGTAGATCTATCGCAGTTGACATGGTCTGTGTCACTGCAACAAGTAGGTACATTTCAGGAGAGGTGCATGTCAGGTTACGGCATGTCCAGCGCTGCAGGTTTAATGCTCAAGTAGAAACCCTGGATCTTCGTAACAGAGAAAACAGTGCTACACTGAACACACCCTGCCTACTACAGAGACATAGTTACACTACACAACTGCCCACTTTTAAAAGATGGATAATTAGAAACAAAGACGAAAGACTGACCTGCATGGTGACCAGCCTGTCATCCACCATCACCTCTTTGGTCAAAAAGTCGGCACCAATCGTGGCCTTATACTGGTTGCTGAACTTGTTATTAACGTACTGGTTCATCAAAGAAGTCTTTCCGACCCTGAAAACAGGAAAACACAATGACAACAAAACATCACCTAAAGATTTACAAAACCTTCTTTTATACAAGATCATAATCAGCCTGGTCATCATAACGGCAAACACAGCGACTTCAGCCGGGAATAAACAAAAAGTGACGAATCAACAAATAGTCTAAAAAATGATCGCTTAAAAGTCACAAAGGCAGCAGGACCTCAATCAAACTCCTCACTCTGGGTCTCGGTTTGGGTACTCTGATATGGTACGCTAAGCACACGGTGCGATCTGACAGCATAGCATTGTTTCAAATGATAGTCATAACATTTTCACTGATCATGATGGAATCTTTTTCCAGCTTCTGGCTCACATCTTTTGCAACGGAACATTTATTTATTTATTTACATGTTTCCTGCTTTGTGTGTCCCCTGTGTCTCTGGCTTCCATTTTTACAAACTTCAAAAGAAAGACCCTCCCCTTCCATTCACAGCTAAGACTGTGACCTCTGAGGCTCGGAGTACATCGTCCGGGTCCTAAAAGTGCACTGCATGTTGACGTACTTCACAATGTAAATGCATTAGTGACTCAAAATCCCATCATATTTATTTTCCTTACTTGAACAGAATGAAGTTTGGTATAATCTAAGGTCAAGAAATGAGGAAATGGGGTATATGGGGTGGTGGTTTGTAGCTCCACCTGATTGGATTTAGCCTCAGTGAGACATTCAACTTAAGAAAATTAAATCAGTCTGAATTCCTTACATCTCCTCTTTAAAAAAAAGAAAGATGATGAAACAGAATTCAGTGACTCAGTGTTGACGTTGATATTTGGCCCTTCTAATCTTGAGCAGAACACTCTGGTAAGAGCTTTAATCTCAAGAAGGTTCCCTTAACCCAGCCACCCCCCTCCCCCCATTTTTCTCTCTAATTTAGTCGTATCCAATTCCCCGCCATTAAGTATTTACCCTCCCTATCACACGACCACCACAAACCAGGGAGGGGCGTAAACATGCACATGCGCCCCTTTTAACTGCAGCGCATGGGTATTTGGGGGCTGTCTAACACACCCGGAGGGAAAGAGCCATCTGCCTCCCCATACGAACGGGTTCACAGACGCCCACGATTGACTGCTGTGAGTGACGGGAAAGTGAGCGAACGCCATCCCTGCCTCCTGTGAGAGCTCGGCTAATTAGCTCCCATGGACTCCCGGTCACAGATGGCTGTGGCATCCGAATTCGAACTTGCGATCTCTGGGTTGATAGTCTCGCACCTTGGGTTGATAGTCTGGGTTGACAGTCTTTACGCAACGCAATGCACATTATGAAGAATCCAGTAAATGATATGGAGATGAAGAAGAATTCGACTGGGTTAAAGAAGAACAGGAAATTGGGTGGACCAACCCCCCGTCCTAATTATGGAACCACAAAAAAAAAAAAAAATGTAACCTATTAGTATTAAAAGGTAATTTGTGTACCATGTCCCAGTACAAAGAGTCTACATTTAAACAGTTTTGTAAACTTATGCTAATGTACATTTACACTTATTAGCTAGCTTAGTTAAATCTATAAACACGCAGATCAAAAGACAGGAACGATGGCGGTCCAGGTTGTGTACTTACTACTCACTTGCATACTCCTAGGACATACATTAACGGCGGAGTAGTAGGTCATTAACTGACTTTAGTACATACTGAGTATTCAGATGCAGCCTTTTCTATTCTGCCATTCGACAGGTTATTACTATAGAAATGATGACATGTTAGACAGGGTGAAGCTATACAACCATGTGATAGAAATTCATGTCGGCTGTTATAGAAATGTAAATCAACTCCATGAGACTTTAAGATGTCAGACTGATTAGTCAGAAGGAGATGATCTGTCAGTGGAATAAAATTAGTTTGATGCCCTAGGCAATTGCAGAAGACTGTAAAACATATTTCCAAGTTGTAGCTGTGGTTGGACTGTGTGCATACCAACCACACCTAAAGCCAGGCTGAGAACGGTGGAAAAGAAACGGAACTTGGAAAACAAGGGGAACTCCTGAACAGCATCACAAAATGAAAGGAAAACCTTTTATTAGGTGTCATCTCAGTTAAGCATGGACAAAGTTCTGTTCTGAAATAACAAAGAGTGTGATTGGGATGTATTACAGCCCCAACCTCCAGGATTACTGATCAGAAGGGAGGTGGTTCAAGTCCCAGTACCACCAAGCTGCTACTTAACCCTCAAAGTTATGTAAAAATATAGAGATGAAAGCGTAAAATACCATAAATGAATCAGTGGTTGAGGCTGATTCAAAGATCGCAAGTTCAATTTCCAGTAACACCAAGCTGGCATTGCTGGGCCCTTAAGCTTAACTCTTAATTTTTTTTTTTTTATATACAGCTAAGCGTTTATGTAAACCTGCCGAATGCCATAAATGTATAAAATAAATGCAATAGTCAAAGTTACAGGAAAAGTCCAGGGTTTTTCAGTAGAATCTACAGCATGTCATGTTGTGTGTGATTACCACATGCAAGAATTTCAACTTTTTTACAACTTTTCCTGCACTGTGCAGAGAACAGGAAACCGGTTCACTCGAAACTAACTCACGTTGAACCCATTCTTACATTTCTTACAAACACAAGGATTATGCTTTGATGTATTAAAGCCCTTAAAGAGTCTCTTCAGTCAAAGATATCTAAAAATCAAGCAGTAAGGACCTCAGTATCATTCGTTCCTTCAGGTGTGGGATTAGCTCTCTCAGAGGGAAGAACCTGTGTAACGGCAGTGCACATCACAGCTCACGAATTATCAGGAAGCTGCAGTTACCCAAGCCACACAATCCACTACCAGTGCTGGATGTTTTCAAGAACTGGCATCAGAATATTTATTAACGAAATAAATTCTGATATCTATTACAGCATTTCAAGTAAATGGGGTTTCTGCTTTTCATATAAATTTTTTCCCAGTATGCTTGAATGTGATGAAAATCTGTATGATCTAAATACTATGTAGCTCATGCTTAAGCTAAAAAACATCCAATTATTCCCTTAACACACTTTATAAACTGTTTGAGAAGCTGTCTGTTGATGATAGATAAGCTAATCATCCATCTAGCCGTAAAAAGCTTGATTTTTAGATGTATGCCAGCTTTTTTTCCCCTCTCTCGTCTTTCACTTTTCTCTTTCGTCAGAGTGTCTGTTTCCTCATGAAAGTAGAAGTGGTGAGGAGAGAGAATAAGAGATTGACTTACCCAGAGTCCCCCAGGATGATCACCTTAAGCAGCACCTTTTTACGAGAGGCCATGACGTCCAGACCAGAACTGAGGATCAGACACAAACAGGGGTTAGATTATCATTCCTCTGTTATGGTTGTGTCCACTGGAATAGAATGAGAATTTTCCTCGCCCGTGGTGGACACGTGACCCTACACAAATCTATATGGATTGCAAATACACAATTATACCAAACAGAACAATAAATACACACAGCACTGAGATAGTAATTGTAATCTGTCCGGCTTCTTGAATTAGTAGGTTATACCTGTCCACAAATCAATCATTAACTTTCTACTTACACTTCCCAAATAGTTAGATTTCTACTCTTACATAATAATACCGCAGGGAATGCTGGGATTGTTTGTCCTCTTAACAATAAAAGAAGGTAATTTAAATGCTGTAGCATTTTTTATTTAATTTAAAAAGCTTTAGTAGGGACATGGTTGCTTTTGTACGATGCTAGTGGTGAATTATAGAAGGTTTAAGTATTAAAAAACACATTGTCGTCAAGCAAAAACACTGTTGCTAAGGCCGGGAGGAAATGATCAATATATTTAAACTAGCGTTTCCCAATCCAGTGACGTCACCACATGAAGAAATATCCACCGTCACGAAGGCGAAGAGTGCTGTGATTTATTTTATTTGTAATTTTTTAAAAGAATTATTTAAAATATTTTTTAAAAAGACCCTAAATTTCACAATATGTCGGCTACAAATAAAAGTCCCAAATTATTTAATTAAATAAGAAAAAATATATATATTTTCAAGCTTATCTCTTGTATAGCTATAGCTATCAAATCCTTCTAATTTTAAATTTAAAAGAATTAAGACGAGCCTTGTTCTGATGCACCCCTTCGTTTCATTTCATTTCATTTCCAATTATTATTGTTGTTATTATTATTATTATTATTGTTGTGGCAAACAGGGAGGAATAAACCTTACCTCTTTCCGCCGATTCACTTCCGAAACGCAAACACCGCGTTTAAGTCTCTCCCGAAAAGAATTCACTCCCTGAACGTGTCCGAGCAACAAATTTATATCCAGCGTTATCAGTTATGGAGAAACACATCTGCTGCGGAGACTGGACGCCTTCCTAAAGCCGAACATGGCTGCGGAGTCACAAGGGACTGACGCACCGCTGACCTGTCCCACAAACCGGAAGTGACAGCCCTCCATTTTATTTCGATTCCTACTCATCACAGTGGCAGGACTCGTCTTATAATACACCTGTAACTTCTTTTTTTAATATATCATGAAAACAACGTCATATTTTATCGTTTATTTCCCCCCAAAATCTCCCATTCGTCGTCCACAACACACTATCAACATCCTGCCAAGGCGAGTGAATCATCAAATACCCGGATGTACCCTTCCATACTTCTCAGTGTGCGGAGTGTTAATGTTGAGCTGAGTAGGGGTTCTGAAAGCAGGGGTCTCTTGTTATACTGATTAGTATGCGAGTGCGCACAAGTACAAGGGACCGGGGTTTTCTTTCTTTTATTTTCTGTGACAAAAGCAGGAATTATTGTACAAATTGATTTCAAAGTATTATGAAAGCAGTTTGGTAGTTTGTTAATGTTCTACAGGAATAATGTAGAAGTTAAACAGCTTTGAAATATTAGTTGTTGTTTTTTTAGTAGCAAGAGAAAGGCTCACATGTCAAAGGAAATTGGTGTTTCAATACAAAAGTCAATCAATCAATCAATCAAACACCTATTTGACAAACTGCATAATCCTGCTAGGCTGTCTCAGTCGATACTGGGCAAAGGAGGGGTACACCCCGAACAGCATGCCAGTCCATCACAGGGCCAACACACACACAACCATATGTACCCACACCTAGGGGCAATCTCAGTCGACAGTGGGTGAAGGCAGGGTAGACTCTAATCAGTTCGGCAGTCCATGGCATGGTCAACGCACACAAACATTCACTCTCCATCTCACAATTAGGGGAAATTAGGAAACTCCACACAGAAACATCCTTGCCAAGTCCAGGACTCGATCCCAGGACCTTCTTGCTATGAGGGCAAACATGCTTAACCACAACGCCACCATATAAGATACACTTCAGTTGTTACTGCCTAGGTAACATCTGAGGATTTGAAAGAAATTTGTATAAGGTGATTTGTTTCTCTACTGAACAAATAGGAGAGTTTATAAATGTATCCTTCATGTACTGGATAACATCAGCCCTGTAGAAATCTCAGCAGTCATGCCACTGAGAAAAACTTGAGGAAAACAAGCACAGTCTTGAGAGGTGGTTTAAAAGCCAGGTCACACCCTGGATTGAGTGATTTTGTTTTCAGATATTTCTCTAACCACACCCTGCACACATACTGCTGTTATGTTCAACTTTACATTTCTGATAAAAGCCGACACTGGGCGAATATGGGGTACACCCTGAACACCTCACCAAATGATCGCAGGGCCAACATACACACACACAGGCAATATGGAATAGCTGATTAGCCTAATGTGCCTGTTTTTGGACTGTGGGAGGAAACCAGAGTGCCTGGAGAAAACCTACGGCTTTGGAACCGAAAGGTTGCTGGTTCGATTCCCGAACCAGCAGGAAAAATGTGTGGTGGTGGGGGGAGTGAGCTGCACCTTCCCTTTCTCCACAATCATGGCTGAAGTGCCCTTGAGCAAGGCGCCTATTCCTTAGCTGCTCTCCAGGCATTGAAACATGTGCCACCCACTGCTCTGAATGTGTGTGTGCTCACTGTGTGCTCACTTTGAATGGGTTAAACTCAGAAATAAAATTTTCCCATGCAGAATTAATACAGTATAAAATGTAAAAAAAATTAATAATAAAAAAGCATGGCGAGAACATGTAAATTCCTCACAGACACAGCCAAGCCGGGAATTGAACCTAGAACCTTCTTACTGTAAAGCAGATGTGCCACCTGTAAGGTGACAAACATTAATTTTCTGAACCGCTTGGCAGGCATCCAAAGGCATGGAAGGCTTTGGATAACCCAGATAGCTTCACTGGGGGGTCAGCTGTGATGGTGGGGCTTGAAACCCTGACCTTGGAATCAGTAATCCAGCACCCTACCACCAGACCACAACTGCCCTGACTTTTATTACCACCACACAACAGTGTGGTTCCCCCCCAACCCCCACCCCCCTAAAAAATGTAAAATATACTTGACTTATTTATTTATTTACATTTTCTTAATATTTGCTCATTTTGTTCTTATATTGTGGAATTATTCCATTATATAATCCATTATACCTGTGACTGTACATGTCATATTATTCATCCATCCATTTGCTGAGCAAATCCTACTGGAGTCACAGGAAGCGGTAAAGGCAGGTTACACCCTCTACAGCTTGCTAGACCATCGTAGTGCCAACACACACACACACACACACACACACACACACACACACACACACACACACACACACACAATTCACAATTGAAACAGTCAATTAGTCTAATGTGCATGTCTTTGAACAATGGGAGAAAACTGGAGTACCTGGAGGAAACCCATGTAAGAACATACATGTCATATCTTTATGCAAATAAATAATTTAAGAAAATCATAAATAAATAAACCAACGAAGTAAAGTTAATTTATATTTCAAGGGCTTAAAACCAGAACCACTCATGTATATATTTTTGTATAACTGTGTAAACATTAGTTTTTATATGACAGAAACATGGACACAGACTACTTCCGGCGCTGTCGAGGTCGGCCGCCGTCGCGACTGCTCCCTACCTCTTTTTCTTTGTTTTTGTTTTTAAAGTATTTATTTTATTCCATGGAAGCGGCAAAATTGTTAACATGGAGTGCATTCGT
>JBCNYG010000012.1:7184940-7197211 GCA_039654305.1 Porochilus rendahli | reverse complement strand
ACACACACACACACACACACACACACACACACACACACACACACACACACACACACACACACACACACACAGGATTCCCCAAATCATATAACAGTAAACCAATGAGAAGCCTCAAAACATACGCTAGGAAGATTGCACTGATCCACAGATTCATTTAGTGTATGGATGTTGGGAGTTTCAAATGCGGATATTCAGAAAAAGGTTTTGTAACTGTAATTGCTATCTTCTCAAAAGTAGCATTTCATGATTAGCGACATACAAAGTGATGTAACTTTTGCAAATTTTCATGGTATAATAATGTATTATACCTTATTTTGAAGCATATTAAATTCTCTTTTCAAGTGTATGAATAGGTCAGTATGTATGTTTTCCTACCCAATTCCGTATTATGCTGGAGTGGCTAAAACATTTATGTATGTATCTATGTATGTACACTCAGTCATTAACTTTGAGACCAAACTTTTCAACATAAATTATATTCTGGTACACCAAGCTGAATTTTTCTATAATTTGTTTAGCATGTTGGCTTCAAAAAACAACAAACAAAAGTATCAAGAATAAATTACGCACACACCAAACCAACATAACAAAATGGCCCCTGTCAAAACAGTGAGTATCAGGTGTGGCCTCTGTTTGGAGTTATACAGGTGGTGACTTGCGTTGATACAGGTGGAGATTTCTGTATCGAGCTTCCCGGCCTGGACACTATATACAACAAGCGGTGCTGGACTAATGCCAGGAAAATAACAAAGGACCTCAGCCATCCCAACAATGGACTCTTCTCTCTGTTGCGGTCAGGGAAATGTTTCCTTTCCTTTAAAAGCAAACACTGAGTGAATGAGGAGGAGCTTCAAGGAGGAGGAGCAGGCAATTCGGGCCCTCAACCATTTTTTTTTGTAGACCTACCCTACACATTATCATTACATTCTACCAGCATTCTAGCTGATTCTTACACACACAAACTGCACTCTGTGTACACCTTGCACTACTCTGCACACACAACCACACACACTGGACATCTTTGTGTGCACACTGCACCGACACTTTATACACTATTTATTGTCACTACATTTATATTTTATATTTTAATATTTATATTCTGCAGTGTCACTTCTCTGGCGGGGAAGGAGCCTGAGCTGGTGTGTGAGGTTGAGAGATACCGACTAGATATACATCTCAACACATAGCTTGGGCTCTGGAACCACGCTTCTCGAGAGGGCTGGACCTTATTTTATTCTGGAGTTGCTCATGGGGAGACGCGGCGAGCCGGTGTGGGCATCCTTGTTGCCCCCTGCCTCTGTGCCCACATGTTGGAGTTCTCCTCGGTGGACGAAATGGTAGCCTCCCTCCGCCTTCAGGTGGGGGCACAGGCCCTGACTGGTGCTTGTGCTTATGCACCAAATTGCAGTTCAGTATACCCAACCTTTTTGGAGTCCTTAGGGGGTGTGCTAGAGGGTGCTCCCCCTGGGGACTCTCTCATCATCCTGGGAGACTTCAACACTCATGTGGGCAATGACAGTGTGACCTGGAAGGGTGTAATTGGTAGGTACGGCCTCTCTGATCTGAACCCAAATGGTGTTTCGTTGTTGGACTCCATGTTCGAACATAAGGGTGTCCATAAGTGCACATGGCACCAGGACACCCTAGGCCACAGTTCAACTTTGTAGTCGTGTCATTGGACTTGTGGCCACATGTTCTGGACACTCGGGTGAAGAGAGGAGCTGAGCTGTCAACCGATCACCAACTGGTGGTGAGCTGGCTTAGATGGTGAGGGAGGCTGCCCTTCAGACCTGGAAGACCCAAGCGTGTAGTTAGGGTCTCCCGGGAATGTTTGGCAGAGTCTCCTGTGAGAAGGGCCTTTAACTCCCACCTCCGGCAGAGCTACCAGCGCATCCCGATGGAAGCCAGGGACATAGAGTCTGAATGAGCCATATTCCGTGTCTCCATTATTGAGGTGGCAGCCCAGAGCTGAGGCCGGAAGTTTATTGGTGCCCGTCATGGAGGCAACCCTCGAACCAAGTGGTGGACACCTGCGGTGAGGGGGGCTGTCAGGCTGAAGAAGGAGGTTTATCAGGTCCTTTTGGCAATAAGGGACTCCCGAGGCAGCAGACGGGTACTGACAGGCCAAACGTGCTGCAGCCCGTGCTGTCACCGATGCAAAATCTCGGGGTGTGGGAGGAGTTCGGTGAGGGCCTGGAAAAGGTTTTGGGCCACCATTTGGCGCCCCAGGAGGAGGAAACAGTACTCCACAAACAGTGGAAGTGGGGAGTCACTCACCTCAACTGGGGATGTCATCAGGAGGTGGAAGGAATACTTCGAGGACCTTCTCAATCCCACCAACATGCCCTCTGTGGAAGAGGAAGAGCCTGTGGTTTCAGAGGGGGGTCTGCCTATTACTGGGGCTGACGTCACCGAGGTAGTTAAAACGCTCCTTGGTGGCCAGGCTCCGGGGTGGATGAGATCTGCCCTGAATACCTCAAGGCTCTAGATGTGCTAGGCCTGTCTTGGTTGACACGTCTCTACAACATTGCGTTGTCATCGGGGACCGTACCTCTGGATTGGCAAACCGGGGTGGTAGTTCCCCTTTTTAGGAAGGGGGACTGGAGGGTGTGTTCCAACTATCGTGGAAGCACACTCCTCAGCCTACCCGGGAAAGTCTATTCGGGAGTATTGGAGAGGAGGATCTGGCCGATAGTTGAACCTCGGATTCAGGAGGAACAATGTGGTTTTTGTCCTGGCCGCAGCACTCTTGACCAGCTATACACACTCTATGGGATCCTGGAGGGGGCATGGGAGTTTGCCCAACCAGTCCACATGTGCTTTGTGGACTTGGAGAAGGCTTTCGACCGTGCCCCTTGGGCTATCTTGTGGGGTGTGCCCCAGGAATATGGAATACCGGACGTGTTACTACGGGCCATTTGGTCTCTGTATTGCCAGAGCAAAAGGTTGGTCTGCATTGGTAACAACATGTCGAATTCGTATTCAGTGGGGGTCTGACCCCACCAAGGCTGCCCTTTGTCACCGGTTCTGTTCATAATTTTTATGGATAGAATTTCTAGGCAAAGTTAAGGTGTTGTGGGGTTCTGGTTTGGTGGCCATAGGATCTCGTCTCTGCTTTTTGCGGATGAAGTCGTCCTTTTGGCTTCATTGAGTCAGGACCTTCAGCTCTCACCTGGAGCGATTCGAAGCTGAGTGTGAAGCGACTGGGATGAGAAGCATCACCTCCAAATCCGAGGCCATAATTCTCAGTCAGAAAATGGTGGAATGCACCCTCCGGGTCTGGAATGTGGTCTTGCCCCAAGTGGAGGAGTTCAAGTATCTCAGGGTCTTGTTTATGAATGAGGGAAGGATGGAGCGGGAGATTGGCAGGCGGATCGGTGCAGCCTCTGCTTGAAAGCGGTGCTTGTACTGGCCTGTCATGGTGAAGAGGGAGCTGAGCCAGAAGGCAAATCTCTCAATTGATCAGTCAATTAATGTTCCTACCCTTACCTATGGTCACAAGTTTGGGTAGTGACCAAAAGAATGAGATTGCGAATACAAGTGGCTGAAATGAGCTTCCTTCGCAGGGTGGCTGGTTTCGCCCTTAAAGATAGGGTGAGAAGTTCTGTCATCCGGGAGGAACTCGGTGTAGAACTGCTGCTCCTTCGCATTGAGAGGAACCAGTCGAGGCGGCTCAAACATCTCATTAGAACGCCTCCCGAAAGCCTCCCTGGTGTAGTGTTTCAGGCATGTCTGTCTGGGAAGAGACCCCGGTGCTGTCCCAGAACATGCTGCATCTCTCGGCTCATCTGAAAATGCCTTGGCATCCCCCTGGAAGAGCTGGAGGAAGTGGCAGTGGAGGGAAATGGACCTCACAGCTGCTGCCCCCACGACCCGACCTCAGAACAAGCGGAAGAAGATGAACGAATGAATGAACACTTAAGTAAATAAACTTCTCATTCAATAGTTACATAAATCATTCAATAATCACATAGTAATTCATACAACTGTGATGCCCCACCATAGGCTTTAGGTCATGTCTGTCTGTTTGATCTGCTCTCTATTCTCCTGTGTGTGTTTTTCTGATTACAGGCCCCACCCTGATTAACTCACCTGTTCCTCATTCCTGCATGAGGATAAAAGGGGCCGCTATACCTTGTTCCAATCGCCAGATCGTCTTGTGCCGTTAAAGAGAGAGCTTGCGCCATCATAGAGTTAGGACGTATCTCAGTGTACGCACCATGATCCAGCCAACCTTTTTAGACTGTTCATGTGCTACGTTTTCCTTGTTCCTAATAAAGTTCTGATCTTATCGTGTCTGTCCTGCATTTGGGTCTATCAGTTCTTGGTATCAGCGTAACACAATTTCTCTTCTATAGGTATAATCATTAAAATTTTAAATATATATTTCAATAGAGATGACTTCATTGGACAGTTCTCCATTTTATTATTACAAATGTCTTTAAATATAGGAAATATGATCACTCATTCCAAAGATATTGAACTTTCTGTCAATGCTGTTAATAATCAATAATCCATTCCAGTACGTGATAGGGAAGTCCTGCTATTTGCATAAGATTTATGGAGGACCAAATATCTGACATTATGACATTTCAGATCGGTAGGCCTATGACCAGCTATAGTTTAGAAATATTACATCTGAACAAAGCATAAAGTTGCAAACTTTATTCTTCACACAGAAAATTCACACACAATCCTCAATAACAACAAGTGCAATGACGTCACTCGCCGGCACACTTGCCGGACTGAGCTAATCTGGTCCCCAATCCCACCTAGTGCCTAGTGCCAGTATGATGTCATCCATTCCCTGAGTGAGGTCTTCCAGCTGAGCAGGCGGTTAAGTGTAATACCGTAATTCGGCAAAACTTACAGCGTATTTCTCAAATACTGTGACACCGTTATTGTCACACCCGCAGCCAGCGAACAGTCCAACTCTCGCACGTCACGAGCTCAATCGCCGGAATTCTAGTCACCTGCACCTCATTTCCAGATCCCATCATCTCCTCTATATAAACCCTCAGCAGACACCACTCGGGGTCTAGCCTTGTTAGTAGTTACCGTGTTTTCACCACCACTCTAACTAGCGCTCTGGACTCACCTCAACTCCCTGGCTTCATTGTCATCCTGCTCCTTCCGTCTACCTGTCAGTACTGTCAGTTTTCGTAGTTCTAGTAAGTCTTGTTTGTTTCATTTTTCATTTTCGCAGGTTTCATTTGTATTGTGTTTTGGTGTTGGTTTTTGTTTACGTTCAGTTCTGTGTGCGTGTTCGTTGCTCTCCGAGCACTTCACTCTGCCTTCAGTAAACTTGTTAAAGTTTATTCTTCTGTCTCCATGTGGCGTTCGAAACAGTTATCAAAATATAGTACCTTTCTGTCATTTTTTTCAAATGTTAGAGAGTAAACATGATTACTGTGTTGATGATTCTTGATGGGGTGGGGCGGGTTTCACCTTCATCTTTTGAGAGGGACTCAATAAATGAAATGAAATGAAATGAAAGTCAATAAATGACCCTATTGTTTTAAGTGTTAAGACATTATTGAAACCTTTCTATCCATACAGCCAGAAATCCATGCATTTTCATTGATACACTGCAAGCTGGCCTGTTCGGTATTAGACCCACCCTAGTTAGTCTGGCCAACCCATGCATTGATAACCCTGCCTCATTTCTGAGTTTCTGTCCTTGGAACTAGAACTTGGCTCATGCCTGCCCTCATGATTTTCCATGTCGAGCTGCTATTTACATTCAGTTTGGCTGGAAGAGAAGTGGTGATATAATGCATGTTCAACCCTATTGGCTGCTGTAAACTCCAATCAGCAAAAAGTCCCTTCCAAGCTTTCTGTTTTTACTGGAATTATGTAATTATGCAGAATCAAATGAAAATGCAAAGTGGTGTCAAACTGGGAGGAGGGCCTGGGTGGGTGAGGTGTATGCCCTGGTCATATGAGAAACTTCTCATTTTGGCTTTGATGTAGCCCGCCAGATCCTGCTCAGAGGTCTGCAATAGTTCTTCCAAAGTTCTTCTCCAGTAGTCATAGGGGCTATTTAAAAGGGGTCCTGCTAGAACTGCGCTCTTATTTTCTCCCTGGAATTCCCGCATTTCCAAATTCTTTCAGCACAACTAAGAAATATTTTCAGAAGGTACTATATATTTGAACATGGGGTGCTGGATAGGTGTATTTTGTTCGTATATCTTTAAGGCAGAAGCAAAAGTTTACTGTAATGTGTGTGTGTGTGCCTCAGAGCCTCAGGGTCCTTGGTATTATCCTACACTTCTTTTCTCAGTGTGTAAACATGAGTTCTGTCAGCAAGCAGATAAACAGTTTCTGACAATGAATTAAAGACACCATGTAGAAATCATATACAAATACTAACCTATTCATAGCTTTCACACTTTCATATTAGCTCTAATTAACTTCTATATCTGAATCATAACAATCAAGTTACACTAACAAAAAATTACAGAAACAGTTACTACAATCAAATTATAACAATCACTCATCACTCTCATTTGCAGAGACACTTAATACTATTAAGGTTGCATAGGTTGCACTTAATACTATTAAGGTAGCACACACACACATACACACACACACACACAAAAACAAGTCACATTCACACCAAAGCGCAGTTGAGAGTATTCACCCAGAAGAAACACACACGGGAAGAACATACAAACCCACACAGAAACACCCTCACCAGCAATCCAAAAAAAACACAGAGCTTTTGTTACTGTGAGGAGGAAGTACTAACCACCATCCCAAACACTTAAAAAATAATTTTATTTAAAATAATACTCTAAAATAAAATATATTAATCAGCGTCCAGATTTAGATCAAATAGTTCTAAGACTAGATCAAGTTTTAAGTTAGGTACAATATTTTCCTTCTCAATAATATATTCACTTCCAGCAGATGCCTGAGGGGGATATACAGTTTTCCTCATCTGCACCAATATCACATGCTTCAACTCATTATAAACTATTTGAATGTTCCGAATCATCTGAAACAAAGCAGGTGAAACTATTTAGGAGGCTTTGGGTGGGAAATTCATCTAGAATCCTCACCACCAGACCTGAAGGAGCCTTCCACTTTTCAATTAAGCATAGGCTGAGAGGCTGGAGAATTAGGAGTGGGAATTCCTTTGCACTAGCAGTGGGACCACAGGGAAGAATGTGCTCATTGAGGCTGGGCTCCCTTTGAGCTCCATTTGGGCTTAAAATTGGTGAGAGCAGAGAGAAGGATTAAAGAACAAAAAGATCCTTCTCTGTCATCAAAGAGGATCTTCTGCGTGGCTCATCCTTGCCTCACTCCACGCCTACCAGCAGGTCTTATCACCACTGGGGATGGAGTGGAGCCTGAGACAGAAAAAGAGAAATTAGACAGAACGGAATGGATATAGAAATATAAAGTGAGACCTGGAATATACGTGGAAAGAAAAAAGCAAAGAGAGCAAAGAAAAGTAGAGTGAATAGTTGGCTAAGAGGTGGGGTGCACATTTCAAAGGTAATCTTTAACTCTAAACCCTGCAGACAGACTGAATGTCCCCTGCAGCTCTCTCTGCAGTAGTCTCGGCCAATATGTTACTTTTTGCTCCCAGTTGTTCCCCTTTGTCCCCTAGGGCATATTAGAAGCATTATTCATGGACTAGCTAAGCACAAGGATGGAAAGCCTTTGAATGGCCTCAAGAAAGGGGAAACATCAACCCTGAACCCCTGAAAAACAAATACCTGCTTTGTGTGAACAGCTCATCATGCCGGGTCAGGGTCGCACACGTCTGGCTGGCGATAAGAAAAAAGTCCAGAGCTTGTGCAGTTAGCCAACACTGCTGCACCCTTGGATTTTGTTACACTTTATGTAACTCTTTACAGAATTTCACGTCTCTTTTGCCCTTTATTAACTTGTATTATAAAATGCTATCATATATCTAAATAAAGTGGAATATTCTAATACTTTGAGATGCACTGTATGTCTTCGTACTGATGTATGCGAATATGTTGTTGTTGTGCCTTTCGCCTTGATTACAACATGTAATCGTCATGCCATTGTTTCAACAAACTTAAGCATAATCTGTTACCAAACATAACAATTATGTCCATCCAGTGTCGGGTTCATTTCTCACCGATGTATTGAATTAATGAGGGAAAAACTGGTTCACTCCATAAAGTATTTTCCAGCACATCCCGAACACTCTAGGGTGCCAGTACACGTGTTAAAATGATTCCTCGTGTTCCCTGATCCACTGTTTCATTATCTGAGTTCTCATTTTATATCTGTGCCATCAGGGAAGAAAAAGTCCATTGCTGTGATAACCTGCTCCTTCACTACATTCAGATCATCAGCCGACTTCATTTTAGTGCCTTATTAATGTTGCTGAGCCTCGACTGCACCAACTGGAGCAGCAATGTCATGGAGATCGCATGCTGTGATCAAGGTTAAATGTTCCCCATGAAAATATTACAGTGTGCAACTGTTGTTTTTTGGCCAGGCAGTGTGAGTACTTATACTATTGTCTTTGTACTTGAGGTATTACTTGTTAACTAGACAGGAATTATATCGACATTATTTATAACTACAGCATATCTCAAAATATTAGACTAGAAATGCACTCAGAGAGTGCAGACCTCCACCAAGGTAGTGCAATATTGTGTTACATGGGTATTATGATGTCCCCTTGTGGCATGTTCTGCAATTATTCTTTTAGCTCTGTATTTTTTTTCTTCCGGCATAGGTGGGTGATTTCCACCTTCTAAATCCCTCAAAACCACCTAGGCCCTGAATCCGGATCATGCCAAAATGTAATCAGTTCATTTATTTAAAATCTCGTTTAAATTAGTCGACTTATTTTTGAGTTAACCTTGTCAAGAAAGCCATGAAAAAATACTGGGATAAAATTCTAGTTGCACACCAATTAGCAATGTAGTGTTTTCTGTTCACATACTGACATGTTTTTGGACAGTTGTAGAGAACCTTGTAGGAACCCACACTGACATGGGAAGAGTTGAACTGAAATTTTTGCCCATTCTTTTTTGCAAAATAGCTCAAGCTCAGTCAGATTGTATGGATACTGTGTGTGAACAGCAATTTCCTTTTCTTGCCACTGATTCTCAGTTGGATTTAGGTCTGGACTTTGACCGGGACATTCTATTTTTTTGATTTTCACACCAGTCTTTAAAATTTCAAAAAGTCTGTTGTGTGTGACATTCCCAGTAACTCAGCACTTCCTGAAAATCTCAAACCATCCGATCTGGCAGCCAAAGCCATACCATGATTAAAGTAAAATCTTTCCTTTACTCTGATGTTTGATGCGAATACTGGTATTGTACTTCTGCTACAATTTCACACCCACACAGACACACAGATAAATAATAACACTGTTAAATTTTAAATTTCATTTCATTCATTGGTACCTGACCTTTGACCTTTGCCTGATACACTGTGAAAAGTGGTGCTCTGTCTTCATTACACCCATCATTATAGAGTCTAGTACACATTTACAGCTCATTCAAACAAAGAAAACAATTTATGGCCCAATATAACTGTTAGGAATAAAAGTCTCTCAGTCCACTCAACCTCCCAGTGAACTAAGCCTGAGTTCAGATCCAATTAAAGGGGTCAGTTGTGAACACATCCTGTCGGTAGAAGAAGGACACAAGCTGGAACAGGACTAGAGAAGGGATGGGAGCTGAAAGAAGATGAAGAAGAGATTATCCTTGCCTGAGGCTGTGTTCCAAACACTCATTTAGAAAACTTGGAATTACTAAAAAAGTTATTTAAACATTTGAAGAAGTAGTGACTCGTCACTTCAAATAAGGCTGATTAGGCAGAATTAGGGCATGATATATTCTAAGTTTTTTTTTACAAATTTTTTACTTCAATTCAATTCAATTCAATTTTATTTGTATAGCGCTTTTTACAATTGACATTGTCGCAAAGCAGCTTTACACAGTAAATTAAGTTGGGGAGGAATCACTCCTGTTTTATTATAAAAACAGACATGCTGCTATAGACATCATTATTATGTGTTTTATTTTCATTTTCATGTAATAGTTTTCATTTAAGTAGGCTGTTTCTAAGAAGCCTGGGAAGTTTATTAATAATGGTATGATGATAAACCTGTAGGACAACAAAATACTTTTTCACTCTCACGCCTACTCTCAGGGGAACAATCATACCCAAGATTATTTTTAGGATCAATGAAGGAAGTGTGTTTCTTTTTCAGCTTGAGGTCAGCATCCACAAAACAAAACACAACACACCCCTATTAAACATATCATATTCTGATTTATATTACATTCTCTCTCTGTCTCTCTCCCTCTCCCCCTTTCCCTTCCTCCCTCTTTCTCTCAGAGATGGAGACTTTAATCCCCATCATTAATCGGCTACAGGAGGTCTTCCTCACCGTTGGAGCCGAGATCATTCAGCTTCCTCAGATCGTTGTAGTTGGCTCACAGGTCAGTCCAACATGGCCACCTTGTGGTTTCACTCTCTTCGTCCCTCTCTCTCTCTTTCTCTCTCTCTGTGACTGACTATCAGCTCTATAGGTTTTATCCAGCTTCAGGAAAAACAGGATTTGAATCATGGCACAGGAACATGACGATATAACCTGTGTAGATCTGTATCATTTTACAGAATATCCATGTTATGTGTATGTGATTGACCCCTCAGAGCAGTGGGAAGAGTTCTGTGCTGGAAAGCCTGGTTGGACGAGATTTTTTACCACGGGGATCAGGAATAGTCACACGGCGCCCTCTAGTGTTGCAGCTGGTGAACGTCCCGCCACTGGAAGAGCGCCGGAAACTGGAGAATGGTAATACAACTCAACTGGGTTCAGGATGTTCGTGTAATCCTCAATAGTGTCATTGTGTAAAGTATTAATTACTCCACCAGATCTCTTGTAACAACAATAAATAATGACGTAATCTGATTGGTCAGAAGGCAGATCCCATGTTTCACCGATTATCAGTGGTCTCATACAGTACTTATGCCTTATCATTTCCATAGTAACAGCTGTACGGAATCTAATCTAGTAAAGAATGACCTAAAACATGCTGCTATTTGGGGATATAAACTCATATTATCGTTCTAGTACAGTTTGCTGTTTGGAAAGTTTTGTTTGATGACGATGGAAGGAGTCTCGTCTGTCACAGAGATACCGCTGTACGATTCGCACCATGGGAAACGTCTTAGTAACAAGCCAAGCTGAATTTGGTGTATGGGTAATTTTTTTGAGAAGAGTGAAAGGCTGGTGGGGGTGTGTACTGCTGCTGTATCCCGGGTACTAACAGGAATTAACTTGTTGTGCAGAGGTACTTAAACTTCACCTGATTTTAAAGTAAATGCTTACCATGATGGTGGCACGGTGGCGTAGTGGTTAGCACGTCCGCCTTACAGCGAGAAGGTCCTGGGTTCGATTCCCAGCTCGGGCTTTCTGTGTGGAGTTTGCATGTTCTCCCTGTGCTTGCGTGGGCTTCTTCCGGGTACTCCGGTTTGACCATGACCATGATAAGTACCTTCACCAAGGAAGGTTTGTTTTTGTCGGAGTTGGTTGGTTTGTTTGTTGATTGGTCTGTCTGTCTGTCTGTTTGTTTGTTTTTTGTTTGTCTGTGTCTGTTTATTTGCCTGTCTGTTTTTGTTTGCATGTCTGTGTGTCATTGTTTTTCTGTCTGTTTTTGTTTGCCTGTCTGTGTGCCTGATTGTTTTTGTTTGCCTGTCTGTGTGTCCAATTGTTTTTCTGGTTGTCTCTTTTTGTTTGCTTGTCTGTGTCTGTTTATTTGTCTGTCAGTTTTTGTTTGCATGCCTAGGTGTCTGATTGTTTTTGTTTGCTTGTCTGTGTGTCTGATTGTTTTTCTGTCTGTTTTTGTTTGCATGTCTGTGTTGATTGTTTTTGTTTGCTTGTCTGTGTGTCTGTTTTTCTGTCTGTTTGTGTTTGTTTGTCTGTGTGTGTTTTTTTGTCAGCAGCTCTATGGGAAAAGTAATAAACAGTATAACAGTATAAAAATAAAAAGTGCGGCACCACCCATTCGATTTTGGAGATGATCCAGATCTCAGGAATTTAAAAAACAAAGTTTAACACTGGGAGAGGGGTGATTTATTTTTGAATTGTGATATTACAGCAGGGCCAGAAGGGGGTGCTGCGAACGTTCGGTTATATGTTTGACTTGGTGGAAGCTTGCGCTCACTGACTGCTGTGTTATAGTTCTATTTCATCCTTACTGACCGCCAGAGGCGGTGCTTCAGCACTGGATGTGTCCGTCTCGCGCATGCGCAGGTC
>JBCNYG010000012.1:7066986-7077900 GCA_039654305.1 Porochilus rendahli | reverse complement strand
CCTACTGTGCATGTTTTTGGACTGTGGGAGGAAACCGGAGTACCCGGAGGAAACCCACACAAGCACGGGGAGAACATTTTCAGTGCTCAATACATTGAAGTAGAGCTAAATATGTGGTATGAGGAAAAATAAATAGAATAAATATGGTAAAAATATTAAGTAAATCCCCTGATGAGTGGGCAACCACAAAGCAGGCTTGTAGAGATGAAATTGTAGTCCCTTTTTTTCCTCATACTGACAAGTTTGATCAGATGAGTTTCACAAATAAACTCGGAGGGGTGTTATTAACTTTTTACGTCTCTGTGCCTCTCCTAGGTATCACTAGTATTATGTCATTTAAGACTAAATGGGAGAACAGTTTCAGTTTATGGAAGAATAAAGAACCCAGCACATGGTAAGTAAGAGTCTCAAAAAGCAGCGGTTTAATGCATTCTTCTCAAGTTATTCAATCTGGTTATGTGTTAATTTCCTAATTTATCATTGTTTATGGCTTCTAATTACTAAAATAATACACTGCCTGACCAAAAAAAAAGGTTTTTGTTGCAACTATGCAATTAAGCAACATCACAAAATATATTTCCATCCAGAGATGGGTTTTTTCACTGACATCTTTAAATGATGATGGGAAAATCTTCAGCACATCCCAAAGACTTAAGGTTAAGCTCAGGATTCAGTCGTGCCAGTTCATGTGTGAAAACTTGCTGCCTGAACCACACTTGCACAATTTGAGGCTAATTTTATATCCACACCATTACAGAAGAAAAAGTCTATTGACTTTTTTTGATACATGCAGTTCATAAGCTGACTTTATTTTATGCTAAATAATGTTGTTGAGCCTCGACCCAACCAACTGAAGCAACAATGTTTTGTTGACTACATGCTGTGATCAAGGCGAAAAGCAGGACACTGTATAAATATCATACACTATGTACTAACATGTACATAATTTGCTACAAACTAGACTGACACACATTAAACTGCAATTAAACGTACTGACATTTACCTCCTATACAGGCTTACTGCCCTGGTGATAAAGGCTCTGGCTTCTGTGAACAAGTATGTTACAGTGGATCACGATGTGCTGTCAGGCACTGTGCACTGGCTGATTACAAAGTGCCAAAATCAAGATGGCTCCTTTAATGAGATATCCAGCTACAAGCCTATAAAGCTCATGGTACACTTATCACAATATCTATGCATATGCTTAATTTGGAATTTCATCTAAAACGATTCTAAGCAAGACACAGGATCATTGGGGGCTTGTGGTGATGGTGGATAAATATTGAGTTCACTTTCATACAGTGCCTTCAAATGGAAAATTAGCTTTTTCAGTCATGCTTTAAACAAAAATATCAATTGATTTAATATTCTTCAGTAAAGATTGTAAGCACACCCTTAGATTAACCTCATTGCTAAAAAAAAAAAAGAAAAAAGTGAAAAAGAAAACATGGGATAATTTAGATTAAGATTTATTTAGGTGACAAAAGTACAAAGAAATGATTTTAAATAGTTATACTTACCTAACTTGATATTTTAACTTAATTGTTTTTAAAAAATATAAAGAAAGTTAGAATTAGAATCCTTAAATAAGACTTCGAGGCCTGCTCTGGAAAGTTGTTCAGGATGTACCCCACCTTCACCCATTGTTGGCTGAGATTCAAATTCATCCAGCAAATAAGTCAGTGAGTAATAACTGTTAAGTATTTGGTAGCAGGTGATACATCATGATTAAGGATCAAAGTAGCATCCACCAAATGCTCAGTCTCTGCAAGCATGGGTTGTGGCTCACCCCTTTGTGCCAAAATTTGTGACAGAGTTGTTTATGATGGAGAATGCAAATTGATTGCAGTGCATGATTATAAATGGATTGCAGTGCAGTATTTCAAAATCTGCAGTATATTATACTATTAAAAGATTCAGAGAATTTATGCACATCTCAGTGTGTAAAGGTCAATGTTGAAAACCACTGTTAGATATGTGTGACTGTTTAGCTCTTAGTTGGCAAAGCATGAGAAAACCATCATGCTACTGTGACAAATATAAGTGCCCAGGCTTCACTAAACAATACACCATATTTTATAATATATATATATATATTTGGCGAGTGAAAAAATAAAAAAATACAGTACACTTATACAACTTTAAAAAATGAAGATCAGAAACCACATATTATTCAAAAATTTATTTCTTGTAATATTGGATTCTATTGATTAGAATAACTAAACAAAAATTTATCACAAATTATTTAGTGTGGCCACCCTTTACTCTGATTGGAGAATTAAATCTTTCAGGTATAGTGTTCACATTTTTTGTATTTCTTACCTCGCTTGAAGATAAAACAGCCCTTTTATGCAAAAGTGTTGGTGTATAATCTTAACTGCACACTGTGTGTGTGTGTGTATATATATGTATATATATTTAGTATGCATTAAATTTTAACATTTTTTAAAGGGTGCAGGAGCAGATGTTACTGAACAGTCTGTGTTTCTCACATCGTTTGTAGTAATTGGGATCAAAAATGCCTTGGAAATTCCCAAGTCCAACTTAAAGGTGAGAATGTTTTATTTCTAGCTCACTGTCTTCTGCTATTAAAATACAATGCACTAAAAAAACAATAATACTAAATATTATTTCACATATAGCACAATAACACAGCAAATGTTTTCTTACCAGTCATATGCACTTGCTCTGGAGCGGGCAGTAGATTACTTGTCTTCACAAGTGACAAAGCTGAAAAGTTTATATGTGAGAGCTGTAGCTGCATACGCCCTTACCTTTGTTGACTACAACAACCGACATGCATTCATACTCTATGATAAACTCAAAAAAGAAGCACAAATTAAAGGTGAGGACACATTTCTTTATATTTCAAGTTATAACACTATTAAAAAGGTGTTACTGCATCACTATAATACTCTACTACATACATAGTGTTTTTATATACAGCCAGCATATCATTTCTAAATTTAGGAAACCCAGCAACTGTCCGCTTTTGGCAAGAGAATGAACCCCCTGAAGACCCACTAAAGCCCAACAGGGCCTCTGCACTCTCAGTGGAGACCACTGCGTATATGCTGCTCAATGCTTTACTCAGAGGAGACACAAGATATGCCAAGCCAATCATCCAATGGTTCACTGATGATCAACGATATGGAGGAGGATTCCACTCAACTCAAGTAAGGATGCCATGCAAGAAAAAAAGACATGCAAATGCATACATGGCTAAAAATAAAAAAAATGCAGCCACAGGGCAAGAAATATCAGACATTTCGCTAAATTAAGTTGATTGATCTGATCACCAGGACTCTATTCTAACACTGGAGGCCTTGACCAAATACAGTATCTTAGCTCATAGAGGCGTTTTACAATTGGAGGTTGACGTGTCCTACAGGAAGAAAGGCAATATTGCCCGTGTATCTCTGACCCAGAGTATCCCTGTGGGCAAACCCATTGAGGTAAATTCCTTTAGTCTGTGACATTTTCCTGAAAACCTGTGGAACATTACTGTTCTTTAATGTATTTGTTTATGCTGAATAAAATGTTCACCTATTATTTTAAAAGGTAGAACATGCTGATGATGTCATACTGAAAACAGGATATGGCACAGGGGTGTCATTTGCTAATGTGAGTGTCACGTATATATCAAATATTCCTGGATGAACACAGTGAGTTGTGTTGTTTTGGTGACATTTATTCAGTACTCATCTAGATATATCTAAATATTTCGTTGTCAAACCATGGGCAGATTTTATTTTTCTGTTTTTTTCTTTTAAATTTTTTTCTCTTCCACCTCTTTGTCTCTTATTCTCTTTATTCCTCTGTCCAAGAACTGGGTTTAATAAGTCTTTAATATTGCTAGTAAAGTCCTTACTCTCCTATAAAAGGTTCATGGTACACGTGTTTGGTTTTCCATAAAAACCCAAACAGTTCATTATCTCATTGTTTTTCTTTCACAGTTAAGGACAGTGTATTATGAAACAACAGAGAACAACAATAACTGTAACTTTGACATAGCAATAGATATTCATCCCCGAAAACCAAATTCAAGAGGTATGCTGATGTACTGATAATTGAAAGGATTGCTTTTATAAACTAATGTAATTCATTGTAAACTTGACCTTCTGTTTTACCAGATCCAATGCTTCTCTCACCACGGATAGTTGCCTGTGCCAAGTGAGTACACAGTGGTAAATTCTATAGAACGACACACTTTGTGGTCATTTTCATAAAAACGATTTAAAAGATGTTCCTAGACACTTGGGTCATCCCAAGTGAAATCTATTTTCACACACTTATAATGCTTATAGCAGTGAATATAGTGTGTGAATAATGCAAAAGACTATGTCATGAGCACGCCATCCATTAAGGCCATAACATTTTCTGTGATGCCTCAGCAACCCCAAGAAATGCTTATACAGCTTTCTTATAGGGCCATAAAAACAGCACTTTATACAGTGTCTCATTTAGTGCTTGATAGCTCATGGTATTGTTATCAATCAGTTTAGAAAAAATGTAAGAAAATGTTTTAAAAATTTACGGCAGATTCTTAAACCTTAAATTTGTTCACATCTGTGTTCTTATAAATTAAAAGTCCCTAAAAACTACTGCGATGGCCTGGCGAGCTGTCCAGGGTGTACACCCGCCCTCGTCCAGAGTCGGCTGAGATGGGCGCCAGCTTCCCTGCAACCCTAATTAGGAATAAGCGGTTCAGAAAATGAATGAATGAATGAATGAACTGTCCAAAAGGGCGGATGCTGCTGGTAAAACCCAACGGTAAAACCTGATGGCAGATACAAACTTGGTGTGCTGGCATCTTTTTCCTGAAGCACTTCAGGATGTTTAGCAGCACTCAGGCCAGCATTTCTAAGCTGTATGAAGGTTGGCCTTGGCTTGAATGATTGACGGGAGGGGGGGCGCATGGGGGTTGGGGGGGACCTTGCAAATGACTTTGAATCTCTGGCAGAGAGAAGCTCTTGTCATCAAAGACGTCTTTCTCGCAAGGACACAGCAGAGTGGGCTAATGCTATAGAAACACTTTGTCAGCACTTCAAAAAGCATGCCTTTGGCACTAATGCATAAGAAAATATAATTTATGAAAAGTGGAACGAGCTCCTAAGACAGCAAATAGCAAGATGTTAAAAGAGTGAGTAGTAACATTTTTTTATCTTTATCTTTTAAATAATTGTGGTGCCTGAAAGCTTTTATGATGCTCAGCTGGAGAAAATGTGTGTGTGTGTGTGTGTGTGTGTGTGTGTGTGTGTGTGTACATTCTTTCTTTAGTCATTTAATTATGCACAGTTTTAGAGTCACTTACGCAACATGGATATAAATGAGATGATTTCTTGGCGTAATGTAAAAGGTGTTGCACTTGATAATGTCACTCAATTATGTAATGCATCATCCTGTACAAGGTCTTAGATACCCTAAAATCCCCTGGCACCACATCCATCCATCCATCCATCCATCACATTCATTTTCTGAACCGCTTAATCCTCATTATTGTCGTGGGGAGGCTGGTGCACATCCGAGCACATCGCAGAAACATGCTGACGGCAATCCAGTGGCCTACTCTTTTCGAATGTCAGCAATGGTTCTTCTACATTCCTCTCACCACAGGCAGTGAGAGACATGGCTGGACTTTGACAACCCTGTTAGCTGCACTGGGGGGACAGCAGTGACCATTTGGTAATAGTAGGGCTTGGACCCCTGCCCTTCAGATCATTAAGCCAGCACCGTAACCACCGTACCATTACCCATCCATTACACACACTGAGTTGACTTCAGGCAAGAGGGTTATCGCAGGGTTAACAATTAAATAAACAACCATTCACAGTCACATTCACACCTCTGGGCAATTTAGAGCTGCTAGCTGACCTAATGTGCATGTCTTTGGACTTTGGAAAGAAACACCCAGAGGAAACCCATGCAGACACAGGAAGTACATGGAAACCTTATCCAGAAAAACCTGGTCGGCTGCAACATTTGCACCTAGAATCTCTCTGTTGTGGGGTAACGGTGCTTGATTTAGACAACATTTCTAACCCTAATCCTCAAGCCAGGCTAGCAAAAACTAGTGATGTCAACATTTTAATACATTGCTATATTCCACATCTATTCAGATCCACAGCTGTTGTGATTTGAAAGAAGTTAGACGTATCTTACCTTCTTGCTTTTCCCCCTTATAAACCCATCCACCAAATTGCCACCAAGTTCATCTTTCACTGTGCTTGCATGGGTATACTCTGGGTACTTCAGTTTCCTCCCAAAGTCCAAAGACTTACACATTAGGCGAATGTGAATGGGACGAATGGTTGTGTATGCATTGGCACTGTGGTGGACTGGCACGCTGTTCAGGGTGTACCCCATCTTCTCCCAATGTGAGCTGAGACAGGCTCCAGCCTCTCCGTGACCCTGGTAGGATAAAGCAGTTCGGCAAAAAAATAATAGACTCCATGATGAGCACTGAAACTATGTTGAGTCTTCTAATTTAATTTGGTCATGGTGTTAATTGACTAATAGGTCCAGTCAATAAATGTTCCATATTAAACACCCGGACACAAATCAAAACAGATTTCAAAACAGTTCCATTAAATAGATCAGCAAAATGTTGCCACAGAAACTTCCTGTCTGTTGAATGTAACCTGGGTATAGTACTCATGACCAAACTGTAACTGTAGTCAAGATCCATCAGTGACAATCAGAATAATACTTTCAGTGCCCTGGATATTACAGGTCACTGTATCAGATTTGCTCATATATTTCCCACAAAGGACCAGAAGGCTGCACCTGAAGCCAAGGTTTGAAGCAAGAAGCACTTCATGGACTTTATTCCTGTCCCACAAAAATCCATATGTGTTCAAGCAAATTTCTATATCGGATATCTTAGCCGTCATACTTAATATGTCAATCACATTGGGCACCTATCCTTCTAAATTTAAAAAGTCTTTAAAACCTATGACGCAATGGATGCAAATAATTATAGGCCAATTTCACTGTTATCTAATTTTAACAGAATATCTGAAAAGATGTACAATAGAATGAAATTGTTTACCTTTAACACTGGCATTCTGAGTCCGTCTCAATATAGATTCCAGGAAACACACCCCACAGAACACGCAATTCTTGAAATGGAATCCAAAAAACATGCCAACATGGATAAACGGTTATATTCGTGTGGAGTATTTGTTGATTTAAAAAAGGTGATCGATACTGTTAATCATGATATTCTATTGCATAAGTTATATTAATATGGATTTCATGGTATTATAAATGGTTTAAATCATAGTTATGCAATAGATCTCAAACCATACAACTTGGCAGCCGTATTTCCAATGAGTGCGTTACCAGCTGTGGTGTGCTTCAAGGCTGTGTATTGGGACCGTAACTGTTTCTTTTATTTATAAATGATATTCAAAATTGTTCAAATAAACTTAAATTTTTTTCCTTTTGTCGATGATACAAATATTCTTTATGCAGATTAAAAACTTGAAATAACTGTAAATACTGAGCTTAAACGTCTGTATTCATGGATGACCTCAAATATGCTAACTTTAAATCTTGTCAGTTTTTTTAAAAAATCTCAGAAATTCATCACTATAATGCTCGCTTATCGGCATCCCAAAATTTTTACATAAAGAAATTCAATCTTGAAATAGAAAGAAGTTCCTTAATACTCAACACAAAATTGTGAAATGAGATATCTGTATCTGTTAGAGATTTGCAAAAATTAACCTTTAAGATAAAACTGGATTCATTATTTTTTTCTATTCTAAGGATGATTACATTGAATCCTAAACTTTTGTTGAAGAAATTAAAAAGTTGAGTTGATTATTTTCCTTTCTTTCTTTCATTGTTTGTTTTGCATCTGTTATCCTTAGTCAATTAATTCAGTTAGTTTAGCGAAAGCAATATTTTAAATTTTAATTAACCCATACTTATTTAGAGTCGTCCTGCCTCAACTACCTTTAAGCTATCTGCAGGCCGAACGAATTTGTTAATTCCACTTTCCTCCATTCTTTCTTTTTTCTTTCTTTCTTTTTTCAATTATTTTAGTTTAACTTAGGTCGTTGTTGTTTTTATTTGTTTCTGTTGTTTTGTTGTTGTTGTTGAATAGTTAATTAATAATAATTAATAAATTGCCAACATTAATTACTAAGGGTCAAGTAAAAAATGAGAAGAGTCGGCTGGGGTGGTTTGGGCAGCTCAGGAGGAGGCACTTTGATCAGCTTATGGTATAGAGGAATCCCACTGGACCCAGAAGGCTGGGTTGGATCCAGGACTTGTTAAAGAGGTTATAGCTTACAGATGGATTGGAAGAACAGCCAGAAGAAGCTGAAATCGGTGTTTGGAGACAGAGAAATCTTCTCAGCCTGTTGCCTGTGAAGGAAAGACTTTATGGACCAGTTGTGCACAAATGCTTTAAAAATTTTTGATTGACTTGTTTACACCAGAGAAAATAAGGCATGAGAGAAAGAAAATAAAAATGCACCTGGGGAAAACGTGTAGGCAGGGAAGAAATAAAAGAGGCCATTTAGCTTCAGAGAGGCAGAGAGTGGGAAATATGAAAGAATGTATAGCTATTTTGCAGTTAAATGGGATGAATATTTGTTCCTTGTAAATACAGCATTGAAGTCATGGGTTTCATGTCTGTAAAATCTCAAAAGAACGTTAGGCTAACTCAAACAAAGCTGAGCTAGGTAAAAACAGATATACAGGAAAGGCATTTCTAAATTCCTGTTCATGCAACAATTCCACCATCTCTAGTACACACAAAAAAAGGTTATATTTAAAAGAAAGGAAAAAATGTGCATGAGATAATTGAAGTACCAAACAGCTTTTGTTCATTGCAAGAGTTCTATTTAATGTATTTAAGGGAACCAGATACATCAGGGATAATGTACAGCTTGCCTGTGAAATAAACCCTGACATTGAGATCAAGACCCCGATGTGCAGAACAATGTTCTTGCATTACTCTGAAGGGCTTTCATTTGAGATAATGAGAGGCTTGCTGTATAATATCCCACACATTATACACCAATCAGCTATAACACCACTTGACCGCTCTGCAGCTAAGCAGCCCCATACACACCAAGCTGTAATGTACAGTGTGTACTTACCCCTAGCACTGACAGTTTCATCTCTTCTATGGGATCAGACCAGCTGTACCAAGCTTCGCTCCCCCACGTGCATCAATGTCACTCTTGCAAAGTTCACTGGTTGTCGTTGCTTGGACCACCTTTGGTAGGTACTTAGCACTGCATACCAGAAACACCCCACAAGAAGAACAGACCTCTCAGATCCTTAGACTTCCTTCTTCTAATCCATCAGTTTCTAGAACTGACTGTTGCCTGTATGCATAACACATCCCCCTTCTTATCAGCTGCCAATGTAAGGAGATAATTAATGTTATTTGGCATAAATATATATCACATACTCTAGTTTTCATGGTGTTTTTAATGTTATGGCTGATTCATTCATTCATTTTCTGAACCGCTTAATCCCAATTAAGGACTTGGGGAAGCTGGGGCCCATCTTACCTGACTCTGGCGAGGACAGAGTACACCCTGGACACCTCGCCAGGCCATCGCAGGGCAAAAACACGCTAACACGAACGACCGCAATGGTTCTTTTACATGCCTCTCACCACAGACAGTGGGATTCATGGCTGGCCTTTAGTGGCCCAGTTATCTGCACTGGGGAACAGCAGTGACACCTTGGTGATAGCGGGATCACTCATTTGCCTTCCTACCCTTTATTATGGTTGTGGGGAGGCTGGAGCCAATCTCATCCGACACGGGCGAAAAGCGGGGTGCACCCTGAACGCTCGCTAGACCACGGCTGAGCAACACACAAGCAGCCATATACACTCACACCTAGGGGCAACCCAGTTGCCAATTATAACGTGCATGTCTTTGGACTATAGGAGGAAACTGGAGAACCAAGAGGAAACCCAAGCAAACAAAGAGAGAGCATGCAAACTCCACACAGACTCGCCTGAGCCTGGGGCCTCAAACCTAGGACCTTCTTGCTGTGAGGCAGAAATGCGAACCACTATGCCATCGTGCCGGCCAGTGTACATTCTGCATACCTAGAAATAATTTAGAAAAGGATTTAGTTGGGTTAAAATGTATTTTATTGCTGCCGCTAATGACACACTGTATCAACAATCTGTTATGCTTCACAACGGTCTGTTATAAAGAAATAAAAGACCATTGAATACAACTTATAAATCCAAATCAAATATTTAAATGAGTCGTGTAATAAATTTCAATTGGTGCAGTCGATCTTTTCATTTTCATCGTGCACGATAATGTAACAAGGTTTTCATGTGCTGCCTTATATCTGATTAAATCTGCCACTAAACGCTTAGAGGGCACTTACATTCTCCTCAATCATGTTATGTCAGTATGTCTCGAGATGTTATCTCTCTACTGATAAACTGCTTCAAATGTGCCCAGATAAAAATCTGTGTACGCACATGACACATGCTGGCAAATAAATGTGGTTCTGTACTGCCAGGAGAAACACTCATGACACCATCCTGACTAAATCAAATTAGAGAGTCGCCTGCATGTCATTATTCATAATTTGGAGGGCCAAGCTTTTGCACGACTTAATGTTCCCTTCCTTCCTCTTTCCCTTGATGATGGACTTCAGTCACCTCATCAAGGGCTTGGACTGAAATTGCTGATGAACTGAACTAAGTATATCTGGATATAAAAGAAAAATCATATATCTCCTTATTCATTCATTCATTTAATTTCTGAACCGCTTATTCCTAATTAGGGTCGCGAGGAGGCTGGCGCCTATCTCAGCCGACTCTGGGTGAGGGCAGGGAACACCCTGGACAGTTCGCCAGGCCATCGCAGAGCCATCAGTCACACAACCATTCGCACTCACACTCACACCTAGGGG
>JBCNYG010000012.1:6781030-6792180 GCA_039654305.1 Porochilus rendahli | reverse complement strand
AAACCCCACACAGAAACGCCCGAGCTGGGAATCGAACCCAGGACCTTCTTGCTGTGAGGCGGACGTGCTAACCACTAAGATTAACTGTAGTGTCACTTCCTTTGTTTGTTAGAGTGCAAGGTACGTTTGTGGTGCAGCATGGATAATGAAGCAAATAGGCCGCGTCCGGGTACTGGTTTTAATCACGTAGACGACACTACGTCGACGCAATTAGCGAAAAATCTCTCTACTGAAGTATTTTACAAGATACCTAGAGTTTGACTTTAAAAGGTCACTCAAGGTCAAAGGTAATTGTCCAATTTGTAAGTCCATATATAGTTTCCTTATAGTATTCTATAGTAATGGTATGGTTTCGAGTGCGAAAACCTTGCTGTGACCTTCAGCTTTGACCTTGACATTCCAAAATCGAACCATAGCTAGAGAAGTGTCCCCACCAGGTTTGGTGGAAATTGGTGCTCAGATGTGGTCAGGATTTTGTTCGCAAGCAAACTGATAAGCAAACAATCACTGGTGGTTACAAAACCTCCAAAAGCTTAATTTTTGGCAGAGGTAAATATCAGCCAATACTGGTATTAAATAGTGAACTGGAATGTTTTTGTTTTATTCTAGAATTGACAAACATGCAGCATTTTCTACTGTATATTTTTGACATTATTAATCTAACATAACTCACTCAATTGGTTTTCATGAAAATGTTGCTTAGAGTCAGTTAGCAGGTGATGTCAAAAACTGCACGAATGGGACCAGTAATCACCAGAGTAATCATTCTCCTCATTGCGCAGCAAAGCAACATAACAAACAAGCGATTAGCGTCTCTTGTAAAATGTTTTAATGACGAACCCCAGTTTCGGAGCATGTGGTTTGGAGCTTCATTTAATAAAGAGGACTAACTTTCTGCTCAGATGAAACCAATCAAAGATTTCTCATTTATGTGATTCTTTGAATGGAGTTGGGCAACTTGTTCCAGAGAAACAAACTAAACGATACAGTAATATTTGTTTTTGCTTGTGCTTTATACTGTACTTAAGTATAGGTTGGGACCTGTAACTTCCATCCAGGAACTTGTGTTTTTATCGGCAGGGGTTTATTTGATTGTCTGGCTGTCTGTTAGCAATTTGTTGTCCACAGTTTCTGACAGATCAAGCGGAAATTTTTATGATGCATAAGTGATCACCGAAAGACGTTCCTATGAAATTTTGGTAAGAATTCACACGCTGATGGTGTCACAAAGATAAATAAATAAATAATCCCTATCTCTTATAATTGGGAAATTAAAAAAGAAAAGGATCAATGTAAAAAATATTCATTTTTAAACAAAACTTGCTATGTATGATCAGGGTCAGAAGCAACCCTGTTTTCTTTGGATCTGATCCAGATTGCATATTTGGCAGCAATATACATTAAACACAGGAAAGCCCCCCTTTTTGCAAGTGTGGTAGAACAATAGGCCTGACGGGGAACTGTATACTTGAATTGCGTGGCTTGGTGGAGGTTTGCACTCTCTTGTATTTAGATTAAACACTCAAATCCTTTTTAAACTCCCAAGAATTTCCAAAGATTTTGTAATTTGTAATTAAATGTATTTTATTAGGAGTTACAGAAGACCTGATTCTGGTTAGAAGGTTCTGATTTATTTTTTATAACAGTAACTCTACCTCTTTTAGCTCAATGTATAAGATAAATCACATGTTAATGGAGTATTAGTGCACTTATCCTGATATATTGTGTTTCATAGGATTGTACACAGGGACTTGTTGATGTTGAATAAGTCACTGATATGTGCTTCCATTGTTGCCGTTTTGTGTAAAGAGACATTTATTTAAGAAACTGAAATGGTGTCAAGCTTCATCTGGAGTTTTCAGATACAGTTAAGCCTTCGGAAAGAGAGCAGATCACACTTTCTGGTTTCGCAGTAGCATGACATGCTGCTTTTATGTGATGTGAGGGAATGACTATTAATAGCTGCTCTGACAAAAGTGATAGCAGGAATAGAACTGGTTTCTGCAGAGTTCCACAACATTAAAAGTAACTAGAACAGTAAAAAAAAGTAATTAGTGATTGCTGTGGTATAAGGATTTAAACACTTTAGGAACATGCTGTTATTGTAAAGCAATCAAGTTCATGGTGTTAGCAGTAAGTTTGCGCAATTCATTTGTTTTTAAATCCATAAAAATGCCCTTTAAGAAGTTAGTTATATACAATAATTGGCAAAACAAGCTTTCTGCTATAAATCTTTATATTTTGGCAGGTTGCTTTAATCCACTATTTAACTTTATTACTTCTGTTAGGCTGTAAAGGATTAGTTCAATCTGGCTTTGGTACAGATCTGTAATATGAGATGTTTATAAAAAAGTGCTGTAAGGCCCAAGTTGGTTTTAAGAGGAGATTGCACGGTCTGGTCTAAACCATTAAGATAAGAGAGGAACTGCAAGAAATGGCCAAACATTTATTTTCAAGGAATAGTAAAAGGAAATGCTTACATAAAAAGTTGATTTTAATGTTTTTAACCTTGTGTTTTAATAAGAAATGCGGATGATAATTTCGGTAATTGTTGGTTAAGTGATTGAATTAAGGAAGAATTAAAGACGTGACGATTGGTGACCAGGTAGCGCCTGTTGAGGGAGAACAAATGGTTAAAATGAGAAGAGGTTGAAATTTTATATGGGGCACAAATGGGGGAATGAAGTCTGTTAAACTCTGGAAAAAATGATGTAATGACTTGGGCGAGTCACGTTGAGTTGCATTTACTGCATCAGGGAGGGAGAGGACCAACCCGTGTGGCTCGGCGTTGGAATAAAGGGGCTAACAAATGAAAATGTCAAAGAGAAAGAGTCACACCTCATTTCTGGCAACATTCGGGCGCCATTTGGATGAAGAGCCCAGAAAACACGAAGCGAGTGCCATAAAATCCCACATTGGCAGAAAAGTGGTTCCATTGTCTTAAAAGTGTTTGGCACAAATAAAAAAGACTTGTATTTTTGACGACTAATCTTGTTGTTGAAGGATGAGGAGGATGACGGTTCACCAAAAAAGAAGTGGCCAACAGTAGATGCTTCCTATTACGGAGGGCGAGGAGTCGGGGGGATTAAAAGGATGGAGGTGAGAAATCATGATCAAACTATATAACATAGATATGTGCAAGAATGATGGAATGGACTCGGTTATATCAGACATACTTTTGAGTCAGATGGAAACAAAACCGACCTCAGGGACTAGCCAAGATCAGACACTCCAGTATTCAGAACAGTACTAAAATATAACATACTATCATGCAGACATACAGTAAAGGTTTTATTTACAGCGGTATGCTTACTTCAAAAATATGTCTGAAATATCCAGCCGCTTTCATCCAGATGTGTCTTTAAACTGCAGCCCAAGAAAATATTGTGGCATCAGAGGACCACGCATAATCTCCAGTGATGGCACATGACCAAGTATATACTGTGAAATGCTTTTACATCGTAAAGTCGACTTCTTCGCAAGCAGATATTCGTTTTGGCCAATCATCCATCAGTTTTTGAACTGATGAGTACATCTCATCATGAGCCAGATAAATATATTTATATATATAGATATGTACTCATACATATATACTGTATACATCTCCTTATTTCTTGTTGTGCAGGTACGCTGGGGAGAGAAGGGATCAACTGAGGAGGGTGCAAAATTGGAGAAGGCAAAGAATGCCAGGGTGAAGATGCCAGAACAAGAGTTTGAAGCACCTCAGAGTCGGGTCCTGAACAATGGCATGCATAAACCACCAAGCCCTCGCAAGTGGTATTCCCCAATTAAGGTAAGCTCATTTTGGTCAGTTTCCAAAGTTACAACCAAGCACCCTAATGGCACATCACATAGCCTTGCTGTCTCACAGCACAGGGTTTGATCTTTAATTTGTGTGCATATTATATTTGCATAGTCTCCCTGTGTCCATGGGAATGTCCTCCAGGTTCTCTGGATCATGCCCACCTGCCAGTTGGTGCACTCTAACTTACCCCATAGGGCTCCCGAGTGGTGCAACAATTTCCCATCCTGTTGCTTCAACAGCCATGTCGTTTGGTTCCAAAGAGAAAAATTGCCCATTCTTTCAGGAAGGGAGGAGTGGGATACATCTCATTCTTGTCAATCACAGCAACACTAGCCAATCAAGGGTAACTCATGCTCACAAAATTAATAGGATAGAACTCTCTCGAGTCTGTTACGCCACCTCTGATGTTGTCAGGAGATTGGCATCACTTGCCACAATGGAAGCATGAAGTGACCGTTGCCCCCTTGTTTGGTGACTGTTATGCGATAAGCCAAAGCTGCCTGATGGGTGTGAATTGGCCATGACTACAAATTAGGGAGATTGGGGTAACGTATTTAAGGTTAGTGCAATAACCAGGTGTCCACATACAGTACGGTTGGCCATACAATATATTTTTTTAATTATTGTGTGTTGGTGTGTGTTCTGATTAAAATAAATGCAACTGAAGTGTTTTGTGGGTTCTATAAATCCCTTGTAAACACATTCCCACCCACTAAGCCTGTAGGAATTCTTTGAATCTGTGTTTGCTCCTGTTTGTGGTTTTTATGCAATACTTTTGTTTTAGCAGTTGGCCTTTGTTAACTTTTTGACCCTGTCAGCCTCTGTTCAGCAATATGTCAACAAATCATACACGACAATGCTGATAGGATATGGCTTGTAAATATTTGGAAAAAGATAACCAATCTAGCAAAGTTTATGCTTTCAAACGTCACATACACATAATAACATGATTTATTATTAACATGATTCACTCAAAGTTTGTACAGGGTGTTTAGAAACTTCCCAATGAAAAAGTATCTTGAGGGAATGAAAAAGTATATTGAGGGAATGAAAAAGTATTTTGAGGGAATGTAAAAGTATATTGAGGGAATGTAAAAGTATTTTGAGGGAATGTAAAAGTATTTTGAGGGAATGAAAAAGTATCTTGGGGGAATGTGAAAGTATTTTGAGGAAATGTAAAAGTATTTTGAGAGAATGAAATAGTATTTTGAGGGAATGTAAAAGTATTTTGAGGGAATGTAAAAGTATCTTGAGGGAATGTAAAAGTATTTTGAGGGAATGTAAAAGTAATTTCAGGGAATGTAAATGTATTGTGAGGAATGTTAATTACTGCGAGGGAATGTGAAAGTATTGAAAGGAAATGTTAAAGTATTTTGAAGGAATGCAAAAGTAACTTCAAAAAGATTCCCCTCCATGACCCCTAAGGGGCCTATGTAAATTTTTACACATTTACATTACATCACCATAACTTCTTTAAATACACTTTCACTTTTAAATCTCACGTTACTTTTGTGCACATAGAAAAACATGACCATGCAAATTGTATGGAATTTTTCTATTCTATATTTACAATAAGAGATGTAATGACATGGGTCCTAGCTTCCAGATGTATGTCCCAACGTCCCGACACTTTATCATCGATGCACCAAAACCTTTACACCCGTAGGATGTGTGAAATAAACAGTACAAATGGTGAACTGTATTCCTCTTGGATGGCTGTGAAGCTTCGTGTTCCATACGCATGCTGCTGGGTGTTGGTCACAAATGGAGAGCAGACAAACTGAATTTTAACTTCCAGGAGAGCAGGGAGTCCAAGGATAATGCAGTAATTAAGAAATGCACAAGAAATGTTTTTTGTTGTTGTTTTCTTGGGGGTTTTTTTTGGTTGTTGTTTTTTTCTTTCTTCAATGCTTACTTACAACCCTGGCAAAAAGTATGGTATCAACACTCTTGAAAAATGTTCATTCAATTGTTTAATTGTGTAGAAAAACCCCAATCACGGACATGCTAACTATTTTCATTTAACATTTCAACCTTCTGGCTTTATGAAACACTTACAAAAATAAAAAAGAAAGAAAACTGTAGTCAACTGCAACTGTTTTTACTGATCAAACAGAGAAAAAAAATGGATTCACTCAATACTGAGGCAAATATTATGGCATCTCCAAACAAAAACAACACCAGTACTTTGTTGCACCACCTCCGGCTTTTATAACAGCTTGAATTCTCTGAGGCCTGAATTTAACTATCGACAAACAGTGTTCTTTATCAATCCAGCTCCAACGTTCTCTTACTGCAGCTGCCAGATCAGCTTTGCAGGTTGGAGCCTTGTCAGGGACAAGGGCGTAACCATAGTTTAGTCCAAATGAGAACTCTCCCCTAAAAAGAAGTGCATTTCTGTCAATTCTTTTATGTTAATATATGGAAATTACATTGTAATTGGAATCACATGAATGTGCACTTGACTTTTTAGCTAATTCCAAGTTTATTTGTATTTTGTTGATTTGTCTCAAAATGAATTTACAATGAAAAGTTTATTATGAATTTAATCACAGATTTGTACAAAGAATTTAATGTAAAATCTTGATTTTAACTCAACGTAAACAAATTTATTTCTGCATTGTAAACAGATATTATTACTGTAGCTAAAAGAACTGACCCTGATGTCCAGTTTAATTTGATGCTAATGTTATTTACTTTAACCCACCCAAGCCTCTACAGTCACTAGTCCACTAGCCCGTGGTGAGCCAAAAATCTGCAGGGCGAGTGAAATTAGCTAGCAAGTCATCCTGCTGGTGACCCGACAAATCCAGCAGGCAAAGAAGATATAGTGTTCCTGACCAGCAAATATGAAGGAGCACTAGTAGTTTCATCATTTCACCAGTCCTGTTGGCCAGTAGTTTTGCTAATTCCACCCTGGCCATATATTTTGAAATGTCAGTTGAATTGTAACTATTTAACTGTCAATCTCACAGCACACACATGGCACACACAGGGGAGATAGATGATCTCTCATATTATTTTATTAGCAACACAATAACAACCAAACTCTCCATCCAAATCCTCCTACTCTCGTCCTCCTCCCGTTCTCATTCGGTCTGTGACTGTATGCATGCGGGAGGGGCGTATTGATTTACACAAACGTAGTTCGCCTCGGAGGCGGAAGCAGATAGCCCACCGTATTATTTTATTTGCCTCTATCTTCACTCTAGCTTTGCTGAGTGAACTAAGTCACTTCAACACATTTTCACATGGTTTTCACATGAATTAAAAAAAGTGTGTATTCTTGTTGGCAACAACACTATTATTTAGGTATTTAGCTGATTACGGTCTGAAGAAAACACTCGAATGTCTGCCAGCTGGTCCTGCTTTTTCCACTTTTTTGCTGCTAATGGTACTCCCTCCATGATCTGTATCAGACCTTCCTCTAGCCTGGCTGTGAAAGTGTCAGTCAGAGCAGTGTTTCAAAGAAATCTGCTGGGGCAGGGCGCAACCAAGTGTGCAATTGAGAGAGAGGTGATCACACATGTTTCTTTTCCTTAACAGACAGATAGAGGAAAATAAATCACAGGAGAAGGATCCAACTCATTAGCAGTCAGAACTCATAAAAGTGGTTGGTATATCACATATTAATGTATATTATTGGAGATGACAGATTTGTATTTTCCTAATATTGAGGGGATGTGTCCCCCCAAAGAATACATGGTTACGCCCATGGTCATGGACCATTTTCTTTAATTCCCACCATTGACATCATATGTCTTTCTTGAAGGAAAGTTTTCTTCATGAAAACTTTTGACCTATTGCATGATGCATTATCACCCTGAAAAATGATGTCATCACCAAACATCCTTTCAATTGATGGAATAAGGAAAGTGTCCAAAATCTCAATGTAAACATTTATTGAGGATATAATGATTTTCTCTCCAGTCTCTTTACTTGACATACAACCCCATATCATTAACGATTGTGATAATTTGCATGTTTTCTTCAGGCGGTCATCTTTATAAATTTCATTGGAACAACCAAACAAAAGTTCCAGCATCATTACCTGGCCTAAGGCAGATTCCTGATTCATCACTGCATATCACTCTCATCCTGTCATCCACAGGATAGGAGTGCTTTTTTTTTAGCCCACTGAAACCTTGTTTTTTCTGTTTAGATGTCAGTTATGGTTTCCGTTTGGCTTCTCTGAATGTAAATCCCATTTCTTTTAGGCGATTTCTTACAGTTCTATGTAACTGTTTAGCTTTGCGACTATAGCAATTTTAAAAAGTGCTATTTGTATAAAACTGAATCGAACTGATAATTGATTCTTCAAGAAGCTTTATAATCCTCTCCTTTGTTTCAACTGACATCTCTCGTGTTGGAGCCATGATTTATATAAATCAGTTCAGTTCAACAGCTCACTGAGGTGTGCAAGCACTCTTTTATTAACTGCTGACTAATTAGCAGATGTAATTGGATACAGGTGATTGTTTTAGAACTGCAAACAACATAGTGACCCCATAATATTTTGCTCAGAATTGAGCTTTAGATAATTTCTTTTAAAAGGGGTGGCGTATGTCCCAAGTAACAATCTATTTGATTTGCTGTTGATTCTGATCAAATTTTAAATCAGTAATATATATATTTATATATAACATTTCAAGATTGGACATAAATTGTTTTATTACAGCAAGGCCAGCAGGGGGTGCTGTATTTTTTTCTCCCAGCTTGGCAGAGGTTTGCACTCTCTGACTGCCCTTCTAGTTTCACATTAGTTTTGTTAGTGTAGTTTCTCTCTATAGGCAGTACAGTTGTGTAGTGGTTAGCATGTCCACCTCACAGCAAGAAGGTCCTGGGTTCAAGTCCCAAGATCTTGTGTTTAAGTGTGAAGTTTGCATCTACTCCCTGTGCTTGTGTGGGCTCCCTCCGGGTACTCCAGTTTCTCCTATAGTCCAAAGCCATGCACATTAGGTCAACTGGCTGTTCCGAATTGCCCCTAGGTGTGAAAGTGACTGAATGGTTTTGCAAGTTGGCCCTGAGATGGTCTGGTGAGCTGTTCAGGGTGTACCCTGCCTTCGTTCAGTGTTAGGCTGAGATAGGCACTGGCCTCCTCACCACCCACGTGGGATCAAGCGGTTCAGCAAATGAGTGAGTGAGTTTCTGTATATGATGAGTAAGCATTGGAGCAGGGTTAGCTGATACCCAGATGGGTTCTAAAGTCCAATTTATTCTGCAACGTATATGTAATGGTTGTTTTTTGGTCTTTGTTTGCAGGCTTTAAGATTTAGTAATAATTAGGAATCTCAGTAGGTCTTCTAATTACACTGTTTTTGACCTTAAATAAATCCTGCCCCAAAAAAGCTCTGTAGAAATCTGCAATGTTTATTTCCTGCAGTCGGGATTAATGGCCTGTATGGATGTCTGTGCTGTGGTTTTTCAGGGTAAACTGGATGCCCTGTGGGTACTGCTGAAGAAAGGCTATGATAGAGTGTCCATCATGAGACCACAACCTGGAGACAAGGTAAGAACTACAGAAAACAATAAAAAAGGAAAGAAAAATTCTGGTGGCGACAGGAAATTGTTGCACTTGAATAAATACATTGCTGATATATGAAAACATCTGCTCTACTGGCGCAAGTCCAGGCATATGACATGTTCAGTGATAGCACAGCCATCACCACCTTCTTCCTAAAGTCTGATTTCCAAAGAATGCGAGACATGCATGCTTTTGCCAAAAATTTAAAAAGATTTTAAACATTCAAGAGACGCAACAGCAGCTTAGATCCACATAAACTATTCTACTGACCTAGCAGTTCTGTAGAATGTCATAACCCCTCAGCCAGAACACCTCAAGCCCATGGAGGACAAAAGCCATCCCCCATTTTTGGGCAATCAACTTTTTATTAGCCACCCTACGCACAGGTTTATGTCATAGGGAGTGCCTATGCAACATATCAGAAAGCTATCATGCATAAGAGCTGAGCAATGGCCCGGACAAACTTGATATGTTTAAGGTCACTGTGCCAAGGTCAAAGGTCACATATGCAAATTAGCTTCCCCATGCACAGGTGTAGGTCATAGCGAGTGCCTATGCAAAAGTTCAGAAAGCTGGCCTGTGCATGAGCTGAGCAATGGCCCGGACAAAGTTATTGTCATGCTGCCTGCATGTTCAAGGTCACCTGCATGTTCAAGGTCATGTGAGAAGGTCATGGGTCGCATATGAAAATTAGCCACCCTCCACACAGGTCAGTTTAGGTCATAGGGAGTGTCTTTCCAAAAATTTTAGAAAGCTTTCATGTATATGAGCCGAGCAAAGGGCCGGACCAATTTTATATGTTCAAGGTCACTCTGCCTAGGCCAAACGTCACATCAAAGGTTACCAAAGGTTTAATGCAAATCTTCAGATCAGTTGAATATTATTTCTAAAAGCTAGCTGCTTATTCTTGCAACAACAAAATTAAGTTTCAATAAAGTTTTTTTTTTCAATGAGGTTTGATCTGATCATTCTGCCTTTTTACTCCATCAAACTGTCAATCACATCAGTAAGATGTTTCATTAAGCCTTTGTGGGGCTGGATGAAAGCGAAGGAACTCGGCAACCTCCTACAGCGAGAAAGGAAATGAATACCACATTCTTCCGATGCAGAACCACTCACATGCATATCACAGGACAGATCTAATGCACAGAGCATACACAACGTACCCTCCATACGATACACAGCATGTTAACAACAGATACTTGGAAATGAGATGCAAATGTTGGCTTGTGTTTATGGAATCAAGATGAGGTAAAAAAAAGAAAATGAATGCAGGCCTTACATTAAAAGTATGCACTGGAGAAAAGTATTTAATGTAAAAATTTAGTTTGTGTACTAAAGAATAAAAATAAAACTAACCGTTTCCTCAAGTGATCAAAACACCAGGCCAGAAAAGCCAGTTCACTGGAGGGGAACAGACACAGGACATGAAGACATTTATGTGTTTCTGGTAGAGATTACTTTGCTTTGTGATGAATAGATTTAAGGTCAGTTTTGTCCTCTGAGCTGGCGACCATCAGTAAGACGGCTAAGGTGGCTATCTGTGAGCTCACGTATGCAGAAAAAGGTACGTCGTTGTTTCCTCTGAGCATGATGCAGCGACCCGCTCAAGTTATTTTGCGCCATTAAAGAGCAAAATGTGCTGTTTATTAATCATGTAATCATGGAGCCATTGTTATCCACTGGCATTAGTTTCTCTCTCTCTCTCTCTCTCTCTCTCTCTCTCTCTCTCTCTCTCTCTCTGTGGTGGTAGGGTGCTGGATTACTGATCCCAAGGTCGGGGGTTCAAGCCCCACTATCAGCAGGTTGTCACTGCTGTCC
>JBCNYG010000012.1:6683637-6694779 GCA_039654305.1 Porochilus rendahli | reverse complement strand
AGCAATGGTTCTTTTACATTCCTCTCACCACAGACAGTGAGAGACATGGCTGACCTTTGATAACCCGGTTAGCTGCACTGGGGGTACAGCAGTGATCTCTGTGGTAGTTGGGCTTGAACCCTTCAGATCAGTAACCAGCACCCAACCACCTCCCTCATTTTTTCTTTTTCTTTACTCTTATCCTCCTCTTCTGTGTGCTACTTAGGCAAAGTGGGGGAAACAAACGAATAGGACCTTGTAACCTTATCTTAGATGAGAAACAAATCTAAAAACAAATAAAACAAAAAAAGAAAACAAATAGCGCAAACGGCAAAATAATGCAGAACCAAAAATTGATTAAGTAATTAAATTACACACAAAAAAAATTTACAGACTTCCAGAGGCAAAAATAAACAAAACAAATAGAATGTTTTTAATAAAAATATTTTTTTTTTACTGTTAAATATATACAATTACTACCTATTAAAAAATTATTCCATCACGCGACCAATCACGGAGGGTTCATCCAAAGCATGTGAAAGTCGACTACATTTTTTCAAACCACTCGAACACACCAACCCTTCGTATACATGAGCTCCCGATTGCCTGGTATCGCTAATAAGTGACATGGAAGCTAGCTAGCGTACACTGCCCCTCCCTCCCTGACAGCTCTGCCAATTAGGTCTCATGGGCTCTCACGACACTTTAGAATTAAACTATTTCTGTTTCACTTGTATTTTTTAATGGAGGAATGTGTTAAATACCAAACAATTGATTTTGGCAGTAATTTTGAGGCATTATGGGAATTATAAATATGGAACGATGGAGCAGAATGAAAAAAGTAAAAAAAAAAAGTGAGCTTCAGGAAGACTAAAAGAGGAAATAAAGAAAGTAAATTAAGGTTAGTGAAAGGGGAGTTCAGGACAGGCTGGGGAATAAAAAGCCATTTTTTACTAAAGCAATATTTAATGGAATGATAAACTCATGAGCCTGTGGCGATCTCTATTCTCTTTCTCTCTGTGATGGTGTAGCAAAAGAAGAATAGTGAGATGAGTCATCACTACTTAAATCCCCCGTCACACTCAGCCATGTACCCACTACATCCTGAACGCAGGAAGAAGTTGTACAACTTAGCAGGAACGCAGTAGAAACCGATTAGGACGTGGTGGTGTCTCCATGGATGCGGAGGATGTGGGCGAATTTTAGACAAAGTCTCGTTGGGACGCGGATGAACCAGGACACAGTAAGTACTTATTACGGATGTAGTGATGAGCACAGCATGTAGCATCGATTTGATTAAAACCTGCAGGCGAATGGCGCAGGATTTATCAAGAACGACAGTGAAAGACGCAGTGAAAACATGGTAAGACCTGACTGTAATAAGTATATAGTTACTATAATATAAGTACTGGGCGTGGTGTGAGCAGGATCATAAGCCACACGAACGTCGAGGGGGCATGTTAGAGGCAGTAAGAGCCAGGCATGGACGTAGTAATTACGTAGTATGATCTTGCACATTTTCCCATTATGGCCACACCCATGCTGCGTTTATTACGATATTCAGCACATAGTGTGGTCGTCATGATCTCCATCTGAAGTGTGAAGGGGGATTATTTCTGTTCCGCTACACACCACACAATGCTACGCACAAATTCAACAAGACACTACTGTTCACATTTACATGTTTATTCACCATCCCAAATTTTTTGGGAATTCGTTTAAATCATGTCATAAAAATAGAAGAAACACACTGATAAATAATACATCTTTCAATCGTCCAGACTGATAAAATACCAACGGCCGAGTACATGATTTAAGTGTTACGCTGAACGGAAGGAATAAGCTACATATACACAGCAAAACAAAACATTGGTCTATCAGCAACGCTAACTAGCTTAGCATTTAGCCACGAAACGATGCAGCGTGCGTATGTGTGTGTGTTGGGGTTCTGCGAATAGGATTGCATAGGTTACAACCGGACTGTAAGACGGGGACGGTTTGACGAGATCTCGTACATTTACGACAGAAATTTACAGAGCTACTCGAGCTACTACGTTCGCGCTGCTTTGGAATGAAAACGCAAACAAAAAGTCATTCTTTCACGGAAAACATTAAACTTTAACATAGTAAACAATGCAGTTATGCTGAAATCGACATGCACATGGTAGTCATGTGACCTGTAGAACACTTGCTTTTGATGTGCAATAATCATCATAAAGCTTTTTAAATTGAATAACGCGTCCTGGAACACCTGTGCTCTCTGAAATGGTGCGCCGGCCTTGCGTGTGACCTTGGCACCTTCACGTGTGATATTTATTATACAGTACAACTGATAACCACTGTACATCCGTTGTGTGTTCCTTGACAAAGAATGTGCGTCAAAGAAATGATCTTGGTTACTGGTTAAAGGTCAGCGACCTCAGGAAGTTAGTTCCATCATAAGCCCCGGTAAAGACAAGGAGAGAGGACGCTAGGATTCACAAATTACTTTTCAGTAAAAAGCTTTAAAAAAAAATAAAATAAAAATCATGAAAAAAAATATTACGTGTTGAAGGGGCGGTTAATAACTTTATTAGACTGAACTTGTTTGGCTAAAAGTACGGCTGAAAAGTTGAGGGTTGAAGTGCTAAACTTGTGGCTTTCTGTAAAATTAGTTTTAGCCACTTAAGCAAAGGACTCACACAATCAATTGAGAACTGTAGCTAGGGTTACCGTAACCTTTCTGGCAGATTTTGAAATAAACGCGGGAAAGAAATATGCCTGAGGAACGTGAGCATCTGTGCTGCATCACATTGCCTACCAGAAGTAACTGCATGTACGTGACCATCAGTGCTCTGTGTACATTCTTCCCTCCAGGGAAATTTACAGTGACATCTAGGAAACACGTGCATCAAATGGATGCCTTGTTGCTGGGGAATTAATCCAGCGCTTGGCCAACAGTTCATTTCAACATGACCAAACTATCCGTGAATGGAATCCACACCCTTGTGGTTCTCAATGGAGCTCCTCTGTGCTCACAGATTTTGCTACAAGTACTTGGAACATTTAGGGGTTAAAAAAACAAAAAACAAAAACAAAACCACACCTACTGTCACCAACCTGAAGTCTGTTCAGCTAATTGAGACAAAGGCACCAGCCACCACTTACACCAGACGCACAAAACATCAACACCTATAAAAGCTATGCATTCTGTTCTGGTGTCTCATTCTTATTTCTAGGTCAGAAAAATGTCAACAGAGGCCTAAAGATGAAAGCAGTCACACCCACTGCACTGCAAGTCTGCAAAGCACGTTTCGTCTCATGTGTCTTTAACAGTAGAGCTATGAGTAGGTTTAATTCATATTTAAATTATTCACAAACTGCACCTTTAAAGCTTTTTCTCTTGTCATCAGTATGTCTCTCCAGCTGACAGAATTAAAATTGTTATAAAACCATTTGGTACAAAACATTTAGTGTAGCACAGATGCCTAGCATAGCATAAAAGTACGATTTTTATGATTTACTGTGGAGTTAAATGATGGGAAGGGAAAAGTAAAATAAAATGAGGATTTTAAAAAGCAGACCTTCACATTTGTAAAGAAATATGCTTCATAAATTGTAGTAATAAGTGTGATAAGAATAAGGGAGTTGTTCCAAGTCATACATTCAGATACAACTACAACAACATCAGCTACAGTTCACAAGAATGCTGGAAGAAGAAACTAAATGACTCCAATTGAATATTTCTAACGTTGGTTATGTCCATACAGTTTTTTTACCTCTGTCAAGAGGTCACATTTTAACCAGAATTGGTTTATTAGTTTGTCTGTTTGTGTGCAGCGTAACTCAAAAAGTTAGCTACAAATTTTGATGAAATTCTTTTCTGGAGTAGAAATTGGTCCACATAACAAACCAGTAAAATTTGAAGCAGGTCTGTACCTGAAATAATTTTTAAAAACATTTTTTTTTTAATAATCCTGAATTCCCAGAAAACACATTCCTTTAACAGGGGAAATAAAAAAAAACTCATACCCAAATCTACTTGAATTTAGGTGTAATTCACAACACCAAGCATGGGGAGTACCAGAATGACCTTGATAGATCAAAGGTCAAGGTCAGAAATGATATTGATTTGTGATATTGCTATATCTCAAGATTTTAAATGAGGAAGATTTTACCCCTTTTTACGATTGTACAGCATGAACAGCTCAATATTTGAGTGATCTTATGGCCTGGTGGAGGTTTGCACTCTGAGTGTTTCTAGTTATAAAAATAATAAAAATTATGGTAAAAAACCCAGTAATGATGCGATGGACATGTAAAAATGATGCAAAACGAAAAGGATTTGAACAAAACCAAAAAAGCAGACCATGATAAGCTTAAGAAATGAGCAAATGAACAAACAACTCAAAACAAATTAGAGGCAAATTACAAGGAGCCAATAAATGATAATGTGAGCAAAGGGAACATCCTGACAATAGCAATAAAGCTGAATCTCTGATCGTATTAAAGGTCTAAGCACATACACAGCAGCTGGAATACATTGAAGGATGTGATATCATATCCTAATACTGCTGATGTGTCCATAATTGATATTACACATGCAGAGCTTGGCATAACCTTGATCAGGCCTGCACTGACTGCCAGGGATATGCGTTTAAAACACGGCAGGTGTATGTGTAGTGTATGCTACTGTTATAATTTACAGGATATCAGCAAGCAGTAACGTGTGTGAGGGACATTATGCCTCGGTAAGGCTGGAATGTACTACAAGTAAAAATCATGCAATAATATGGCACAGGAGAACCCAAAATTTCTCGGTCCAGTGCTTAGGTTCCGGAACACTGGTTGTTCTGGAGACTTTGGGGTCCTCAAAGTGACAATTGGTTTGGGGTCAGGGTTTTTTTGTTTTGTTGTTTTTTTTTTAAACCACAGACTTGTGCTGAATAACAGACTTCGAGCATTACCTCTCTGTGCTATACAGATGTCATATTTGGAGGTTTGAATCAATCAACCATCAATTTCGAGTAAAACTACTGCATTTAAGTGATCATCGACTGGTGGAGCTTAGCCTGAACCTAGCAATGTATTTGAGTGGATTTAAAGGTACAGTGTGTAAGATTTAGCAGTATCTAGTGGAACCCAGTGGCGAGGGTCCAGACCACTACTAACCAAAATTTAATTCCTAACCCCTCCCCTTCGAAGCCTTTCTGGATCCGGGTACTGTAAAAACATGGTGGTGCAAGATGGCAGCCTCCAGGAGAGGGGACCCGCTCCACTTGCACATACAAACACTTTTTTCTAAGCTTCTCAAAACTTAGCATTTTTTAAGATGATTATAGATTATTAAAACTTATTAATTGATGATGTACTTAATTTCTGATAATATGCCCTCCAAAATATTACACACTGAACTTTTAAGCAAGCACATGAAACCGAAAAATTATTTTTAATTTAAAAATTATTCTAAAAGTGGAACTCTTTTTAAAAAAGCAACTCGATTTAAGTAAAAAGACTGAAAATAAATGACTTCTTAAACAAATACCACTTGATTTGACCTAAGCGCAGAACACTTATGAATACACATACTTCCATTCTGCTAGCACGCAGATAGCAGTATGTAGGACGTCAGAATATATATTCTCCTAAATCCATACTATGCGAACATACCACACCACGCTACATTACGGTATCCCACTATTCATCTGGAGCCCCTGAATAACCAAAGAAGAATCTGTGCAATGGAAATGTCTGCACATGACTGCAGTGGTATAAAACATCCCTTATGTGGCAGCTTTTCGCTAATTTACACTTCACTGTTTAGATAACCAATCAAAGCACACTTTCTGGAAGGATTTGCTTTGTTATTTGGTGCTACATTTACATTTGCCGCATTTGTGGAATTAACAAGAACAACTTACATTTTTTATCTCACTTATACAACTGAGCAGTTGAGGGTTAAGGGCCTTGCCCAAGGGCCCAACGGTGGCAGTTCGGGGGTTGAGGGGCTTGAACGATCAGTAGAGCCTTAACCACTGAGCAACCACTTCTCTACTGGACTGCAAAGTAAATTGGTAAAATACGCTAACATGATTATTAGTCGTGTTTTTGTGCCATCTTGACGACGGAAAAGATTTGGCGCCACCTGTAGGTCAGGTGCAGCTACAGCATAAGGGATTTTTATGGAAATGATGAAGCAACGGAAGAAAAATCCAAAAAACAGCAATAACGTGAATGGTGGACAAATATGTGAGGAGGAGGGGAAAAGGCAGTCTTTTAAAATCCAGTATAGCATCATCTTGCTGCTTTCATAACCTAAACTACAGCTCTGTTTATGAATTGCACATTTTCCCTGCACGTCTCTCTCTCTCTCTCTGTCTGTGTGTCTTCTACAAGTCGATGAGCTGGTCCACCAGCAGCAGGGAGCAGGCCAGATTGGGCAGACTGGTCTCTGAGCTGCCATTGTTGCTACCACCTAGAACATGCCAGAAAGAGAGACGAATAGAGAGGGAGAGAGGAAAAAGGTGGAATGAGAAAAGGGGAAAGTAGATAAAAAGATGGAAGACAAAAAAAAAAACAAATAGGAAAAACAGAAATGCGTGCAAAATATTATAAAAGTAAACAGCAAGCATGCAAACAGTATAAAGGAAGTAATAAAAAGTATAATAAAAAAGCAATAGTAGGGTGTTATGTACAACGCAACAAAGGATTATGAAGGAAAGAGGGAGAAAAATAAAGAGAAAAGTAAGTGGAGGTTCCTTTGTGAGTAGCTACAGTAATTCAGAGTTGAAAATCCGATGACTTCTCATTTTGGAATATTAATAAAGTGTGGAATAGTGTTTCTGAATCGTTTTAAGCAGGGTGCTGAAACTGAATGAAGGATTTGAATCATGATGGCTATGAAAACAGATCGAGAGAAGAGTTCCGCCTTCCTCTAATAAACATAACCCGCAACAACACGGTCAAGCTTCTGCCTAGCAAGAGATCCCACTCCATATTCCATAGTTATTAGGCTTACACACTGATCCAGAGTACGTCTCTGATCTCGGTTCCACGGAGAGACGTGGGCAGAAATAAATCTCAAGATGACCAGACAACATAGGCTCGAATCATCACTGATAGTGACGTAGCGTATTTACTGATTTTTAATATGCAGCCTAATTATGGCTATAGTTAACACTGTATATTCAAATATTAGTATATTTTAAGAAATACAGAATTTAAATATATGAGAAAATGCTGGTTATAAATAAACAACAAAATAAGTCATTACAATGTGAACCAAAACTATTGATTGAAATTGGCTAATAATAATAATAATAATTAAACATTCATTTCAGTAAATTTCAGAAATTAGTTGCTGATTGCATATTTACTAAATATAAACTAAATCCAGGTAAAAATCATGACGCAGCTCTTTTCATATGGCAAAAGTCCTCGAGCTTCACGGACGGGGTTCACCTGATCAACCAAACATCAACCTACCTATAAAATCTAACCTGCAGCAATTGGTGTTTCATTCATATATCATGACTAAGCCTCTGTTTGGGTTTTTTTTGGTGATGATTCTTGGAACAAGGTCAGGAAGCATGCATTCAGAGAGTCCTGCTCTTGTTCCTTACCTTGACTGGGGGTTTTCGAGACGAGCACTGGTATGGGGTCAAACTGGCTGTCAGGGTTTTGATCAGGAGCTGGAGCGGATGCAGGGTGATCCCGAGCGGGTTAGTGAGGCAGAGCAGCCCAGCAAAATTAGAGCAAGAGAAAGAGAGAGAGAGGGAGAGAGAGAGAGAGAAACAAAAAGATAGAAAACATCAATGAAAAGTGACAGGTTGAGGCATAGAAACTAGAAAAGCAAGATACGCCTGGATAGAAAAGGTTGAAATGGGTTGCAAAGGCTGGTGTTTCTTTTGAAAACTGTTCCCAGGGAAGTTCATTCGTATTGCACCGACGCCTTTTCCGATAAAAATGATCATACGGTTGGTGTATTGCTCCCAAGCAGAAGTAATATCGTTTTCTTCTTCCCAATCTGCAGTATCTGCTTTATTCAGGTCAGAACTCTGGAGGACTGAAAGCCTGAGGTGTTTACAACATGGCTAACAAGACATTCCTAGCAAGCAGAGAGAAAAAAAAAATGCATTCTACCCTTAAAAACCAGAACATACACCAGTAGAAAAAAAACAAACAGGCAATTTATTTATGTAAATTCTTTACATTTACACAAATCAGCAGTAAGAAAACAGCAAAGCTAAGTTTTATTTTAACTAAGCACTTTTATCAAGTGGTGTTTAACAGGATAAAATCTGCTAGCAAAAGTTAGCGACAGTGTCTGCAATGATTAGCCACTGTTTGGGACATTTGTAAAATCCTAAAAATAAAATACCTGGCGAATCTAAGAACTGAACCACCCTTACCCCTACTGATGGACCCAACCCTATAAAAAATCGTGAGCAAACAATCTCCAGCATTGTGTTTACTACTTGGCAAAACCAAAGAGACCTGCTACAACCGTTTGCGGAAAATCAAAAACAAATAAAGAGTTTGCGACTCTAAAACCTGTTGGGGAACTGTTTGGTAACCTTTAGTGAACCTTGGCGAAACCCCAAATTCTCAACATTCGTCAGCTTTCATTGCTCCGTGATGTACTAGCCTAAGCATGAGACTTGTGAAAAGTCAAAGTCAATCCAAGTCGCCATGGAGCCAAAATCTTTCACATCTTGTTTATATATCTCCAAAAATACCATACTGCCTTTTTTTACTGGGAAATTTTTTTCCAGTTTGATCTGACTGATGCATAAAAATGCTGAAAGGTCATCCTTTTAACCAGAGAAAAGAGAAAATGCTGCAGGCAAAACGTAGCTGTTGTGGAATCACTGCAAAACCTATTCCTATTGCCAGTTCCTACCCACTCTCTAGTTTCTCCCATCATAAAAAAAGCCACAAATCTTGCGTGAGCTCTTAGTTGAGAGTTCTTCATTCGTGCTGAGCCATCAATCACACTCACCCTCCCCATCCAAAAATCAGCGCTAATCTTCTTTCTACCTGACCATTAGGGTTTCCAGGGGGTTTTTTTGTTGTTTTTTTAAGGCTCTTGGGCTCCTTAATCACGTAAACAGAAAAGCGTACGCGCTACTCTACAGAGATTAATGAGACCGAATGTTGTAGATGCCTCAGCCAATCAAGGTCAAGGTGTACAAGAAAGCTCTGCAAGTGGGATGTCCCAAGGTGGTAACGCCCCTTCGTCTTTCTGACATCATCGAGGCTAAAAGTGAATCAGACCACTGCTCACACATTCTCTTGCCCTCAACCTCAGCATCACCCGCTGGAGAAACGGAGGGCGGGTAAGAACTGGCGAACACCGAATTACGAAGAGACCTCAGTATGCTCTAGGGTTCTAGTTGGGCCCAAGAACTGTGGATTCTCATTGATTGAAAAGTTCCAATCAGGGACACTTTCACATTGTACTAAGCGCATTCAAAAGTGTAACCAGCCCAACTGCGTCCCATTCCAACCCCATCAGGAGTGTCCGTCTTACCCGGCTGGACCTGGGCGCTGGGCAGCGCAGCCGGAATGAACTGCTCCGAAGCTTGTGCAGGAGTGGAGGGCATTGGGGACGGCAGCACCTGAACTCCGGAGGAGGAATGAGAGAGCAGGGGACCACCGAGTAGAGATTCGCCTCCACCCAGGGCGTCTGGATGACACAGTGGAGGAAGAGGGAGGAGGACAGGAATGGTAAATGATGCAGAGATGATGCATTAAGGATAGAGATCCCAAAGCAGGAAGTTTGATAAAGCAATTACATAAGCAGTTAAAAAAAGAAAAAGCGATGGACAGAAAGGAAACAGGTGGTGAGATGTTAGTGTAATGGTTTGGAAAGCTCATTCATCTACTCGTGGTCGGGCTTTATAAAGAAAGTTTTTAATTCTGAAGCATTAAATGCACTCAAGGCTTGCTTTCAGAATGAAACCTCATGATTCCTATCAAAGATATTTCATTTCTGCAGCTTCAAGGAAGCTCGTGTTGCAAAGCTGCTTAAGCTAAATGTAAAAGTCCAACGTGTTAATGTGTCTCAAACTTCTCTCAAGTTTCTTAATGCTACCCGCTTTCAACGCTTCGCTTGCTCAAAAACAGTCACTACGACATAGACCGACAGAGAATCATGGAGGCGAGAGAAGAAGAAATGAAAAACAATAGCACAACGCACTGAGAGGGTTAAAATGAAAAGAAAACCTCAAAATCAAAGTCAGGGACTTTGAAAGAAAGGCTACGGTGATCGACCTTGATTATAACCTTGTCACACTACATGGTCATCGTTGACCAACGCACGTTTGGATAACCAAGTGACCACAGGAAACGTCCCTCTCTTTCACACAAAACATGACTGTTAAAAATAATAAACATGGTGCGATCCAAGCACTGAAAAACACCTTTTCTGGTCCAAACGGAGTCACTAATGACTATAAATTTCAAGCGTCCTAATTTGATCAAGCTTATTACATTTAAAACAGATTGATGTTGCGTTTGATATCCAGGACCAGTGTAGTCATCATGCACCCAGGATATAGCTTCACCCTTGAGGAGATTTGAAGGGGCTTTGGGATGGTGGTTCGAAGAAAGTAGCCTAAATAACATTAATGGTGTTAATACACAGATTTAGGCACTTCCTAAAGGCGGAGCTCCTGATCGGTATCTCTATTGATAGGTATATTGATGGCATGGTGTTATAAGATTAGCGCGGCTTCTTTAAACTTTCCCATCTTGGGTCTGAGGCAGAAGAACGAAAGGGTGACACTGAGCTTTCTTTCCACCAGCTTTCACTCACCTGTCTAGTTATTTTAATTACCCATTCGCCAGGTATACGTCCGTGCTCCCGTTAATGTACGGTGTTTTGCTCGGTGAAAGTTTGTCTGCCTACATGAGTTAGACTGTGTGCTTTTTACGTTCTGTACGAGTCCGATGGGTGGGGTATGAGGCTTCTGGGTCTCAGCATCGTCATTAATAATAAAAAAACTTGTTTTCTTGTTTAATTATTGATGCAGCAGCATTAATGGGCTCCTTGTGGTGACACAGACACGTGACCACCATCCAAGTCATCTTCCATGACTATGCCATATATATATATATATATATATATATATTATTTTTTTTTTTTTTTTTTTTTCCTCGGGAGGCAGGGTGGAAAAGTGG
>JBCNYG010000012.1:6670923-6683485 GCA_039654305.1 Porochilus rendahli | reverse complement strand
TAGGTGTGAGTGTGAGTGCGAATGGTTGTGTGACTGCTGGCCCTGCGATGGCCTGGCGAGCTGTCCAGGGTGTACCCTGGAGTCGGCTGGGATGGGCGCTGGCCTCCCCACGACCCTAGTTGGGAAAGAGCGGTTCGGAAAATGAATGAATGAATGAATATATATTTTTCCTTATTATTTTTTTTATTTTAATATGCTGTATTAACCCCACAAGGAAAGTTTTTGCCTCTGCATTTAACCCATCCAAATTGAGCGCACACACACACACACACTCAGAGCAGTGGGCTGCCACACACACTGGGGCGCCCGGAGAGCAGTTGGGGACTAGGGCCTTGCTCAAGGGCACTTCAGACATGAAGATGGAGGAAGGGAAGGTGCAGCTCACCCCCACCACCACAGATTATTAGGTCACGGCTTCCCATTCTATTCATGCTAATTTGTTTTATTAAAGCTAACATAAATAAGAGTGTTCCAAATGACCAATTAACTAGGACTCTACAGCAGTAGTTTCATCTTTGAAAATGGCTCAGGCCAAGATCTCAAAAGGTTCATTACCATCTGCTTCATATTAGGTTAAAAAACTTCAATTTCCTTTTGATGTGAAAGAAAAACAAACTAGTATTTTGGACATTTAGTGCATTTTTACATGACCTTTCAGCAACAGAATTTGGGTTAAAATCAGGACACAACTCCTTTATACAGCAAAACTTTTCTCTGTCATCAAGTGTTTAAGGGTCGTCTACTGAATACAAAGTAACCTGATGACACAAGAGGGATTGGCGCTGACCTGGCAACACAGGATCGGTGTGCAGAGACTCCAGACCAGGAATAAGGGTATCCATCCCTGCTGTGAACAAGGAGAATGAAAATCTGATTAGTGAAAAGATAACGAGACAATCTTTTCATTTCCAGTCCCCCTTTTTAGACGCGTGTCGATGAAATGAAAAGAGCCGTCTGAGTCAGTCATGCAGCGAGAGACAGATGGGCTGATAAATAAGTTGGAGGTGATGCTTGAGGCTAATGCAGGGGAAGAGGGCGAGAGAAACAGGCACAAAAAGAGAGACAAACAGATGGAGGAACATCGTCTGCTTCTATGAGGTGAAGACTGTGAAAGGCTGATAGAGTCTGTACGGATAGATGAGGGAAAGGAGAGAAGAGGGACACAGGAGGAGGTGGTTTACCCTGACTGGAGTCTGCAGGACTAAAAGGGTCAATCAGAGGGAGGTCAGGGATAAGCACGGAGGAAGAGGAGGAGGAGGAAGGTTCTGGAGACTTCAAACCCTCGATCAACTTTCCTACTCGGCAAAGAGGAGAGAGCGGAAAAAAATGAAAAATTGAGGCAAGCAACAGCAGAGAACAGAAGAAATCAAAAGATAAGAGATGAGAAAAAGAGGAGGAAATAAAATAAGAGACAAGAAGAATAAGAAGAGATGTGAGAGGAGAAGAGAAAAGATGAAGACAGAGGTGCGAGTAGAAACAAAAAAAGAGAAAAAGAAAAAGAGAAGGTCAAACGGGAGTAAAACAGAAGAGCAATAAAAATAAGAGAAGACAAAAAAGAATAAAAGGTGTGAGTAGAGAGAAGAAAAAATGTGAAAATTAAAAGATGAAGAAAGATGGGAAGACAAGAAGTGTGGAGAAGAGAAAATGAGTAAAGGAGAAAAGAAGAAATAAAGAAAAAGGAGAACTGAAGTGAGAAAAGAGAAGAGAAAAGAGAAGGAGAACTGAAGAGAAGAAAAATTGAAGAGAAGAGTGAACATGGAGAATTGAAGAGAAGGGAGAAGAGAGAATTCAAGAGAGGAGAGAGGAAGGAGAGTTGAAGAGAAGAGAAAAAGAGGAGTAAAGGAAAAGAGGAGAAGGAGAAGAGAGAGCACGGTATTGATGATCTACAGTGGAATCTGTTCTGGTTTCGTCTCGGATGTTGGAGTTTTTTAATTAAAACATCACTGCAGACAGGTTTTTTTCCCCAGAAGTTTGTAAACACGTACGAGTCCTGATCCTAAATACTGACGTCACGGAGAGGAACTCGGATGCGTTTCATGAAGAATGAGTAACACAGACACAACATGGCAGCTCGTTAACCATCTGAGCTCCATTTCCACACCACACACACGTGATGTTAGGACGAGCAACAACTTGCAAGGCTTCATATTTCACCAACATTTAAGGGACAAACCTGTCAAAACAAGGATCTCCTCATCCTTACCACTCCACCCACGTGCATCAGACACTTACAGTTACACTATGAAGGGACGGAGTGAGAATCTGAACAGACAAGTATTATTATTTTAAAGTAGTGCAGCCATGAAAGAAACGAAACTGCTAGCGTTAGCGCAGTTAGCACATTATCTATTCAAATCAGGTGCATGCTTATCAGTCGCTGCTCAGCTTGCAAAGACGTCACCCTGGTGTGGTGACTGTAATAGCCTCAAGGTTAAAGTTCACCAATTCCTCAAACTGTAGCTTTATAGCAAATGTAGGATTTGACCTTTCAACTCTGTGCTTTTGTATATAAATACGTAAAAAGACAGAGTTAGTCAAAATACTGTAGCGCTTTTCAGAACTTGCAGTTCAGGGCTGACGTACATTACACGTTTCTGTCCTGTTAGTGCAAATATAAAGTATTATTCAGATGGAAGTGTTTGAAAAATTGGTGGACCTCTATCTCCTGAAACTGTTCTGTTAAGCTAGTATCTCACGAAGTGGCGAATGCTGATGAACGTTCCGATTTCTTTGGATTTTTAGAAACTTCAGGAAAATCAGGGCCCGCCTCGGTCATTAGCGACATTTAGCGACGATTAGCAAAATTTGCACAAAAGTTTGCAAAAGTATTTCTGGGAAAGACAGGTGGTGAGCATTAGTGACTGTTAGCAATTGTTAGCGACAATGCTTGTGACGATTAGCGACTATTTGCCACTCTTTTGCCACTGATTGGGACCATTTTGCCAACTCCTGACAAAATACCAGGCAAATGAAGCTGAATGTTGGAACTGAACCACCGTCACCCCTAATGACGGACCTCATCCTACAAAAAAAAAAAAAAAGGTGAGCACACCCTCCCCAGCACTGTATTCACCACTGTGTAAACCCGAAAGAACTTTAGCACCACATGTTACCTGTTTTGCAACTGTGTGGGACCCTAAAAACTGTTCGCAATCTGCTTTGCAAACTTTTACTAACCCTGACGAAACCAAAACTTCACTACGTTCATCAGCGTTCGCCGCTCCGTGAGATGCTAGCGTTAGGCTATAGCTCCATGACCTGCCTATACTCACAGACCTGACAGGATTTTAAGGTCAGGGTTCAAGGATCAGGGGGTAGGAAGGGGTCATAGCGCTCAGGAGACAGAGCAGCAGACCGGCTGCTTTGTCCTTTTCACTAGGGGAGGGCAAAAAAAAAATTTTAAGTTCATCGCGTTTAACCCGTCAATGCATTTAAAATGTAAATTACTCAAAGAGCACCGAGCACACGGGCATTACGGGCCTGTCCTCATACGCAGAGACTCACTGCTGTATTATTGACCAGCCTACACACCATCACCTCCTCATAAAGATCAGCTGCTGAGCTTCACCTGGTTATCAAACTGACTTTTTAATGTAATGGGTGTGTGCGCCGAGTGACGCAACAGGCTGCCAGGTGACATTCACATGACCCGAGTGCGTACAAAGCTATTCTGTGCTGTTCAAATCCAGCTACAAAGGGTTTACCTGGGAATTAATTACACAAAGCAATATCTCCTGCCACTGTGTGTGTGTGTGTGTGTGTGTTTGTGTGAGCATGAGTGTGTGTTCGCAGATCCGGGGGGGTGGGGAAATCAGCCAAACCCTACTTATATAATAACTACAAGGATTAAACGATCCGTTGCCTCCCACGTAGTGTTTACACAGAACAACCTTTCCTACATTCACCACACCTTTCTCCTCAGGAAAAGAAAGAAACATTCATGTATCGCTTTGATTTGATTCCTGGAGCCGTGCAACACTAGCAGAATCCTAGCATGTCACAATAACTAGCATTAAAACAACAGTGTTTCTGACTGTGCAGTCATAAAGTCTTGTCATACTTTCTAACTGCATACGACAGCAAAGCGTGACCGTCACATGACCAACAGATGGACAAAACAGCCATTTATTCGTCCTGGCTGCATCTGGCCGACCAGGAAGTGCTACAAACCCGCACATGTTGGGAATGAAGGTGACACAATCTTACCACATGTCTATTTCTGGAAACAGAACATAAGCTTCCTGAGATCTGATACACCCTTACTTAACAGAGAGCTAAAAGCACTACGCTGGGTTTACACCGGACCGAGAGTAACTAGAGAGTAACCTAATATAGAAAGATTCCGGATGAGACAGGACAGGGGAGTGAAGCCTTCCTTGGGATAAGAAAGAAAAACGAAACGAGTAAGGGTAAAGGGACGGGGTATGTACTGCACCTGCGCACTGGGGAAAGCCTTTGTTTGGGGCTGCATGTTGTAAACCTGAAATCAGGTTCTCTGTAGAAGATTTCTCCGGTGGTTTCACTAGAAACACACAGACACAAATTGGACAAGTTGATCAAAGTGAACCCTTAAGCAGTGACTACACCACAGGTGCAATAGAAAAGCGACTGACGTGAATGGTAATTCGCGCCTGCCTCTTTGCATTCTCAAATCGGTCACGCTACAGTCGCAGCATCGCCTTTTGATCGCCTGGTTCGTGAGCTCAAACATGTGGGAAATTTCCATGAAGGTCGACGCTTTGCACAAAATAAACAGGCCGCAAAGTCGTCGCTTTTCTTGAAATTATTCGTTTTTCATTCGCAGGGAAAATCGTTTTTTTTTCCTTCCTCCAAACATCCACAAATCACCCGCAAATCACTTGCAAAAATCGCCGCGCGACTTTCGAGGGATGTATATGTATTTAAGTCGCAAAACATTCGCTACCATGTCAAGATGTTTTGCAACTTCAAAAATTGCTACATTTTTTGATTTGAAAAATTTGCACAGAAAATAAAGAAATAAATTTGCATCGGTTGCTTTTCTATTACACCCCTAGTGTGATCACCCCCTTAATGTTCAATCAGTTTTCCTCTTAACACCATGTTGACCTTACCATCCAGTTTAGCAAAGTCTTTGTTAAGCAGCTCTTCAGCTGTCAACTTCGAGAAGTTGTCGTTACCGAATGGGTTCCAGGAAGGCTGTACCCCAGCGTCTGCTTTACCGGCAGAAAACTGGCTACCGACCTCGCCCGCTGGGTACACACTCTGCTGAGACGATCGCGGGGAGCCGGAAGGGGTGGTGCTGGCTGACCTGGAACAGAAACATGAAGCGAGCATGCTCAGCTGAGATTTGGTCGGATTAAAAACACCTGATGTTCGGGAAATGTTTTGCAAAATGAACAGTGGATGCGGGAGAAGTGCCAAGGCTCAAATCTGTGTGTGGAAACATGAAGTGTTTGATGCCTTCCCTGTACTGTACTGTAGGAAAGACTCTGCTGACTGACTGATCAATAGATGGATGGATGGATGGATGGATGGAATGGTTGATGGGATATATGTATAGACAGATGGATGGGTGGATGGATGGATGAATAAAATAATAGATGAAGGATGGAGGGATAAACATTACAGATAGATGTGTGTGTATAAATGGATGGATGGATGAATGGACAGATAGACGGATACTGGAATATACGTATCGAGAGATAGACGGATGAATAGGTGGATGGATAAATGTTGGGATGAATATACAGCTAGATGGATGGATGGACAGATGAATGGATAAATGAATGTATAGATAAGTGGAAGAAATGATGAATGCATAGGATGGATAGACGGATGGATAAAAAACTGCGTGGATGGATGGATAGATGAATGATGGAGATATGCAAAAGTGGGTGGCTGGATGAATAAATGAATGTACAGAAGGAATGGAAGGATGGATATTTGTACTGATGGATGGATGATTGAACGCACAGATGGATAAACGCATGTATGGACGGATGTATAGACGGATGTATAGACGGATAAAGCTCACTTGGACTTGTTAAGGCCGGCTTCGGCAGCGGCTGCCTGCAGTAGCTGAGTGGACTTGCTTACAGGAACTCCAAATATGGCGCTGTGCGTCACATCGCTCAGAATGCGCCTGTGACCTCCCCGAGGGGCCGCCTTAGGAGATGAGGGTGGAGTCAGAGAGCCCACTTTATGGCCCGCGTGTCCACCGGCAAACTGCTAAGCACAGCAAGAAAACACTTCCCTTTACTGAAGACATCGTGACATCACAATCAAACACTTTGAGATGCAATCCCTAGGAGAAAGACGCACGCAATCTGGAAAGGAAAGACTAGGATTACTGACAGCACGCGATTTCAGGAAGTCGCATAAACAATTTGTTTATGCCATGTTGTAGAAGGTCAAAGAGGAGAGATGATTCAGAACAAAGAACCAGCTAATCTGATCAAGAGCCACTGCTACCGCCGATGATTGGCTGAAACTCACGACAGAAAGGAAAAGAACCCAGAGCAAACCCTGTCAGTTTGTCAATTTCTAGGTGATTTCTTAATATTTAAACTTCGGTAACAGGGGAACTGCAGGTATGAAATGTTAGAAGGAACTGTCCCACTTGAGTTGTGTACCTGAATTAGCCTTTGAGCTGCCCATTGTTAGCATAAACAAACGTGTTATCAGAACTAGCAAACACAATTGAGAACGAAAGGCACACAAGAAGTGGAATATTCCAGGGAAATTTGCAGGAAGCTTGAACGCAGTAAAAATTTTCGTCCCACAGTCCATGAATTACCATGTCTTCAGAATACGTGTCTGGCTCTGGTGCCCCCTGTTGGACTGGAGTTGAAGGACGATCTTTTATAGATGGCGGGCTAGCAGCAGGAAGAGTAGCTACCGGTGGCTCCTGCTGCTGCTGGATTGGTGGAGGAGGAGCCATAGCTTTAAGTTTCGGGTGTCCGGGTGCGGTTTGAGAATGCTGCACAGGAGGGGCTGGGGCCATGGCTTTGGTTCTGCTCTGCATTGGGGCTGGTGGAGGAGTCTGTTGAGGATTCTGGAGGGGTGAAGGAGGAGGAGGCGCTCTGGCTTTAGCCCTTACCAGTGCATTTGTAACAGACGGTGGAGGTGGAGGTGAGGGTGACTTGGTGCTCTGATGATGGGGTAGGTAGAGATTCTGCACTTGGGATGGAAGCTAAAACCAGGAGATTAGACGAGAACACAAAGTGGCTCAAATGATAAACTGGGTCAACGGGAGCAAACTGCTATTTATTATGTATGGAATAAAACATTATGGGGCATGCTGTTAAAGGAAAATAACAAAAACAGGCAGAGAGGAGATTCTGATACCACACTAAAGCGAATTATTTTACAGTAATTACCTTCATGAACAAATATAATTATATTAAATAAAGATTTTGAACTATAGAAAAAAGATCAAAATAAAATGAGCTACGGCTGTGCAATATATCAATAAAGTATATCACATCACGATATGACCATTAATATCATTAATATATTAAATAACTTCAGTACCACAATTTATTATACACATCAACTTCACTCCAGAAATAAACAGGTAGCTACAGTGTTTTTACCCCATGAACACATACATGTCGCATGAAACACAGAACCATCTAAATAAATATTTGCCCAAATACATTACAAGCTTGCTGGCTTCAAATCTACTTACAGTCTGCATGTGCGTTCATGTCCTTTTGTGAACTTCTGGACATTATGTACATCATAGCATAATACACGGTATATTGTTATTGTAAAAATGTGAGAAAACATCACAATATAATTTTCTGGTCATATCGCCCAGTTCTACAATGAGCACATTAATATAAACCTGCGATTTGCAACACCTGGCCAGATTCAAGTGTTCAACAAAGCTGAGTATTAACACTTTTTATTCTATATGTAACTGGATACGAGCAATCCTGCATTCTGATTGGCTGAGCTACTACTAGGATAATACTGCATATCCCATGAGTAGGAACGTCACTACAGGGAAAAAAAACAACAGAATCGGTTGTAAAATTCTTACCAACAAAATTCTTACCAACAAATTATTTTATAAAATGTAACAAAATTCAGAATGAACGTATTTGTTGGTAAGAATTTTGTTTTAAAGAATTAGATGTTTCCACCACATTGTTATCAGCCTGCTGTGAGGAACAGACCTCGGTGTCACCTGATGCCAGTGACTCAGAGAAAGCAGCGTGGCTAGTGGGTTAGCATGCTAACTGGCTCCTCCATTAATTGCGTTATGGTAATGTGTATTCTTTCTTTTAATTTTCAAGAATATAATTAAACACAATAAAAATGCGGCTAGACATGCACGTTAGGCTCGTTCCAAACTGCCCCTAGGTGTAAGTGTGAATGGTTGTGATGAACTGGCAAGCTGTTAAGGGTGTAGCCTGCCTTCACACACTATCAGCTGAAATAGGCTCCATCCTCCCTGCGACCCTAATAGCAGGATTAAGCGATTCGGCAAATGAGAGAGAGAGTGAGGAATAAAAATGTTTTATTTCTTAAAGTCCAATGGTTAGAACAAAACCGTAATTCCACTCTCTCTGATCGTGTACGAATAAATGCCTAGAAGTTCGTACCTGCTGCTGAGGAGGGTAGAAACCCCCAGCTTGGGGCTGCACAAAAAGTTGTCCCTGCTGGGGCGTGGATTGAGGAGGAGTAGGTGTGGCCTGTACGGATGCAGGTGTAGCTTGTTGCTGAGCAACAGGAACAGGCTGCTGAGGCTTGTGTGGCTGAGAGGAAAGGTTTACATCTATAAAGCACATTAAAAAAAATAGTTTTTGAAAAAACATCTGATACTAGAACACCATGAGAAGCAAGTATTCATCCAAGATACTCTATATAGCCAAGAGTTTGTGGACGTCTGAACAATTACACTCGTTGGTAGGGTTGATGTACAGGACTCACACACACACATTCTTTTACACTAGCCTTGGTACAACAGGTCTTCGGAAGCTCGCCTTGCGCTCAGGGGTGTTGTTGCGCTGGAACAGGTTTGGGCTTCCATGTTTGTGGTTACCCTTTGAGGGGAAACCTCTTTAGGTGTGACGGTCATGTGTCCACATACTTTGGGCTTACTGTGTGTAATCACTTCAGCATTGGCTCTGAACATGAAGCTTCTCGAATATAAACTGATGTTTACAGGTGTCTTTGAATCACTTTAGGATACCTAGTAGGATATAGTATCGTTAGAATATGGGGGAAGCTGGAACCAATCCCAGCTGACTGCAGGTGAGAGGCGGGGTTGCACCCTGAACAGGTCGCCAGTCTATTGTAGGAATAACACACACACACACTCACACACTCACACACTCACACGGGAAATTTAGAGTACCCAGATGATCTAATGTGCATGGATTTGGACTGCTGGAGAAAACTAAGTGCCCTGAGGAAATCTCACAAGAGCACAGGGTGAAGAAACTCTACACAGAAAGGCTCGTAAGTGAAATTTGCCCCCAAATTATCTGTAATAGTTTGAATAATTTGTTTCTGATCAAGTCCGATGTGTCTATTAAACTAAACCTTTCTGTCAGGAGGATTTTATTCCATTTTGGCTTGTTCTAATCTAAAGGGAAATAAATCATCCCTTTTGTTTTGTCAATAAGGAACACAATCCCTCCGTGTTTAAACTGGCACACGTGCAAAGGGGTATTATTCTTTGGAACGTAAAGTCTTTGTGTTATTATTTGTATATAATCTGTGCAAAAAAGTGTCTTTCACCCACTGATAGGCTGCGCAGGTCCTGCTGGGGCAGTAGCGCGTTTCCGGGGCGTGAGAGCAGGCTGTATGGGGAGCATGCCTGCAACTGGCTGAGCCTGGCCTGCTTTGGGTCGTTGTCGTGGCGCTATGGAGGTTTCCATTGTGGGGACTGGATCTGTGAGTCTAAGATAAAAAAAAAAAAAAGTAATATAAATACACCACACACACATACATTTTATATATATATATATATTTCCCACCCCAAAAAAGTGCTCTCTTACCTGGCTTTAGTCTGACTCTTCTTGGCAACCGCTTCACTTGCTCTGATTGGTTCAGGAAGCTTTGTGGGTATCTGAGAATTCTGATTGGGGTTAAAAAAAATTTTTTTATCACTATTAAAAATCTTTAATAATGATGGATCAGAGTTTAACTCAAATCTGTATGGAAGCCCATTTCTGCCAGTTTAAAAAAAAAAAAAAAAAAAAAGCTTTTGTAAATGTAAGTCATAATTATAACTAACTACATTGTAGTTAGGAGTTAATAAGTCGTTATTATGAGACAGTGAAGTCAGAAGTGAGATGCTAAGTCAAGTATGATTGCATAAGTCATAATTATCAGGTGCTAGGTCATAGTCATGAGTTAGTGAGTCAATTTCGCAATAAATACAGGATAAATACATAGACAGATAATGAGATGCTAAATAATAATAAAGCTAGTAAGTCATAATTAGGAGATAGCCAAGTTATAATTGTGAGTTGATAAGTCATAATAATGAGGGAGTAAGTCATTATATTGAGATCGCTAATTCAGAGCTAATTCATAATTAATATTTAAAAATCATAATTATGAGTTAATAAGTCATAATTATAAATTAGCAATCTCATTATTATTATTACATAAAAGTGTGACTCATAATTGAGTTTGTAAGTCATAATTATGAGTTAGTAGGTCATAATAATGAGACAGCTAATTCAAAATTACAAGGTAAAAAGTCTTAACTTTGTAATATAGACAAGTCATAACTTTGAGAAAGTTATTAAGAGAGCTAAATCATAATTTTGAAATGCCAAGAATGCCAAAACATTTTGATTAGCACAAACGCCACACACAAAAGCTTGTTCCGTTCCAATGAAGGAAAAGTTCCAGGGTCAGAAATAACAAAGCCCAACAATAACTGTTCTACTGTGTTTTTCTGACTGCATCGCTCTCCACGTGCTGCCGTCAACGCCACTCTGTAGCCTCACCATCCCTAATGTGCCGACTCACTGCATCCATTATACCTTCAACACAACAGCAGGTCACTGGAATGCAGCCAAGCGGCAGTTGGCAGCAGAAACCTACTTCCTGTGAGAGAAAGCGCTGATGATGCGTGCGGAATAAATCTAACAGGAAATAATGTTCAGGTTTTAGCTGCACAACACAAGCGTTGATGATAAAAGAGCAAGAACAGAGCAATGACTCTGGCTTTATGACTCAGAAGCCACCCTTCAGGGGGTTCGTACTAATAAACGGTGCCTCGCCGAGCCATCTTCCCAGTACTGCAGAGGTTATACACTTTATTATCTTTCCAAAGAGAAAATGGATTTTAAAATAAATAAATAAATATACTCGATTTCACCCAAGAAGATATCTTTTTACATTGGTGTGATGTTTCTAACGAGTAAAAGATGTTTCTCACATGGATGTTCTGTACTGGACAGTCCTTGCGTGCAAGCCTGAAGGCGAAATGAGACACCTGGTAGATATCAGGCCTTACGTCAGGGTCTGGCTCCAGCATGTAACCTGAAGACCGAAAAGACACATTAAAGCTTAAAAGAAAAGAATGAAGAAACATGAAACAGATAAACAGAAAAGAAATTGTTATACTGACAAAGAAAGACAGAAAGACATAGACAGGCATAAAAAGGTTGGACAGACAGACATGAGCCAGACAGTCCTGTGACTCGTGAAGAGACAAAAAATAGGTACAGATAGAGACAGACTGAGTGTTAGTCCAACCTGAGATATAGACAGATGGAGTGATAGAAAGACAGAAATAAGATATAAAGGCAGATACAGAAACAGACAACCAGACCTACAGACATGAGACAGAGATACAGATGAATGTATAGACAGGACAAATTAATAGATAAACAGACAGACACGAGATTAAAATACAGATGAAGAAGCAGACAGACATGAGAGAGAGAGAGAAAGAGATGGACATACAGACATGTGAGAGAGAAAAAAAGAGATGGACATACAGACATGTGAGAGAGAGAGATGGACATACTGACATGTGAGAGAGAGAAAGAGAGAGAGAGATGGACATACAGACATGTGAGAGAGAGAAAGAGATGGACATACTGACATGTGAGAGAAAGAGATGGACATACTGACATGTGAGAGAGAGAGAGAGAAAGAGAGAGAGAGATGGACATACAGACATGTGAGAGAGAGAAAGAGATGGACATACAGACATGTGAGAGAGAGACAGATGGACGTACAGACATGTGAGAGAGAGAGAGACAGATGGACATATAGACATGTAAGAGAGATGAACGTACAGACATAAAACTGAAAGAGAGATTAAGAGACAGACGTAGAAAGATAGAGATTAAAAGACAGACATAGAAAGATAGAGATTAAGAGACAGACGTAGAGACAGGCGTAGAAAGATAGAGATTAAGAGACAGACGTAGAGAGACGTAGAGACAGACGTAGAAAGATAGAGATTAAAAGACAGACATAGAAAGATAGAGATTAAGAGACAGCTGTAGAGATGTAGAGACAGACATAGAAAGACAGAGATTAAGAGACAGACATAGAGAGACTTAGAGACAGACATAGAAAGATAGAGATTAAGAGA
>JBCNYG010000012.1:6556346-6567185 GCA_039654305.1 Porochilus rendahli | reverse complement strand
CTTTGAACCACCCAAACCACATGGGAGTGTATGGACGGGTAGGAATAACCCCCCCCCCCCCCCCCCCGGTCCATGGCCACTTTTAAATATGCAAATCATATTTAAATGAACCTTGCTCCACAGATTCCCCTCTTTGCAAGGTCAGAAAACCTTTACAATATGAGGAAGACAGGGAGTTGCGCAGAAATGTACTGTTTGGTACGCTGTCCTCGGGCATTACCAAACAAATGCAGGAGGTCTGAGTGGGAGAGTGTGTGTGGGAGTCAATGCTATGGGGTTAGAAAGACATACACACGCAGAGTTAAAAACGAAGTGGTCAGACTTAAAGGTGGCCATTGAGTGGAGGACGGCTGCCCACCACCAAAGTCTGGCCCAATCAGGAAAAATAGAAAGTAGGGGTAGAGCAAAAGGCACATGGCAACCAAAACAAAAAGAGATAACAGTAAAAGCCAGCAGGTAGATAAAGGTAAACAGAGTAATGCTGTGGCAGATACTGATAAGTGATACTGTATGCCAGAACACTTTCTTTGGTGAAGTTATAAAAGGAAACCAGCAACCTTCTCTGGTTTATTTCTGCTAAGGACTCTCCAAAAGTGAAAATGCTACTGGGCCTTCTTTATCAATGAGTCTGTGTTTATTGTCCAGGAAAGCTCCTTTAAGACACGATACCTTAACAATTTAAATGCGTCCATGTCGCAATTAGAAAAGTCCACGACCACCTCCTTTGTTTTCTTGGTATTCAGAGTCAAGCTGTTCCTGGCACACCACACCGCTGCACCTTGTCCTCATAAGCTGTCTCATCTTCTCTAATTATGAGCCCCACCAGGGTAGTGTCACCCACAAATTTAATTATGGCATTGGTGGGGTGAGTGTTAGTACAATCATGAGAGCATACAGCATACAAGAGATGGATCAGCACAAATCCCTGTGGGGAGCCAGTGTTAAACTTGAAGGTTTCCTGTGAACACCAATTTTGACATGCTCTGTGCGATTTAAAAGAAAGTCCTAAATCCAAGCAATGGTTGTGCAAGGAATTTCCTGGGCAGCTAACTTATCCTCAAGGAGCCTCACCATGAACTGCTCCAGCACCACCTCATCAAGCACCTCCTCTGCTCTGTGCTTAGTTGTGGAATGCAGCCATCTTCTACAGGTGTTCCTGAGCCACTGAGCAAAGAAGGGCTGGCCAACTTCCCCCAGCACCAATGATCAGAAGTGGTGTTGATGCTGTTTCGGTAGCCAGTGAGCTGGAGCATTTCTTGCAGATGGTGGGAGAAAGGAAGCTGTGTGGCGTTAGCTGAGCTTAGCCTGTCAGGAGAAACAGCAGCCATACCACTTACTCCTCTCTATGCACTTCCCCACACTGCAGCCTCCTATTCAAATACCTAGATGACAAGCCCATCTTTTTAAGGGTGGCATGAGGATATGCTGAAGCCACAGCCAGCAGAATACTGGAGGGCATTGATCAAGCCAGTCCTCTTGCTTCAACTGGAGGACATTGTCAACAAGCTTCTTCATGTCTCCCCACATCGCTGCCAGTGGCATTTTCTGTTGTCTGATGATCTTTACAATGGTCTGAAAGAAGTCAGTGAGCTGTGCAGACTCCTTACTGGCAGTTTCTCTCATCTCGGCATCAGGGTAGCCAATTCCCAAGTTCAAAACACAAGAACCTGGGAGGCAGATGGACAGTTCAGTCAGTTCATTCATTGTTAACAAAATAAACTGTACTCTTTTCAATGCTTTTTATTTTTTACTTTGCCATATTGAAAGCTGACATGAACACCAAAGCAAGTGGAAAAGGTAAAAGTGGGAGCATTATATTTTACATTAACAACAAACGGTGTAACCCAGGCCATGTGACTGTGAAAGCAATGCTATACAGCCGGGATTATGAACTGCCAGCAGTGAGCCTAAGATCTTACTATCTACTGAGAAAGATTACACACTTAATTGCCATCTATGAGGCTGTACACAGCATAATCACAGGGTAACAAATGCATCATCCAGATGCATTTTTGTTACAACTGGGAACTTTAGCCATGCAACCTTAGACTTCATGCTGTCATGTATCAGTATGTAAACTGCTTGACCTAAAAGAACAGAACTATAAACCTGCTGTATGCAAATGCAAAAGATGCATATTTAGCCACCCCCCCACCCTCCCTTGTCTTGGGAAGTCAGACCACAACCTGGTACATTTGCAACCCAGGTACAAACCACTGCTGAGGAGGCAGCCCATTACAACAAGGTTTGTGAGGAGGTGGTCTCTTGAAGCAGAGGAGATACTCAGAGACCGTTTTGAGATCACCACTTGAAGTGTGCTGCTTGATTCCTTTGGTAAAAACATCAAAGGAGTGATGCTCTGCCTAACTGGGTACCTAAATTTTTGTTTTGACACTATGGTTTCTGTCAAAAAAGTTGCTTTGCAAACAACATACCCTGGATTACCAACAAAGTGAAGGCTGTTCTGAACAGGAAGAAAGCAGCCTTTTAAAATGGTGATCAAGTGAAAATAAAGCAAGTACAGAAAGAATTTTATCTCTGCCTGAAAAATGCCAAAGAGGCCTATAAGAAACTGGAGATCCTAAGCTGATCCTAAGCTGAGAAAAAGATAAAAATCATCGAGTGATTTTTATTATTAATAAAGTATGAGGAGCATACTTTATAATATTATTGCTCCTATATTTAGAAGCAATGACTGCCGTTCAATTTTGTCTAGAGGGTGCACAATCAAAACATGTGTAAACTCCTCATGTTGACTTATGAATGTAGACTCCAGTGGCTCAGAAGAAAACCTCAAAGGCAAGGGAAAACTCCCTCAGTTGACATGAGGAAGAAACCTTGAGAGAAACCAGACTCAAAAGGCAAACCCATCCTCATTTGGGTGAAACCATATAAAATACAAACCATATAAGATAAACTTTAGTCCAATATGTAGTCTGGATTTGTTAGCACACCAAGACATACCACAGGACTTAGAAAGCAGAAGACTCAAGGGGATCACCAGTATCCCAGAAGGAGCATGTGTACCTCAGCAAAAACAAAGAGATAGAGAGGGGGAGAGATCATGTGGTGGGAGACCATTCAGTGCTTTATAGGCTAAAAGCAGTAATTTATATTCAATTTAAAATTTAATTGGGAGCCAGTGCAGTGTACATATAATAGGGGTGATATGCTCGTATCTTCTGGTTCTAGTAAAAACTCTTGCTGCTGCACTCTAGACTCACTTGAGCTTATTTATGCTAAATATGCTAAATATGCTAAATATGCTTATTTATCTATTCGAACATCCAGACAGTTATGCATTACAGTAATCTAATTGTGAGGTAACAAAAGGATGAAAAATGTTTTTTTACACCATCAGTGACATTATATTTATTATTTTAGCAATATTCCTGAAATTATAGAAGACCACCAGAGTAATATTATCTACATGAGCTTTAAATTATAGAGTAGGGTCAATTATTACTTTTTTTAGCACAAAATGAAATTGAAACACCATCCAAAGTTACTACATACTCGGAAACCTTATTTATTGCTGCCTGTGATCTAAGTACAAGTACTTATTTCTTATCACATTTCTCAACTGTATTAAACTGGTGTTTCTCATCTGGCTTCAGTGAAATATATAACTGTGATTCATCAGCATAACAATGAAAGCAAATATCATGTTCATGAACAAAACATTATCCAAAGGGAGCACAAATAGAGAAAAAGGCAGCAGGCCTAAGCCAGAACCTTGTGGAACACCAAACTTAACATTACACAATACAGAGAAATCACCGTTTACATCTACAAACTGATAATGGTCAGTTAAATAAGATTTAAACCAAGAGAGGGCCATTTCCTTAACTCCAACAATGTTTTCTAATCTGTCAAGGAGAATCGTATGATCAATAGTGTCAAAGACTGCACTAAGGTCAAGCAACACAAGCAGAGAGACACAGCCATGGTCAGAGACAACCAGTAGTTCATTTACTTTAACGGGTGGTGTCTCTGTTCTATGATGGGGCCTAAATCCTGACTGATACATTTCCTGAATGATATTCCTGCAAAGATATGAACTCCTGCGCTACTGCTTTTACTAAGATGCTTAATCTTGGTCTATAGCTGGACATCTGATATGGGTCAAGGTCAAGATTTTTTAATCAGAGGTTTGATAACTGCTAGTTTAAAGGATTTAAGTACATAACCAGTGCTGAGAAGTATTAATAACATTTAATAAAGTGTTGATCACTTCTGGTAGAGTCTGTTTAAAAGAAACTTTAAGGTTTTGGATCTAGCACACAGGTTGATGATTTTGATGAGGAAATTAATGAGATTAGTCTTGAATGGGGCTTAAACAATTTCGTTGCTGATCTGATAGCAGTATATTATCATTTTTCCATTTTAGTTACTGCCATTTCTGAATTGAAGTGTTGGGAATATTTTTTTTGCCTGATATTTTTTATTTTAACATTAAAAAGTTCATAGTCATCATTGCTATAAGTTGATGGTCTACACATTTTATTATTAGTCCTAGTTATTTCTGCAACAATGTTAAATAAGTATTTTGGAATATTTTCAGAACTTATAATAAATTTGAGAAATATATTGCTCTGGCAGCACTAAAAGCTTTTCTGTAATTACAGAGACTCTCCTTCCAAGCTAGCTGGAATACATTCATTTTAGTTTGATAGTATTTTTGTTCTAATTTATGGGTGTTCTGTTTTAGTGTGTGTATCATCATTATGACATGATATGCTATTTTTTCCTCTCTGATTGGTTTTCATTTAAGAGAAGCTACATTATCTATGATATAGTGTAAACTTGATGCAAAGCACTCGGTAACTTGATCAAGTTCTGTGGAATCTGGTGATCCAATCATAGTTATGGGAGATAAATAAAACTGTGCAGTAGTTTATGTAAAAGTACGCTTAACATGATAATGTGGTGAGGTGTATATATTAGTACTAAAAAGCATTGTAAGTGAGCTAAGACAATGATCTGAAATAGTTTCTCACTGTGGAAGTATGACTATATCATCAATATCTAATACAGAAGTATAAAATCTAGAGTGTGGCCAGCATTATGAGTGGGTCCCATTAAATTCTGATTTATCCATACTGAATCGAGAACAGACACAAATGCTGTTCTTAAAGGATCCTCTGGTTTATCAAAATGAATATTAAAGTCAACAACAATTAAAGCTTTATTTAAAGAAACATATAGGTTTGAAATGAAGTCTGCAAATTCACATAGGTATTCAGAATATGAATGTGGGGGTCTGTAAATAATAAATTAATTGTGTGGGCATATTTTTTTTTCCAAGAACGTATGTTATGTTAGTACATTTTTGCACTTCTAATGCTACAATCTTTTCTGTTGAAATAAAAATGAAATCCCTGAAATTGGGGGAAAAAAAGGCTAGGTTGAAAATGCCGACAAGCCAGCCAATGATACAAAAGCAGGAACTGGCGTCACACTGTCGAATTAGAGGTGTGAATCCTCCCAGGACCTTGAAGATATCTAGACAGGAACAACTTTGATGCCAAAACCAGATTATAACAGTGTTTACGAAAAACATCACTGATCACATTTGTAAGGTATTTCCTGGGGAGTTTTGAATTTGACATTTGGATTTACAGTTGACCTCCAGATTAGACCTCTCAGCTTAAGCTACCAAAACAACTAAGGAATGTATGCCACTGAGGACCCCATCTGGACACTTACCCTCATGACAAGGAAATAATGGATTTCAAATGAGTGAACTTTCAAAGACACATACACACTAACAATGAGAAATATACATTGAAAGTTCTTCTGTTAAAAAACATACTTCGATATTTAGTATCATTTAACCTGAATGTGTACTACATATAGCCTGTGTATGTGTAAGTAATATGACTTGTATTCCTGTGATGTATTATGGTATATTGTATACAGTGCAAAAACAACTACAACCGGCATACAGAGTGACAATTTAAAATGACCCTTAGTTTCCCCTGAGATTACATATGGGTAGAAATTGCCAAATAAATATACTTGGAGGAAGTTATATAACTTCAATTGCAACAGCACACAAACCATTATCTGAGAAGTCATAAATCGCAGTCCTCTGGGCATAACTACTGTCCACTGTCCAGAGACCCCCAGGTTAGCTCAATAAGCTCTGAATCTCAGGCTCAAATATACCATCTCCATGATCTCAAATTTTGAGCAGCAATTTGAACAACATCTGAATAACTTTGATCATCGACCAAACAAGTTTCAAGTGCCAAGAAAGCCTTCAAGTCTTGTCAAGTGTTTGATCTTCTACTCTAAAGATTCAAAGACAAGAACTCTTGTCCAAGGCAGCTTCAACTCACAGACAGATCAGCTAAAATCCTCTCCAACAACTACAGACAGACTAAGTAGCCACGTTTCATCTATTCTGAACAATCTGGGTTTACCTGTGCATTCTAAATATTCAGTATGTTTTCTACTCATACTTATAAGGCTGATTAATTGGGTACTATAACAAGTGGTCACTTACTATTTGTTAGTTAATATTGCCAGGTATTACATATTATCAGGTCGTTTCAATTTATCATACTGTTTACGACATCTTTTCTGTTTATGTTGTGTTGTTTTGTTTATCATATGTTGCTTTCCCATAATTAAAATAAATGTTTGTCTTGTTATACAATTGTCACATTTCTCTACGATATAAATCTACGAAATCTACGATGTCACATTTCTCTACGATACTGTACCTAAGAAGAGTCTCAAGTACAGTTATAAATCTTGAGTAATTATTTCGCTGGACTAGTAATTTAATTCTGGTTAAATAATGATACTGTAAATGCTTTATTCCCCCAATAAAAATCAGTATTTATAGCTCTACATATTTTAGTGCAGAATGCAGGTATATAATACCATTCATTGTATTCTTACATAATATTGCTGAGTCAGGAATTGACCAACTCAAGCAATACTGTCATGATGATGGCATGTAATAATCAAGGCTAAAGGTAATTAAACAAGTCATTAAAGAGTTCAGGCAGTGTATAATCTCTACACTCAATTCTGGATATTCCTTAAAAACAAGAACATGCCGAAAATGTATAATACAATTAATTGTATTTACCTGGAAACTATTTAATTAGTAAAGCACAGATTACTGAAAGTCAAAGAGCAAAAAAAATGTAAATGTATTTCCATCTGTACACATATTCTGTAGTGTATTCTGATCAACTATGTGTGTGTGTGTGTGTGTGTGTGTGTGTGTGTGTGTGTGTGTGTGTGTGTGTGTGTGTGTAGTGAAAGCTTATATTAAGCTTAATTTTGCTTTTGGAACAATTTCACATTAATTAAAATTAAGTAATTATAACTTTTTTATTTAAATAAAGAAAAACATATAAAGGTATACAATACAACATGATTATTAAACAAATTATACATTCTTACTCATGAAATTGCAGGTAAACAATAATGTGTAATTGTATACTGACGAGTGTAAAAAAAATCCTGTGTAACTGAAACTATATTTTGTGTGACAGAATGGCTAGTCCGGAGAAGTGGCAAGTCAATGAGAAACTTCCAGTTGAGAAGAAAGAGGAAAAGATTGAAATGAAATCAATTACCTCAAATGAAGAAACTCTAAAAAGCAACAAGGCAAGTTACTCTTACACCTACACAGAAACATAAATGGTCCTAGGCATTAATAGAGCCAGGACAGTTTACAGTTAAAATACTTTCCTCCCTTAAAGATACCTATTCACTAGTCTATATTCAACTCCCATTATCAGTTGATTTTGGCTAAATACTAAGGTTTCAGGGCAAAAAGCTCCCCAGCTCACAGGCATAGTATCTCCTTCACCTGTTTGACATCATATGTTGTTTCTGTTTCTGTTCACATTAACAATAACAAGACTCAATGACGGTGCAACACTGATTCATAGAAAGTAAAAAGTCCGACATCATATGTTAAGAATGAGAAAAAGACATGGTTTAAAAAATTCAAAATAAAAAAGATGGGGATGTTTACTAATTGCAGCATGGTAAAACAGTGGTTAGCATGTCTACCTCTCAGCAAGAAAGCCTGGGTTCAGGGCATCTTCAGTCACCTTCTGTAAGACAGTAGCTCAGAGATACCATCCCCAGTAAATTGATCCATATCTCCCAGTCTAGATAAACAATGGTAATCAAAACATGATTCATTCTATAATTCTGCTCTAGAAAAAATACATGAATGGCAACATCATTACTGGTTTGACAAAAACAGTGATGCTATACTTGATATTCTAAAACAAGAGCACCTGTTTTTCCAAGCTGCTTTTAACAATAACACACTATCCACCAGCAAGCTTTATAGAACTGCTGGCAATGTGAGCCAAAGAGAATTATGACGAATGCAGAACCAATGGTGACTTGCTGAGACCCACGATTACTCAAATTTTAACATTGGTCCAACTGTAATCTGATTGATCTTTTCTAAATATGCTCCTGTTCTATTGTTTTTAGTACTGCTGCTTGTCTTGTCATGCCACTGTCTGTGCTGTGTAATGTTTTAAAATAAATGTTACTGGTGATTTACAGATCAATATTGAGGACAATGATGAGAATCCATATCCAGTCAACGACTTCCCAGGTACCAAGATAACTAAAATGAAAAAAAAAATGTATCTGATGTTTAAGTCCTGAATGGTAAGGTGAATAAAAACATTAATTAATTCATTTGCAGAACCACTTAATACTACTCGGGTTGCTGGGTGGCTGGATCCTATCTCAGCCAACTCTCTCACACACACGCACGCATGCACGCACGCACGCACACACGCACACAACCAGTCACACCAACACACACATCTAGGGGCAATTTAAAACATAGAATTAGCTTAATCAGCCTAAATTAAAGTTCAATCCTTGGGGTCTGCAAGTAAGTGCAGTGGTTTTGTTATTAATACTCAATCAGTATTACACACTAGTATAATTGCAAGCATCTCTTTGACAAGCGTGTATCAACAATTTCACTATGATAATTTTTTATTGGGTCTTCAAAGTGATAATGCCCAAAGGAAGAGATGTACTGGGTAGAAAGATTTTGCAAGCAGGCTTCCAAATTTCAATCTCCTGAAATTTGGAAGCAGTAGATCAACAGGCGGATCGGTTCAGCCTCCGCTGTAAAGCAGAGCTTGTACCTGTCCATCGTTGTGAAGACGGGGCTAAGCCGGAAGGCTAAACTCTCAATTTACCAGTCAATTTATGTTCCTACCCTCATCTATGGTCACAAGCACTGGGTAGTGACCAAAAGAACAAGGTCGCGAACATAATTGGCTGAAATGAGCTTCCTTCGCAGGGTGGCGGGGGGGGGATGGACGTCTGGACCTCACTGCTTAGCCTGCTGCCCCCATGATCCGACCCCAGAACAAGCGGAAGAAATTTTGGGAGCTATAGCACTGGGGCTTAGAAAATCATAATGGCTATTTACCCTAATTAAAAACGTTTTCAAAAATTATTTCACGCTTAATGCCATTGCCAAAGGCATTGCTCCACTTTGTATTGGGGCTTGAGCAAGTTTTTAATTGAGGCAAAAAACTAATTTTCTATAACATGAATGTCATAGAAAGTATTTTCAATTCCTGCCTTTTTAAAGCTGTTCTTTTTCACACATTAGGAGAGGATGATGATGAGGAGCCAGACATGCCAGTGGGTCCAAGGCCGAGGCCGCTTTCAGACATTCACCTGAAAGAGAAAGCTGTGCCGATGCCTGAAGCTAGAGCTTTCTTTATCTTTGGTCACACAAACAAGTAAGGATCATCAAATGAATTAAGTCAACAAGAGCACTCAGAGAAAACACACCTCCACCGAGGCATAAAAATTAAGCAAACAGCAGGTTGACACTTTATATTTAATTATGAAACTACCATGTTAAATTTAAATTAAATTTTGCCAAATGTGCAATCTAAAAGTCAACATCAAAGTTTTAAATCAGTTGTGTTTTTACAGAAATATGATTTTCAAAAATGCCTACAATAAGATTATTGGAAAGAAATTGTAATAGTTTTTTTTTGTGGTCATGATTGCATGGATTCTTATTAAAATTCAATGGGGAAACATCTTTTGGTGATCACCTACAGATCATAAAACTCAAAATTTTTCTGTCAGAAACTGTTAATAGGAGGTTGCGATATATATATATATAGGCCCCAGTGCAGTCCATAAATAGAATATAATTCAGCTCCTTTAGATATTCTCACAGCTGCCAAGCAACATAGCAACAAACTGGCAAAATCCTTGTATGACATAGTAACTACCTAGCCAAATGTCAATATTCAGCAATTTAAAATAGTCTATAGCAGTCTTAAAAAAGTCTGATAATCACCCAAGCATATTTTACAACGTTTCAGGATTACTGGAGGACTTGCTAATATCATTCTTATTAGATTTCTATTGTATTTATATTTTATTGTTATTATTTTAAAATTCTGCAATGTGCAATACTGTTGTTATTTAGTCTATATAATTTTTTTATAATACCAACAACCTAGCAAATACATGGTGAACGCCTGGGTTAGCAACAACATAGCCACAGCATAAAGATAAAAACAGTAATGATTTTATTTCGTACATTTCCTCATCCCACCAAAATCAATTTCTGGTAGTACTAGCACAAAACAAAGTAGTTTTAAATCAGTCTAAAAACAGGAATTGGTTTTACCCAGTGCTTCAGAACACGGTCAAACCAGTGAACATCTAGGCTACAGTACCTACCTACGATACATCATCTACACAGTAAATTTTCACAACAAGGTAGAGTGAATTAACAATTACTGACATACCTTCTTTTTCTTTTTAGGTTTCGAGTTTTGTGTCACAGGA
>JBCNYG010000012.1:6491360-6506178 GCA_039654305.1 Porochilus rendahli | reverse complement strand
GTCAAAATCCATCCTCTTTACTTAACTCTGACCAGCCAATCAGAGAACGGAGAAATGCAGACATTATTGTGATCCTGGCCCTATGAGGCAAATTTGAAATCTGATTAAGGAAAGAGCTCCACCGCTTATATAGTTTAAGTAACATTGACCAGCACTACTGATTCTGAAAGCCCTGGGGGGTTAGACTGACATGGCAGCACACAGAGGCTGAAATCTGAAGTGTTTGAGCCAGCAGAGACGGCTTTGCTGGCCCTGACCTCCCACCACACAGTATATACACATATGCTTTACACAAAGTTACTTGTGTGTGTTGGCTAGCCAAACCCCATAAATGTTTGTTGGCCAATAAATTTTTCCACTAAATATGTCGTCACAGAAAACTTATGACAACTTACATTTAAATGAAATAATCTTAAGCATAACAGAAATTCGAAAGTGTTTCAAACTGGGTATTTATTATTGCACTTGCAACAACAAGACAAAAAATTTAATCTGCCTTGTTTTGTGCTTGTTATCTGAAGTTCACATTCAGTAGAAATCTTTACAGTTAACTAGGCAGACACCCGAAAATGAAAGGGCACTGACAAAGAGTTTCAGAACCCAGAAGCAGTGATGGTTTTGATCTGTAAATTGCGAAAAGTAAAGGAAATTGAATGCGGGTGAACAGTCAGTGTTTTGTATAGTGTAGCTCTGTTCATATGCATACACTAGTGATACACGTACGATTGTGTACTGAATTAGACGTCTTCATCTTGTTTCGCTTGGAAAAATATGGGTTAGGAAATATGCAAAGCTGAGAATGATCCAGGCGATAGGCAAACTGCTTTATATGTACCATAAACAGCCTAAACAACAAACTTTTAGTGATGAAGTAATGGGAGAAGAGGGAATCGCTTCATAAATCTAAAGACTCAAGGCACTTTTTGGCTCGCTGTCCACTTTAGTGGGGAAAAATTAAAGCACACATCATTTACCCCAACAGTTACAAAATATTTAGCAAGGTTGGTTTTGTAAATAGGAGATCTACACCAAACTCCCACAGGCTATAACTCTCAGAAATAAGAAAGCCAATTGTAAACTTTGTTTAAATTATTGTCTATAATTCAGCACAGCCTGTCTCTAAAGAGCTTAAAGGAAAAATATAGAAATATCACACTGCTCGAGCAAACAAATGAAGCTTTATGCTATAACGCCCTGAACTACACCAACTATACCATAAATAAGATGTTAGGAAAATAGTCTGTGTGTCTTTCTTACATAAGAAGCTAGTATGGAGTCTACTGCAGTCTAATAGGCTGCTGTTAACCTTTCACTCATAGTCTTCCAATGGAAACAAGACAAAAAGCAGCAAGGAGACCGTAAACTATTTAGAAGAAAGCCACATTTAGAAACTAGAAAGAGAAGGAAAAAGTGGATACAGAGAAAGGTGTGACTGCTGTGCCAAGATGAAAGAGCATGAGAGCCAAGAGAGAATAACCTTTATCGAGCAAAAGCAAACAGTCCGACCAAAGGAAAAAGAGAGAATGAAGAGTCTGCTCTCTCTAGTACAACATGCCTACACAACAGGAGACTTATCAAAGAAATGTCTTCACAATGACACAATAACATCTCACAGCAGCACAGCAAATTAAAAACAGTACAAAAAACATGTTCATAAACTAAATATCTAAACAATGATGAAAACAGTGATGAAGAAGTGGGTAGAAGAAACGACCCCTTCAGACTTGGACTAAAGAGTCGCATACCTAATTCAGTGGGAATGATAAATATGAGACAGAGCCTTAAAGGACGGGGAAAAAATACAAGTCAGAAAACTAAGTCTATTAAATCTTGCACTAATCAAGAATCAGGGAGAAACTCCGTAACCAGCTGGGACTAAGAGTGGAACTAAGCAAACGTAACCTCTACAGACTGGGAAGAAAATTTGCCGTGAAAGAGCCTAATCTCCAAAGACAAGGACTGACAGAGCGTAATCCTCAAAGACTAGGAAGAACAGAGGCTAACCTCTAAAACTTTTCAGTGAAAGAGCCTAATCTCTAAAGACTGGGACTCACAGAGCCTTGTCTCTAAAGACTGGGGATAAGGGTATTAATCTCCAAAGACAAGGACTGACAGAGCCGAATCCCCAAAGACTAAGGCTATCAAAGCCTAATCTCCAAAGACTGTGACTGACACATCTTAATCTAAGGACTGGGACTAACCGAGTTTAAGATCTAAGGACTGGGACTAACAGAGCCTAATCTCAATAGACTGACACGAACAGAGCGCAAACAGTAAAGCATGGGACTAACAGATCTTAAGACTGGGACTAACAGAGCCTTGTCTCTAAACAGACTAGGACTAAGGGTACCTAATCTCCAAAGACAATTACTGACAGAGCCTAATCCCCAAAGACAGTGACTGACACATTAAGATCTAAAGACTGGGAGAAACAGAGCCTAATCTCAATACACTAACAGAGCCCAAACAGTAAAGAATGGGACTAACAGAAATTAAGATCTAAAGACTGTGACCAACAGCATGGTCTCTATAGATTGGGCCAAATGGAGCCTGAGTTCTAATTACTGCGACTAACAGAACTTAAGCTCTAAAGACTGGGACTAACAGAGCCTGAGATTTGATGACTGGGACCAATAGACCCTAAATTGTAAAGACTGGGACTAACAGAGCCTGAGTTCTAATGACTGGGACCACAAGTCCTTAAGCTCTATACACTGGGACTAACAGATCTTAAGCTCTGAACAATGGGACTAACACAGCATACACTTCAAAGACTGGGATAAGCAGAATTTAAGGTCTAAACAATCTCGAGACATTTAAAGTATTCCAAGCAAGATGGCATTGGTGAGGTGTGTTCCTCAATTTTACTTTTTTCTCATGTTGATTTTTTCTCGGATGCCCTGACATCGTGGTGCCGGGACAACAACCTGCTGCGCAACGTCAGCAAGACCCAAGAGCTCATCGAGGACTATAGGAGACTGCAGTGTGGAGGTCACACCCCTATCCACATCGAGGAGACAGAGGTAGAGAGTCAGTTGCTTCAGGTTCTGGGGGTCGACATCAGTGAGGATCTGAGCTGGTCACATCACAAAAGCAGCGAAACAACGGCTTTTCTTTGTTCGGCGGCTGAGGAGGTTTGGGATGGACTCCAGAATACTCACCAACTTCTATCGATGCACCATCAAGAGTACTCTGTCTGGCTGCATCACTACCTGGTACGGCATCCAGGACCTCTACACTCAGCGCTGTACGAGGAAGTCCCAGCGGAGCCTCTCTGATACCAGCCACCCCAGCCACACACTCTTCACACTCCTGCAATCAGGCAGGCAGTACGGGAGCGCCCGGACTCGGACCAGCAGATTCAGGAACAGTTTCTCGCCACAAGCCCTCAGTCCACTGAACTGCTGATATACTGGACAATTTGAACACCAAAATTTGCACACTCATTGTACATACTGTACATGCACACACCAAAACCTCGGCACTACAGCCACTACAGGACTTCTTTTTAGTATTCTGAATGTATATATTTTAACTTTTTAGTTTAGTTTTGTTTCTTTTATCTATATAGTTTTACTTTATATTTAATATAAATGTTACGTTATGTGCAATATTTGTTTCTCTTTGTAGTTCAAGGTCTCTAAGTCCAAGAATTTCATTGCCGGTAGTGATGTTCAATTGCTTTTTGTATATGACAACAAAACTTAAAGTATTAACTCATCCAGCAAGTGCTTAGTGAATATACAAGTAAACGCCACCCCCACATTGTTTTGGGATTAGATTGTGAAAACGTTCAGGCATTATTTTGTATACTGGAGATCTTATTCTCTCTCATGAACTGTGATTTCGCTAATCTACTGTCAAGTTTCAGATTTCATGGGCGTGGCTTATTTTAAAATTCTAGCAGCTGTTGCGTAAATTAATCATTTTAACTATATAGTGACTTCAAACCAAATCCAAGCTTTCAAACAATCCAGAAGACAATCCTTCAGCTTTCCTGAAATCACGAGACAAATAATATACACAAAAGCTCAATCTGACATTTCACTCAGTCCACTCACCAATCCATTTACTTGATTAGTGTTTCATTTGTTTGTTTATTCCATTTTCATTTGGGTGAAAAAAAAACAAAAAACCTGGCATTACTTCTCCATAGAGGGGCCAAGACCGGGCTTGAGTGATTGTCTCATTTCTTTTGCATTAGCACCAACTCTCTCCGGAGATCACAGGCATAAAATAAAGCCATAACAGTCCTGCACCTATCACACTAATGATTCTCATAAAGAATCACAATCTAATTATGCACGCACATTCAGATTATATGAGAGCACATTGTATTTTTTTCCCCCGAATTGAAACAAAAAAGGCAAAAGGGAGAGAATTAACACCAAAACAAATGATGTGCCTGAAGCTGAATGATACGCTGGAACAGATTAGAAGAATGATTCTGTAATTAAACCAAAACGTGACATCGCCAAAACGAGTCCGGGGACAGGACTCGAGGACAAGAGCTCATGATAAAAGTGGTAAACTAACAAAATCAACGCAAGGCCATTTAAACCAAGGTCCTGGTTTGTGTGAAGGCTGAATCATTAAGCTGAAATTTCTCTCATCAATTCTACCCTTAAGTCAATCAGGAAAATTGGTGCATCTCTGCCTCAAGGCCAGTGTCAGTTCTCAGTGACTCTTTTTCCTCTTAATCCGAATAGAGCCGAATAGATTATATCATCTCATCTCATTTCATCGTAAAATCATCTCTTTCACGATTGAATCCTCAGGAAGATATTAGCACTCCAGCAACCAAAGAGACCCTGTGGCGTTTGTATTGCGCTCTTATCCGAGCTGTTACAAAGAGCCTGTCTTCTGCTCTATGTCTGAAAATCATATGCCGATGATCAACATATCAACTTATCTGCTCACAAGTGGAGTAGTCCACAACCCTCTAGAATTATCAAACCTGATTGGTCGAAAGGTGTTGATATTTTATTTCCTCAGAAAAGCATACTTGTTATAATTAAAAATAATGTAATTATTCACCAAGGATTCGGTGATGTCACTAAATAGTCTCTGACATGTAATACTGACGGAAATATTCAACTCAGCGACATCCACCAATGTTTTAGTATATAGTTTAAGTTTTTGGTATATACTACATGGAAACACAAGGGGAAAAAAACATAAAACAAGATTTAAATTCATGTTTCCATTTTGAAAATGACTCTGCCTGCTACAAGTGATCATGACAGCCGTGATAATAAGCAATTATTAAACGTGACAAAGTATGTCTTACTGAATTATTCGGTAGAGGGTTGGTAACTGCCCAGGCTAAAGGTTTGTACGTCCCTTTGCACTTCTGTTTCAAACAGTACTGTTGTGTCTAAGCTCAAGATACTCTGCATTCCCTCAAATTTATTCATTTATGCACCCAAATAACACTCGGATTAATTCAGTGCATCTTTAAATATTTAGAAAAAACTAATTAAACAAACACAATAAAACATTTGGTAAGATATGATTCATGTTGGGATTTAAAGTTCTAGCTGGCTTTAGTTAAGCTCCCCAACATCACAGGAAAGGTTTCATAGGTTTCTTAGCTAACTTTTACTAATTACCAGACATAGTTAAAAATATATATATATATTCAGTATTATTATGGCATTTCATCACACAAACACTTTCTCTTCTCACTTTACTTCATTAAGTCGGAGTCTGTTGCACTTCTTACACTCGATCCTAGTGGCTCATCACAGCCTGAGCTTATCTGGGTTTATGTGTCGTGATGCGACTAAGAGTTCAACTCTTCCTGGATGGCATGCTGGTCCATCGCAGGTTACATTCCCAGTATTTTTACTGGTACTCATTTGTACTGCTGGGTGGACAGAGGCACACTTGTGATTAAGACCTTACCCAGGGGTCTTAGCACGATGGAAGTCTAGCATGAATTGAAACCCACCTGTAAATCATGAGCCCAGCACCTTTATCACTACATCAACAGCCCCGCGATTTTCATAAGCAAGAAAAAAGATACAGAAACTAGGACAAAAAAATACACAAACAAGCACCAACTGCTCCCCCCTTCTTTTCTATCTGAACTAGTAAACAGATTTCTCGCTTGTTATAAAATGGAAAATATGACGGATCTGTGAAGTGATTTCTTGGCTAATGGGTTGCTCTGACGTGTTCAGTGAGGTAGCCTGGTGTCTTCAGCTCATCAATGGAGACTGCATTATACTGGAGACACGAAGAGCTGAAATGGCCCCTAAGATGGTTGTTGAGATGACTCCCTCACAGGGAATGTGCCTGGGCTGGTAATGAAATGGAGCCATTATCCAACATCATCCTCCACTGTGAAGGGCCAGATTAGTAATTGTTTATAATGCGGTAACATTTATATCTGGAAAAATTGTGATTTCAAACATTACAATACACACGCACACAAATTCGGTGCTATAAATACATAAAGAAAATATTAATACATATACACATACACACACAAACACATATAAATACACTGCTCAACCAAAACAAAAAAAGCCAAACACACACACACACACACGTGTTGTTGCTCTGCCTTTATCCTCGCTTACAGCACGTAATCATCATGGCATCGTTTCAACAAACTTAATCAACATAACATTTATTTGCATCCAGTGTCAGGTTCTTTTCTCACCGATGTCATTAATCGATGAGGGGAAAAACTGAACCACTCCATAAAGTCTTCTCCAGCACATTCCGAAAACTTTCAACAGGGTTAAGGTCGGGACTCTGGGGTGCCGATACATACGTGAAAATGATTCCTCGTGCTCCCTGAACCACTCGCTCATTATTCGAGTCCCCGTTTTATATCCGTACCGTCAGGGAAGAAAAAGTCCATTGATGAGTGATAACCTGCTCTTTCACTACATTTAGATCATCAGCTGACTTCATTTTATTACCACATTAATGTTGCTGAGCCTCGACCAGACCAACCACACACACACACACACAGACGCACACACACACACAGACGCACACACACACACACACACACCATTTATTAGTATTAACTGAATAGAACTGTACAAAAAACAAACCAAGTGTGCCATTTTGGTCGAGGGGGAATTCTTTCTCTCTCGCACAATCGTTTGTAAATAATGGGTGTCAATGAGCTCAGGTATGTAAAACAGGGTGGACAGCACTTTCCCCGGGTGTGTTAAGGCTCATTTATGCTCAACATCAAAGACAGATATGGATACACACAGAGCTCTGAATTCTGATTCATTTAACCCATATTCACACATGTTTTTGGAAAGCTTGTGGATGCGAACAGAACAGGGCGGTACCATCAGCAGTCATGGGGGTGCTATAGTCAATAGAGTCATGAGGAAACTAATAAAGGTGGAGTTTTTAGAAAAGAAGTTTAAATGAGGGTGTAAGTAACTATATGATTGCCCAGGGCATAGGGGCAAACATTTAATATAGAAAAGCTGGGACGTGATCGGACAGGAATTGGACGCTAGCGAAGGAAAAATGTGTGTAAGACCATCACCAAGTGCTTGATCAAGCAGCTTCATGCTGAAATGTATCCAACAGCCTCACAGATCATCATCTCTTCATCACTGCTTCGTTCTTAATAAAGTGAGTTACCACCTCCTTCACTCTCACCATGTCTGTGTTTCATTGCCTCTAGTGGATGTATTGCTTAATATCTAGCCAAATTCCACAAATGACGGATGGATGCCCGTGGACAGTGTCGGTTGACGCGTTTGAAACCGACGTCGTTATTTCTGTGCATAAAGGAGCGTAAATGGACCTTTACTCTGGTACGTGATGCATCATGTGCAGCGGTTTGAAGGAAAGTCTGTATGAGACACTGAGCAATGTACGAGCGGATATGGTTTGCACGAGGCTAAACCAGCGTCTAGACATTTCCATTACATTATCGCCGTAGCTTCAGCGCAAAACTCGGGCAAACACGTCCAGACCGATAGACTGTGTTTAGCGTAATAGGTGAAAATGATATAATCCAATTATAATCTAATCTATACGTCTATTAAACCCACTCAATGAATATTTAAGCACAGAGGTGTGTTTCCTGAGTAATGGACCGTGCACTGAGAGAGAGTGATGGTGCTGTTCACACACTTGAAAAATCGACTACGTTCCTAATGTCCTTAAACCTGAACGTGAACACACACACACACACACACACACACACACACACACACACACCACATTATTATATACTATATATAGAGTATACATATGCGTTTGCTTTCTAGGCATGGCTGCTTTCTACCTTATTATATACAAGAACTGGAGAGAGAGAAAGAGAGAGAGAGAGAGGGAGAGAAAGAAAGAGAGAGAGAGAGTAAATTAAATAACCAGCAAAAAGAGTGAAACAATGTTCTGTTCCCTAATTTTTCTATTATTCTTTATTCGGAAAAAACAATGATGGCCCTCAAGCTTGAGGATTATAAATGTACCTTTATTTTTTTTATTCCAATAAAAGAACACTATATTTAACTGAATTAAAGGGAGAACCAGTGCCAGAGAGAGGGAGAAGCAGAGTCGGGTGGGGGGCTCATAGCTCTTACATCTGCCAGGCACTTGTATGTGAGGTGAAAGGTCACCAGGAGGAAGGTTAGCATGCGGTGTGTGCGTGCGGATAGCGGGGGTCCTGTATGGTATGCAGGAAGGTCAGTATTTCACTGAGAAAAACAAACATTTGGAAAAAAAGACGAGCATATTTTCCCCCCGTGGTGAGTGGGGTGGAAGGTCAGCTGGAAGCCCCACACACATAGCATTTAGACCCACACACATCTCTCTTACTAACCAAAGCCCACTTATGGCACTTGATCTTGCTCTCAATGCCTTTTTTTCTTCCCCACGAAGACCTGCACACTTGATAGCTACACATCGATCAGCCATAACATTAGCACCACCCGACCGGTCTGGGTCTAGACAGCACCATACACATCAAGCTGCAAAACACTGTGTGTTCTGGTTCATATCCAGCATTAGCACTTTCAGCACTTTGCAGCACTGCAGCACCTCGTCCCTGGGATTAAACCAGACGTACGCATCTTCACTAGACTCCACACGTTTCATTATTAGTCTTGGGAATCCATGACACTCTTGGAAGTTCACTGGTTTTCCTTTTGTGGACTACCACGACAGGTATTTAGCACTGCATACCCCGGGACACCTCAGAAGCCCTGCCGTTTTTGGAGATGAACAGACCCATCACATGACCCAATGACATTGATGATCTGGTTACAGTGGGCTCCAGCCTAGGAGTGGGACTATGAGGCAAAAAGTGAAGAGTCAATCCTTGCAGTTAATGTTCATTAATTCATTTTTTAAGACAATGTGTTGAAGTTAATAATTATCCGAGTGACCTTAACGAGTCCCACAGCGTGATGGACAAAAAGAGGTGACCAAGGATTATTGGTGCATATAGGAAGACTAGGGGAGGTGTGTATGTCTGGTCTGATCCCACAGAAGAGCTACATCTACCTCACAGAAAGGAGGTCCTGGGTTTGAGTGAGAGGCTCGGCGAGGGTGTTTATTTGTGGAGTTTGCATGTGTGTACCGTGCTTTTTGGGTTTCCTCTGGGTACATCAGTTTCCTCCAACAGATCAAAGACATGCACATTAGGCTAATTGGCTGTTCCAAATTGTCCCTAATAGCGACTGTGGGTGTGAACTGTTGTGTGTATTGGCCGTGCGATGGACCGGCAAGCTGTTTAAGGTGTCCAAGATTCGGCTGAGATAGGCTCCAGCCTCCCTGTGACCCTAGAAGGATGATATGATAGAAATGACTCAGAACACACAGTGTATCACACAGCTTGGTATCTATGAGGATACCTAGACACACACCAGTCAGGTGGTGTTAATGCTATGGCTGATATATGTAATAAATGATATGAGTGTGTTTGTGTGTGTGTGTGTGTGTGTGTGTGAGTGTGATTGTGTGTGTGTGAGTGTGATTGTGTGTGTGTGTGTGTGTGTGTGAGTGTGTGTTTGTGTGTGTGAGTGTATGTTTGAATGATTAACGTGAATCAGGTGAAACACCAGACTTTTTGAACGGAGATAAATCTCCCAGTGCTTTAACGGGATCGGTTCCAGATCATGTTTTCATGTTTTATTTTTAGCAGAAACATAATTACAGCATGTTTGTAGATGATTACATTGTGAGCTAATTGGGAGAAATCTATAAGAAACACGTCACACACATTTCTCACGCAGTGTTCTGGTGCTTTAAAATGAATCACAACACAAATAAAAATGTGTGTTTTTAAAGCAAACACACTCGATAATGTTAATCAGGAATTATCCAGGTTACTCCAACGCTCGGGAAAACGGCAGGCTGTTAGCGTATCCCAGATCAGCAAATGGCCTTAGAAACCAGAACGCCACAGTTTATTATTAGCAAAAATGAGCATTAGCATACCTAGAGGGTTATAGACTCATAACTGATTGTTGCTTATTCATTTTACAGGACTGTTAGCGGTTAGCTTTTTTAACCTTATAAAAAAAAAACAAAAATGAAGTTATTAATTAGCTAGTAATTAGCATGTGTGTCGCTCCAGTATGACTAGCGGTGATTTAATTTTAAAGAATTACTTTAAAATAAGTGGAATTGAAACACTGCACTAACACTGTGAGAAGATCAGATTCCTGTAAAAATATCAGAGCGCTTTGTGTTGGATTAGCATTTCCTTTAAACCAGACAGATAAAAGGTGCATTTTGAGTTAGCATTTTTTCTTCTGGACTTTTCATCCTCTGAGGTCGTGGAATAACGCACTCTGTCTCAACCTCGCTGCAGGACAAACTCGCCAAAGTGACAGAATAATTACGCTAATAAGCTGGAAAAGTGTTCCAGGACCCGCTGACTTTCATGTAGAGAAGAAAAAAAAACATGTTTCACAGAAAAACATGAAGTGAGAAGATACGAGTCATCACACGCGTTCAGTACGCTGCTCTGAAAACAGACACCAAGCGGAATCAGTTATTGATTCTTTTATCTAAACAGAAATGACTCTCAGTCTTTACACGTGAAGACTTGGTGTGTATAAACGTAGATTTTTTAAAACGTTAGAAGCAGAAATATCGGTTTTAACTAAAGGAGACTCACTGACTCAAATCATGATTCACTCAAACGATTCACTGAGCGGTGACTCGTGTAATGACTCTCTGAAACCGGACCCAAAGACGAATTTACTGAGTGAGAGACGAGTGAAGCACGATCTTCGTTCTACAGTGAAAACAACGAGACGATCATCGTCCGGGTTCTGGATCGAAGATTAGCATGATTAGCATTTCTATGCTAACCTGTCGTGTTTGATCATTTAGCCGTTTTCTGTTATCACACAAGACCAAACCACCTTCTCACGGCTCATCAGATTCCGTTTTTATTTCCTTCAGACCCTAATCATGTCGTCCCTTTAATCTGCACTACGGTCATCGAAGCTTTAAACTGGTTTCGCGCTCTGTATCATCGCCTATTATAAACGCTTTATTAACCACATCGATCCTGTGGAGCTGCGCTGCTGCAAAAGTGTCTTTTAAAATAATGTCTTTCAGCAGGTAGGAAATTATAAAAACAAAACATTTATTAAAGGATGAGTTCGGATGTTATAGATTATGATATATATAATTTGATTCTGATTGGTCCGAAGATGGTGATTCATTTTCAGTGACAACAGCTCTGTCGAAAGGTCACATTATCCTTCCATCCATTAACTGACCTGCCTCATCCCAGCAGGGTCGGGGGGATCCTCTCTCAGCCACCATTCATTCATTCTGTTTCTGAGTCCCTTAATCCCAATTAGGGTCGCGGGGAGGCCGGTGCCCATCTCAGCCGACTCAGGACGGGAGCAGGTCGACACACACAACCATTCACACTCACACTCACACCGAGGGGCGATTTGGAACAGACAATCAGCCTACTGTGCATCTTTTCAGAATGTGGGAGGAAACTGGAGTCCCCGGAGGAAACCCACGCAAGCACGGGGAGAACATTCACACTCCACACAGAAACGCCCGAGCTGGGAATCGAACCCAGGACCTTCTTGCTGCGAGGAGGACGTGCTAACCACTGCGCCGCCGTGCCGCCCCACGTTTATACGTTTTAACATGAATATGTTTTATATTATACGAGTATAAGAGAATGATTAATTTTATTCATAACATGAATTTTCATTCCTGTTCGGAGAGTTTCATGCCGAGGTCAGGACCGACAGCGAGATGGTAACAAGCTGTAAAATGGAGGAAAATCAATACGTTGAGAATAATTTTATTATCAGGAGAAAACAGGATTAAACACGAGGCCGTAAACAGATCGATCCGGATGTATTCCTTATTTGTAGGTTACATGTCGGGATAAACGTCCCGCTGGAAGTGTGACCGGTGTGAGCGCGAGCGGAAGATGAGGAGGTATCGATACCGCGAGGTTTACTGTCATGTGACTTTTCTCGTTAAGACTAAGGTCACACAGGATGCAGTTTGTAAAGTCTTCATAAGACACGTCGGGGACACCAGAGAGTTTTGGGTTGGTTTAGAGGTGTGGCCAAAGTCAACCTGGTGAACTCTTCCACCGTTTCCATAGTAACGGCTCTTTCACAGGGACTTGTTCTGAGGATGCTTCACTTTAATAACCGGGTGGTAAACTGTGAGATTGTTGATTTTGGAGATGTTTATTTATCTCACATTGGTGGGAGGAGTCTCCAGTGGCGGTGCCTTGTAACAGAGTGAAAGCTGCTACTGGATCCGAAATCTTCAGCTCAGTTGCTCAGTCACATGACACGCCACTGTTTCTTCTGTCTTATCACAACATTAAATTTAACTCCAGTTATACACCTCGGGGAGGGTGGAGCCTATCTTAGCCGCCACTGGACGAAGGTGGGGTACACCCTGAACAGAGGAGACCCCAGGATATTCTTGTTATGAGGCGGACGTGTTAACCGCTACGTCATCATACCGCCCCGTTGTTTTTCTTAGAGTTTAATTTATCAGCGTTATTGTTGATTTTATCTTTTAGTTGATCAAACTGCATCAGCATGTCACATGACACAGATGTAAACAAACCCGTCTCGCCCTGCGTGTTATTTCAAAATCAGCACCGCTCCTGTCGTCACGCCAGATTAGCGCGTAATTCTGCGACATTTGTGCGCAGTGAAGACGCACACACTCCCCTCAGGACACCGGTAAACATGCCCAGCCATGACATCACTCCCCTCACACACAAACATGCGCGCGCGCGTGATCGGCGAACAGCTCTGGCACGTGTGGTGCCAAGAGACGCTGCGAGCTCAGCGGGAATTTCATCAGTGCTGATTGGATACGGAAGATAAGCTGCCAGCAGCAGATGTGACGGCTTGGATCAGACTGGGGAAAAAAGTCACACGTTCCGTCGCAGTACAATAATGAATCAAAGGCTTAATTTAATTTTTAATTCGGCGTCTACACGGAAAGACAGGGCACAATTAGAGGGGCAACATGGGAGAATTTTAGTTTTCTGTCATCAGTCAACAATCGTTTACCACAAAACAACACACAAGGCTTTTACAAAATCTGTGACTCGTCAACTAATTAAATTAGAAAGAAATTACATAAAGACAGAACACTCGCATGAAACACTCGCATGAACCACTCGCAGAAAACACTCGCAGGAAACACTCGCAGGGAACACTTGCAGGAAACACACGCAGGAAACACTCGCAGAAAACACACGCAGGAAACACTCGCAGGAAACACTCGCAGGGAACACTCGCAGGAAACACTCGCAGGGAACACTCGCAGGGAACACTTGTGGGAAACACTCGCAGCAGTTTAGTGATGTAACATTTCTTTCCTGCGTAACCCAGGGGCTAGCGTCAGGGGCTAATTCACTCATCCAGGGAGCAAATTTATTAATATCAGAATAGTTTTGCTAAATTCTTGGCTAGTTTACGGTTCCGCCGGCTCATAAAGTTGTAAAACCTCGGCTTTTCTTTAGCAGACCTCATGGCCTCAAGTTTATCACCATGTTTTTAAATCAGATTTAAAGGGAAGTCTCAGTTCCAGCTGTTTGTAAATTCTTCTGCTGAAAATATTTTTCTGGTTATTGGCGATTTCGTTTATACGCCCAGCGCCGGAGCGACGCGGCACCTGTAACGAAGCCGCACACCAAGGAAGAGCATTTCCTGAACAGACCCAGCCGGCCATCCGGAGGAAACCTTCTGTTCAGTATATTTGTAACAAGTGAATAAATCATCAGGTGAAGAAACGCAGAAACCGCGGCACGGTGTCACGCCACTCCACAGAACATGAGCGATTTCCTGTCGCTCTGAGTCTCAAACCATGAAACCTGTTCAGTGGTGCGACTCAAACCCTCATCCGCTCACACCACCGACAGGAAAGCAGCCGAAGAGCCACAACAAAGAACGCATCCGTGCTAACGCTAAACTTCGCCACACTCACACTGAGGTGGTGGGGGAGGGGGGAGCACAGACGTGCGGTGACTCGTGAGTGTGTGGCGTGTGATTCTCTGGCGAGGATCAGTGATGAGCAAATCGTCCACTTCATCACGACTGCATGCTGAGCCGAGATAACGCTAACGCAGAGCCCAGCTTCACAGAGGATGATTCAAAGGAGAACAAAAAACACGAGCGCTCCGTTTCTCTGCGCCTAGCAATTAGCATAAAAACATTTTCTTACCCGTTTGGGGGTGTGTGTGTGTATGTGTGTGTGTGTGTGTGTGTGTGTGTTTGTGTGTGTGTGTGTGTGTGTGTGTGTGTTTGTGTGTGTTTGTGTGTGTGTGTGTTTGTGTGTGTTTGTGTGTGTGTGTGTGTTT
>JBCNYG010000012.1:6467038-6488493 GCA_039654305.1 Porochilus rendahli | reverse complement strand
ACATTCAGTGCTGCAGAAACTTAACATTCAGTACTGCAGAAACTTAACATTCAGTACTGCAGAAACTTAACATTCTTTACTGCAAAAACTTAACATTCAGTCCAACAGCCCAGCCCGAAGAGGAGACATGGGTCCACCCTCATGTGGGAGGGGCAATAGGGATCAGGTGCAATGTGAGCCGGGTAGCAGCGAAGGCGTGGGTTCTGCCGGACCGATCCTCAGCTACTGACTCTGGCTCTTGGGACATGGAATGTCACCTCTTTGCCGGGAAAGGAGCCTGAGCTGGTATGTGAGGTTGAGAGATACCAACTAGATATAGTTGGGCTCACCTCAACACATAGCTTGGGCTCTGGAATCACCCTTCTCGAGAGGGACTGGACCTTATTTTATTCTGAAGTTGCTCATGGGGAAAGGCGGCAAGCCGGTGTGAACATCCTTGTTGCCTCCTGACTTAATGCCCATATGTTGGAGTTCTCTCCGGTGGACGAAAGGGTAGCCTCCCTCCGCCTTCAGGTGGGGGGACAAGTCCTGACTGTTGTTTGTGCTTATGCACCAAACAGCAGTTCAGAATACCCACCCTTTTTGGAGTCCTTAGGGGTGTGCTAGATGGCGCTCCCCCTGGGGTCTCTCTCGTTGTCCTGGGAGAAGGGGGAAGACTCTGTGACCTGGAAGGGTGTGATTGGTAGGTACGGCTTCTCCGATCTGAACCTGAATGGTGTTTCGTTGTTGGATTTCTGTGCTCGTCAAGGTTTGTTCATCACGAACACCGTGTACGAATATAAGGGTGTCCATAAGTGCACATGGCACCAGGACACCCTAGGCCGCAGTTCAACTATCGACTTTGTAGTCATGCCATTGGACTTGCGGCCGCATGTTCTAGACACTCGGGTGAAGAGAGCAGCTGAGCTGTCAACCGATCACCACCTGGTGGTGAGCTGGCTTAGATGGTGGGGGAGGCTGATCTCCAGACATAGGAGACCCAAGTGTGTAGTTAAAGGTAAAGGTATAGGTAAAGTTCAGAGGTTATCAAAACCAAAAACCCTTAACTACTCAATGCTGCAAAAAATTCAGGATGTATGACAAGCATGGAAAACTTTTCCATTCTTGTTATTATCAACTCACTCATTTGCCGAGCTTCTTCATTCCATTAGGGTCGCGAGGAAGCTGGTACTGCTCTCAGACAACACTGGCCAAAGGCAGGGTACACCCTGAACATCTGGAACAACTCACTCACACCTGGGGGCAACCTGAAACAGCCAGTTAGCCTGTTGGCCCAGTTAGCCTAATGTGCACGTGTTTGGAGGAAACCAGAGTACCCGGAGGAAAACCACACTAACATGAGGAAAACATGCAAACACACAGAAACCCCAGAGCCCGGGAATCGAACCCAGGACCTTCTTGATGCGAGGTGGATGTGCTAAACACTACGCCACAAAGTTGTCGCGAATTATTCCACACTGCAAAAATGTAGAAACGACTCAGTAATGCAGAAATGTAAAAATAAAAATAAGCTATGTGTTTCTAATAACATAACACAGTAACTGCCTGAACTCCATAAAAAAATTTTCAAATCCTCTGGGTCACTGATTCCTGCATTAATAATTGTCAAAGTTAATTATTTCTCTATTAGCTACACATGCAGTATTCAATACTACTGAAATATAAAACAGAAAAATTAACACATTATTTAATAAAAACTATAAATCTTATTGCAGTTATGACTCGGCAGCCCTTCTTCCCAAAACATATATTCTATTAATTTCATAATCTTTTTTTCTTCATTCACACTGGTCCCCAGCTCTCCTTGTTCTCTGAAGTAGTACAGGATCACAGCTCTCTTCAGCAATACCTTTATTGCAAGATCTCTATCACGCCAAGACACCCCACTCCCCCTCCCACCCCCACCCCAAAATTTAGCCTTGAGCAGAGTTAAAGGCTGCTGGCTTCAGCCTGAACTGTAATGTTCTGCTACACATCTCTACTGCACAAACACTCAGGAGGAAGAAAAATAAAACTCAGTGTATGGCAAAGAGGTGAAAAAACAAAACAAAAAACCTAACAACTCAAGACTTACGGAGCAGATGAGATAACATGACAACGCTGGGTGAAAAAATGAAGGCCGGGTGTGTATCTAATCCCCTCTAACACTCGCATCTGTCTAAACATCAGTAAGGTACTCAAACTAACCCATAATGCCCAAAGGTTTTAATTGTATGGCCACTGGTAGTTTGCCACTCGACTGATGGGAGCATAGTATTTTTTTTTTTAAATCCCAATTTGTTTTACTCGCAGCTTTTGCATTGACTGTGTAAATTAATTCCTCTAGTGTGCATAACCCTCAACCTGACCCCAGTCCACAAGGTCTGACTGAGCGATCAGTCTGTATAAAGAAGAGAAATGCTATTGGGAAAAGAGCTGAATGGGTTTGCAGTCAAATAATAAACCTAACAGGTGCTACTTTAGCTGGTTATGTTTGGTCTCCTGAAGCAGACGGAAAATAATGTATAGGACTTTAAATCCAAGGTGTTTGCATCAAAGAAATAATGCTGTAGTGTGGTTGTAAAACATTCAGAACATGACGCTCGCTTTCGTTTCAAATAAAGCTGCTTGGCTTAAATTAAAATTTTTTATGGATGGATGGATGAATATACAATATCACTCTCACGAGTTCTGTGAAAACTGTTTGTCTCTTTCCTAATTACTAATATTGTCATGTTTTACCCTCGGTAAATTGTTAGCAGAATAATAATCAACATAAGTTTTATGTTGATTATCATGAAATCTCTTTCAGAGGTGTGGCTTTGGAAAGCAAATTTGACATTTTCAGGATATCGCTAAATTTCGGAACAAGAAGAGTTTTCTCTGGCCTTTGATGCCTTTCAGTAAATTAAATTCCAGTTTCCTGGTGACACAATGGTTGATGGTGTTCATTTAAGCTTTCATTCTCTGGTCCAAAGAAAATCTTTTCTACCTCAAGAAACTGTACGGTATAGATTAGTTGTTGAGGAAACAGAAGACTGAACGCCGAGATTCTTCTTGTTTATTTCTTCTCGTACATCGGTGCTGCTGTTGGCAATATGTGCCCTGCACGGATCCATTTCCGGACACACTGCTGTTAACTCAGCACTCAATCTCAATGTAATTTAGAGCCCGAAAGCCACAACCTGATAATTTACGAAAGGCAAGCCGGAATGAAGGATTTTTAATCCTTTACAGTGAAACATACTGCTCTTTCCTGCCAATGTTTCTATTTAGCTATCAAAAGTTGGATCCGGAACATAAAGGTTGATGTAATACATACACCTCTCACACTACAGTGCAACCAGACAAGTCGAATTATTAGCTAAAAAATTCCAAAAAGAAAATAATAGACAACGCTGCTATTGGTCATGGATGGAACATAAAATAAAAGCCATGACAGCCGAATGGGTTATCGAGTTGTTCAACAGAAAAGCTTTCGAAGGTTTGAATCCCGGGTAATGTCACATCCAGAAACCCAAGAGTGCTAATTGGCAGAGATCTCAGGGACGGCAGCGACGATGGCATTCGCTCTCTTTCCTGACATTCAAATGTGAGCATCTGTGTGCTCAGATGACATGAAGATGAAGGTGGACAGATTTCAGCGCATTCCTCTAAGTGTGACATAAAAAAGTGAAGACAGACACACTGTATAGATAAAAAGAAACTTCAGATGAACATTAAATGGAAATGTCAGCAGTTGAATCGGTAATTAAACTCAAAGTGCTGTAGCAGGAAAATGACGCATGTGCACACAGTTAATTCAGAAAGCCATAAGGTAACTCAATGCAATTTTGTGAATAACTCGTCAGCTGAATAATCAATACTGTACACGTCATCTATTTCAGAAAGGTTAAATCAGCTGCAACTCAATGTCGGCACCATGGCAAGACACTTCAAGGTTGATGGCGTGACATGTAAGAATACTCTTGCAGGACTTTGTAACTTCCTTTTCATTGGAAGTCCAGTAAAATACAAGTGTAAAATTAGCAAGCTTATTCAAGCATGTAAGAAAACAAACATGACTCAGTGTTGGTATTTCAGTATGAACAATGCTCCTGAACCGAATAATCCAAATTTTATTATGGGAATACAACACTAATCCTAATAGACAACCAGCACGTATTCTGTAAGGACTCGTTTATTCACCTGGTTCCTGAACGAGTATAAAATCACAATGTGTTGAATTTATTACTATAATCATTCTGCTTCTGTATTCTGGAGTGCAAATCACCGATAACGTGCCACTGCTAAAGGTCATATTCATTTATTCAAATTCTTCAAATGATGTGGGAGACACCATTTTAATCTTTGCGCAGACAGTAATGAATTACTCAGATGGTTTACTTCCAACCATTTTTTTTTTTTTAATTAGAAATGACACACCCTGACACGATCATATTCACAGCTCAGAGTTATTAAAGCCTTAGGTATCTAATGGAGCACTGAATGATTTGATGAGAACCCTTCGGTGAATAACTTTCAGATGAATCTACTATATAATTTTTGAAAATGGCTGATTTTTTTGTCGACTCTTATATCGCACGTCTTATCCTGCTGTTTAATGCAGAGGGAATGAATCATAGCTGAATTATAAAGCTTCAGTGGACTTCTCTTGTGGCCTTGTACATCAGTCTTACATTCAGAAAGTGAAAAAAATACTGTTAACAGAAAATGTAGATTCTATCACCTACCTTACTGTTATCTTAAAGTTTGAGCTGAAAGGAATGAAGCTAATATGAAACTACTGTTTTTATGTGGAAAATGTGAACATTAGCAAACTTTTCAACAGGTGCTGAAGGTGGTATGGTTTCACAATGAAAATGTTTTATCAGCTGGGGTTCAGGGGCGAAGCTCAGTTTGACTGAGCCTTGCAACAGCTAAAGAGTTTAAAAAACACATAAAAATAACTTGAAACAAAACAAAAAATTATGCTTTACAAGCCAATATTCACATTTAACAGGAAATGACCTTTAGGAATTTGCTTAATCATATTGCCCATTACTTAAAAGAACAACAATAAAATCTACTTTGCTGCCCTCGACGCTTTAATGGAATACTAATCATTTCTTTGCCTATGTTATTAGTCATTAGAATAGTATTTTTTGAGGGGTTTAAAACCAACTGAGATGCAATAAAGTGACTTCTAAACCTCCCGTCTCATTACCACTACAAGCGGGAGATGCTGTTGAACTCGAGGCTGCGGCAAAGATGAACTACATCAATCATTGTAACCATTAGGATGTTGTGACGGCCAGTTGGCCTTGATTTCTGTTTGTCCCTGAAACCTCTCTCCCTGATATCGTACCTGCGCGCGGACTGTGGCTGGAAAGGTACAAAAGGTGGCTAGAGCTCATGGGGGAAAGGGGGCATTATGATGCTTACATTTTCTTGTAATTTCCTTGAGCATGACAGTGCCGTTAAAGAAATAATTTAAGTTGTGAGACAGTTGTGGTCGTCTCCCTCCTTTTTTGTTACTACCTTGAGCCAGTCGTAACAGATGTGTATTACTAACACTGTAACATATGAACTTGCTACAGTAAAATCTTATTAATACGCAGTTTCTACAAATATTGTAAATACTGACTTTGGCAATAACAGCTGTTTAAAATAAAAATCTGTACAAATCAAGGACCTGATGATTTTAGACCAGGATGAGTGCTTTATGAGAGACAGTCATTACATGCAGCACATCTGAAGATATAAAAGATATAAAAGATTCAATTAAAGCAGCTGATAATTTAATATAGTAGAGTTTGCACGTTTTGAAGCATGCGTGATTTTGTAGTGTGTTCACTCAAACAAAAGGTGTTGAAAGGAACACAAGACAGGCACAAACGCCACACCCCTTTCACTGAGACGGAAACAGAGGCCTTAAACCTCTCCATCTCTGGTACAAACATAAGTCATGTCTCTTTCCCAAAGACAGAGACAAAGAGAGAACAACTTTAATAAGACTACTCCTGCTTCATTTAGACTGAGACACAGTGGCCACATCTCCTCCAATGAGGGACAGAGGCCACAATTCCTTCAAAAAGGCGCAGAGGCTGTACCTCCCATCAATGAGGCACAAAGGCCACACCTTCTTCAATGAGGGACAGAGGCCACACCTTCTCCAATAAGGGACGGAGGCCAAACCTTCTTTAATGCGCCACAGAGGCCACATATCCTTTAATATGGCACAGAGGCTGTACCTCCCTTCAATGAGACACAAAGACTACAGTTCCTTTAATATGGAACAGAGGCTGTACCTCCCTTCAATGAGGCACAGAGGCCACACCTTCTCCAATGAGGGACAGAGGCCACACCTTCTTCAATGCGCCACTGAGGCCACATATCCTTCAATATGGCACAGAGGCTGTACCCCCCTTCAATGAGGCACAGAGACCACAACTCCTCCAATGCGCCACAGCTACTTTAATATGGCACAGAGGCCTGACCCCCCCTCCAGTGAGGTACAGAGGCCACAACTCCTTCAATGAGGCACAGATACCACAACCCCTCCAATTAGGCAAAGAGGCCACAGCTCCTTCAATGATGCACAGATACCACAACTCCTCCAATGAGGCACAGAGACCACAGCTCCTTCAATGAGGCACAGAGGCCACAGCTTCTTCAACGAGGTACAGAGACCACAGCTCCTTCGACGAGGCACAAAGGCCATAGCTCCTTCAATGAGGCACAGAGACCACAACCCCTCCAATGAGGCACAGAGGCCACAGCCCCGTCAATGAGGCACAGAGACCACAACTCCTTCAATAAGGCACAGAGGCCACAGCTCCTTCAATGAGGCAAAGAAGCCACAACTCCTTTAATATGGAACAGAGGCCCGTACCTCCCATCAGTAAGGCTCAGAAACCACAACTCCTTCAATGAGGCACAGAGGCCACATGTCCTTTAAAATGGAACAGAGGCTGTACCTCCATTCAATAAGGCACAGAGGCCACAACTCCTTCAATGAACAAAGGACAGGCCTCCTTCAAAGAGGCGCAAAGGTCACATCTACATCAATGAGACATGGAGGCCACACCTCCTTCAATTACACCAACAGTGACCACACAATCGTCAATGAAAACAACAGACAATTGTTGGAGTGACAGTGAGCTGATTTCCTCTTTCACAGGGACAGAAAGGGACAGAGGTCACAGATCCTCCAATGAAACAAGAGGAAACACCTGCAAGGAGACTGACACACACAGAGGCCACACCTCCTTCAGTCAGTAAGACACTAATGCCACATCTACTTCAGCGAAGCACAAAGGCAACAAACCCTTTCCCAGAAAGAAAACCTCTTTAAGATTACCAGAATCATCAAATAAATGTATATCTGTGATTTAAAAGTCTACTAAAACCCAAATTCTAAACTGTATGAAGGAGTTTCCTATAGTGTCGTTAAAATCTTTTGTCATGATGCTCTCTGATCAGATGCATGCTTAAAAAAAACCCCTAATTTAAAGAAGAGTTACTTATAGTCCAAAAATTTAACAGAAACTTCGAGGTCTATCATGTCAGGCTGTCGTCTTCTCTGCACAGGGACAGCCTTGCTAACTTGATCCCACTCGCCGGACTCGAGTGCTTGCAGAATCACAATTAGAGTAATGAGAAACAGCGTGTTCACCGGAGGGTCTGAGATGACGCTGGAATTGTTTTCTGCTCAGTGAGGGAGACAGAAGCTGATTAAATCTTATTTACCTAGAATTGGCACAAGGAAACGTGCGCTGGCCTCACCTCAACACCAATTACACCACCTTGAAGTGTGTGTGAGACAGGGATAGAAATAAAATCAGCAGTCCTGTCTTACCTTGTCGTCACACAACCCCTGTCTTCACCGGGAACAAATCAACAATTCAGTACCGTTTTAAATTTTAAAGCATAATAAATAAATAAATAATAAGTCCAGGGGCTTAAAGACAACTCCTGTGCTGCGTCCTTCCTTCTCGTTCTTATTTTAAAGTTTTAAGCCTGTGTGTAACAGAGCATGATGAAGAACCACACGTTTATGGTTTTGACAGCTGTAGCAGTTGGGGTGTGAAGACACACTGTGGAGCTCCAGACACACACTGTGTTCACATTTAAAAAGCACATCTGCATTTCCTTAAATCTCCTCACCACCCCTTACATACAAGACCCGGGAGTGAGAAATAACATGCTGAGGAAAGTAGGATGGATGCTGTAAAAAAACTACACTGTACATTTCCAGTGTTGTTTCGTGATCATATAAACAAAGTGAATACTTTTTACAGTAAAGGTATAAACAGTACCCGTCAGGCACATGAGGGATCAGCTGAAAATCTATTTGCACACTTCCTTACTGACTATTCTGGTGAAAAGAGCTAAAGAACACTTCATCCAAAATAAAACTTTTTTCAGGACAAGTAGCTCCAATTGATCCATATGTCTGGGCAAAGGGGGCAAATTGTGAAGACTTTCACAGCAAAGTGTCCTGAATTTACCCTTGAAAAGTCAGTTAAGATCAGTGTAACTAAAACTCATGTGAGAGGGTGGACTTTACAGGTGGACTTTTGTTTAAAACATGGACGTCGTACAGCAAGTTGTTGATCGGTTATCACATGGCGGGTGCAGACATGCAGCATTACTATATCCACCTCTCAACACTCTTTTCTGCAGAACATTTAGTAGCATCTCCAACTAATAAAACAAATGAATAATATATTTTAACTATATTGATTATTCTGACTAAAATCTTTTACTGCAGACCGCTGCTAAACCCCTCCCTCTCCTCCTTATAACACAGGCTATGCATTATAAGTGTAGTGTTGTCTCAAATCGAGCACAAAGAGTCACATGCTAACTGGAATCGGTGTCCTTTCACTTACTGGAAATAACCATGCCATCTAACGGCATTAACCGCTAAAGTTTCACGCCTCTTTTATAAACGAATTTATTTTTAGATTTTCCTCACTTGTCTGTCTTGTGCATCTTTGGCCATCATTTTTCACGAGGGTTCAAAGCCCCGCCTCGTCCGTACCTGGCCAAAACCACAAGCTTTGAGAGTGACAAGTGTGCAGAATTTTACGCTCAGAATTCTAACCGTTTCAATCCGGGTGCTAAAAGCACGCTGCGTGTTGACACTTTTTCACAGTTTGGTCGCACGTATGCACTCATGGCAGAAAGAATTATTACCCAAGTACACAAATTAAAACAGCACGTAGAGTGGGTATGAAAAAAGGCTCTTGTATCCATCTCCTGACTTGTGCCTGTCAACAACATTTTCATTGAGATTTTTTTGCCTTGCCATCCATAGTTGATTACTTTCAGTTACACTTCCAAGCACTGCATTGTCCTCGGAATTCCTGTTTTATGGTAAACTAACCAGAATGATCACGAGTAGAAACCAATGAGTCTGGTATGGAATGCAGAAAATGGTGTGAATGCTCTCAGTATTTTCTTTTCCTTCTTCTTAAGGGATGCCTTTTAATTTTTTACTTGGCTGATATGAGGTGCACTAAGTAAATACAAAAAGAAATATTTGATGTCCTTTATTTCAGGCTACAAAGCAACAAAACACTTTCTTCTTATTTCTAAATGGTTATTTTACACCCTGCTCTCTCTCTCTCTCTCTCTCTCTCTCTCTCTCTCTCTCTCTGTGTGTGTGTGTGTAATTTTTTTTATGAGCTGGCATGGATACTACTAAACAATTACCAGTTGCTACCCTGAGCTCATGAACTGCATTGTGCCTCAAACACATTAATTAACTTGAAAAGACGGAAAGCAAGGAAGCATTTTTCACAAAGGAAAATCCTTTTCAAGAAGAGAGCACTTATCTGAGATGTTTGAAGGGGGCGGGGCTTCAAATAACTTAAGTATGCAATCAGATACGACTTTAAACCGTTAAAGCTTTATTTCTGCTTGAGAACAAGAGGAGCGTTTCCATTCAGCCACGTCTGTAGAACAAAAAATGTTGACGGTTCACAGTGTGAAGGGTTTTCTGAAACAAACACAAGCTCACAAAACAGATTTACCCTCCCGGAGTGAGATCTAGCATGCAGAGATGATTGGCGTTCCATCACCGTGTTGGCATTGCAAAAACGAGTTTTATTATCAGCGGCGAACACACTTGGGGTGTCTCCAAAAAGCAGCTCACACAACAATTAACAGCCAAATACGCACACACACACACTCAACATAAACAGAAAGTCAAATTGAGGCTTTTTATCAGTAAGCCACAGTTACACCTCCTGCAAATTTTCTAATAATTCAATGTTTATTCACACCAGCCATGCGAGAGTATACACAATTTCAAACATGCGAGTGCTCATATGGATCATACAATAACAGGGAATACATCTGAACTACGCAAAAGAACAAATATATATATACACACACATTACAATATATACATATATTATATAATACATACATTATATAATACATATACTATATACGGAAACTAACAGGCGTGACTTTAAACATGAGCGAGAGCACATAAGATTACAACTTACAAGAGTGTACAAATTAAAAAGGAAGAAAGCACATGAGAAGACGGATCTTTAAAAAATGCAAAAGTGCATTAGAACATGGAAAGGTTAAAAAGTGAAAGCACATGAGAAAAGAGATTTTAATAAAATATAACACCTTCTTAACTAAAAGAGAAGGCTTTAAAAGAATGCAAAAGAAAGCACATGAGGTCTTTAAATATGCAAAGAACTCATGAACACAAAGATCTTCAAAAACGCAAACACCTGAGAACACAGATCTCCAAAATGAGAAAGCACACGAGAATACAAATCTCCAAAATGAGAAAGCACACGAGAATACAAATCTCCAAAATGAGAAAGCACACGAGAAAACATATCTCTAAAATGCAAAAGCACATGAGAACACAGATCTCCAAAATGCGTAAGCACACAAGAAAGCATATCTTTAATAATGCGAAAGCATAACACAGAAATCTTAAAAAAAAAAAAAAAAGCGATAGCACACAAGAACACAGAAATTGTTCAACTGCGAAAGTAGTGCTTCTTAATGATCATTAAAAATGCAAAAGCACAAAAAAACATATCGTACTATGATCACACCCAGATACGTCATAGCCGTGAGACAAATCTGGAGCTCTATCAGTTACTAGCATGAAGTTAGCATAAGGAATGACCATCCATTAAACTGACCATCCATTAAATTATCTCTTCATGGTTTACAGCTGCGAACACGGATTCGCCCAATATAGACACAGACATGCGCACAGGGGTCAATATTGTTGGGACGCACTCGGATCCGGCCGTGTGACATTTTAACTTACGCTCTCTCAAGAAACTTCGATCTCAGTCCCGAGCCCTGCTATCTCTGTTTCGACACAAAACACCCTGCCAATAAAGACACAGAGGAATAAATGTCTGTTTCCGTGACGCCCTCATCGATCTGTTCTGAGGTGAAGTCCGTATCCAAGCGCTGGTAATATAAACGTTAATGGTGGTTGTGCCGATAAAGCAAACTTTGAAGTGGAATTCCAATGTGACAGAACAGGAGGCACTGAAGCGCAGAGCGAAACCATTGTTATGTACGCTGATTTATTACACCCGCGCACCGGATTCGTTTAAGAATAAACAAAAGAGCGGGTTGCTGGAGATCAGCTTAAACTTTACACAGATTGGGAAAACCCACTCGGTTAATCAGCTGAGAAAAAGAGCTTGCGTATTCTTCTTGTGTTTTTTGACTAGTTAATGATGTTCTCTCTCGCTGATTTGCGCCATCTGTTTAGATCAGAAAAAAAAACACATAGATATGACGGAACTAAAACATCCGTCGTCTTTGCTGACATTCTCAGCACTTCTATCAGTTGGATAGAAGCCCAACAAGCGAGAGAACACACAACAATTATTTTACAGATGCACCCAATATACAGTAATGTATAGTACAGTATATAAAGGTAAAAAAAGTCTGTTTGGCTTTGGTAGTGGCTCGTCGGGCGTAAAGCGATTAGGAGTTCACATGTGTTACCCATTTATACTTCTGGGTGGACAGAGGCACACTTGTGGTCTAACTTGAAAACAAAGCTGAATTCCTAATTATCTAAACATATGACTCAGCTGATCAGTGGCCTGCTAAAATTAATCAATGACCACCTTACTAGGATCGAGGGCGTACTCACGGACTGCGGACAGACAAGCACGCATACAATTTTCTGCGGAACCAAAATCAGTACGTCACAGCACCTTCTGCGTAGCTCCAAAGAAAGGGAACAATAACCATTTCCAGAATAAGGGAACATGATGCTAGTGCTAGCTGAATGGCATCTCTGTTTAGCATTAAAATAAGGTATATGTGAGTTCAGTAAAAGAGCGCTGTATTGTTTGAAGATTTGTATTCTGTCCGTCCGGTTTGTTTAACAGCTCACTTCTCACCATGGGATTGGATTCTGCCCGTTTCGCTCGCTTTGCATTAAAAAACATAAATGTAAATGTAATCGGCGGGTCTGTGGGATTCATTTTAAAACCTCTCATTATATATAGATAGCTAATGTTTGAAAATGCCATATGCTGCCGCCTGAATAGGAACCACTCGGTTTAAAGTGCGACAATTTCATCATTAAAACACATGCATCAGCAAACAAAAGAGGCTGATGCGCGGCTGGCGGGATGAGAAACATCCGGCTCCATTAAAGTTCTGCGCTGCCGTTTTACTGAGTTCACCTATGCTCCTGAACCCATTAGCAACGTACACACTCAGAGAAACAATGCTACATTCCATGCTCACGACAACGAGGTATTCTTTTCCTCCTCTCCCTCGTCATCCTTTATTTACCGCTATGAATTGAGGTCAGGATCTGATAAACGCATGAAAAGCTGCGGATGAAGTCCATTTAAGGCTCCGGATCAATGACGAGTGCGGTAATGGTACGCGTAATGCGCTAAAACAAAAGGGCTGCTCTTTAGTTAAGAGCCACGAGGAGTTAAATTGCTCTCGGGTTTATGTTTAGGATGTTATGAAAGGTTCTTTCAGCTTGTTTAAATGAGGGCTATGTGCAATAACCACCACTAAATGATCAGATTTAAAGTGGAGCACTTCAGGTAAAGCTAGAGGGGAAAAGATTCTTCTTTAAATGCCCTGATCGTACCGGCGAGTTACTGACTAATACTTCCATCACAGGAAAAAGAAGAAGAGGAGGAGAGTAAGAAGTAGAGAAGAAAAAGATGGGGAAAAAAAGAAGGAAGAGGAGGAAGAAGAAAGAGGAGTAGAGGAAGATGAAGAAAAAGACAGAGGAGGAGGAATTAAGGAGTAATGAACAAGAATAAAAAGAAGCAAAATTGAAAAAGAATAAGAACAAGATGAAGAGGCAGAGGAAAGTGGAAAAGGGGTAAAGGGAGATGAGAAAAAAGAAAATGAGAGGGTAGAAGACGCAAAAAAATGAATGATGGACTCAATGATGAAGAAGGAAAGGAATAACAAGCAGAAGAAGAGGATGCTCATGAAAAAGAAGAGAAAGAAGACAAAGTAGAAAAAAGGAAAAGAGGAAGAAGCAAAGGAAGCGGAAACAGTGAGAAGGTAAAAGAGGAAGCAGGGAAAAATCAAAAAAGATTAAAAAGGAAAAAAGGGAGCAGGAAGGCAAAAGAAAAGAAAGAAACAGGGGGTAAAAAGTAGAGGACAAGAGAAAAGAGTAAAATTAAGGTTTTTCTTTTTAAAGAAAATACAGTTTTATTGGGTGCTGAAGCAGCTTCTGTGGAGATGCAGTAATATTATTATTATTATTATTATTATTATTATTAATAATATTAATAATAATAATAATAATAAGGAATCTTAAATAATAAAATGCAGCTCAAGTAAAAATACAAGCAAAAAAGTAAAGCACCAAAACTAAGACAAAGAAAAATATAAATAAAAATATCTAATAATATAGAAAAAGTGTGCAATAAAATAAAATGAGATTTTGCAACAATGTGTAGACTTATTTATTGCATTTTGTAAAGTCTTTGTGTTGTTCATACCGCCGTAACTCCTTTGGCTCATTTCTAAATCAGCTTGTTAGAAGTCAACAGCTGCGAATGGAAACCTGCCTCTCAAGGCAACTCATTCAAATGTGCTGGAGAGCAAAACAAAAATCCCCAAATACATGAGAGCACACAGACAGCGAGAATACGAGCTCGGCACTCTATATAGCATCTAAAGAAGCATCTCTGTGAAAGCACACAGCTCACAGATTAGGCACGCCGTATCCAAGAGCTCCCAGGAAACGAACGCCAGTGCAAAGGAAACTCTTTTTCTTTCAGGAAAATGTTTATACAATGGTAATACACTGATAATGATGCCCTTCTAGTATTCACTCACACCGCCTTGGGTATACCGGAATACATGAAAAAAATTATAATCATGACCAGCTGGACTGCACATAGACACGTGTGCTGAACTTAAGGCCGCATGCACTTCCAGATATAAAGACAGTCTAATAAAACAGCAACGACAGTGTGACACGAGGGTTCAAGAATAACAGCAGGGAAAGTGGGCTGAAACACTACAATATGTATAGACTCGAACACAAGGATGCGCTCTTACAGGAGAAGAATTAAATACACATGGTGTGATTAAGCGGAAACGGATTATTTTCCAGTGTTTTCCTGCTATCTGGTATATTACTCCGACAGCACAGAAATCTGCCAACCTTTAAACTGGAGAAGAACTCCAAGTTCAAGCTACTTCCTCCACGCAGCACGGATAATGTAGCAAGCAGGCGCTATATGGGGACTAGTTTTACTCACCCATGTGTTCATCTTACAATATGTTCCATAATATGTGGTCTGAATTAGCTTAGCCCATGCGCCACATTATAAAAAGTACGCCCTGTCCCAAAATGGACACCGGAAATGGTAACGATCGTTGAAGGTGTTTGAGTTAATGCACAGAATGCAAATTGTAAATAGCAGCTGTGGTGGCGCTACTGTTGATGATCGGTGATGGCGTTTATGAGCTAGCGCACAGAGTACCAACTCAAGACAGCAGATGTGGCAGCCATATTGGATATCAGACCACGAGGAAAATCGATAAGCTTGTGAAGTTGCCAAGTCCTAACATCCACACAAAAAATTGTTATGATCGGTGATCGGTGCGCGGAATGTTACTGTGGGCAAACAGATGGATATGGACAATAATGCTCCTCAGCCCAGTGGTCTTATTTGAGAGGCAGGGCCCTCTGTCACTCAACCATTCGCACTCACACTCACACCTAGGGGTGATTTGAAACAGCCAATTAGCCTACTGTGCATGTTTTGGGACTGTGGGAGGAAACCGGAGTACCCGGAGGAAACCCACGCAAACACATAGAAAACATGCAAACTCCACACAGAAACAGTCGAGCTGGGAATCGAACCCAGGACCATCTTGCTGTGAGGCGGACGTGCTAACCACTACGCCACCCTGTCGCCCGCATTGTGTAACATCCGTAAGAAAAATTGTATGTGTGGGAAAGGGGCTTTAACTGAATAATGTGCAAAAGTTAAACAAAAACACTCACTTACTTATTTAACAAACCGCTTAACCCTGTTGGGGAGGGGGGAGGATGGAGCCTATCTCAGCCGAAACTGGGTGAATGCCTTAACACACACACGTTCACACACACACACACACACACACACAAAACCATTCACACTCACACGGGGACAATTTGGAACAGCCAATTAGCATAGCAGCGGCACATAGAACCAGCCAAGCCCAGGAATCAAACCCCGGACCTTCTTGCTGTGAGACGGACATGCTAACCACAATACCACAGTGCCGCCTAAACAAATAAAATACAATACAATACAACAGAGCAGCTGAGTTATTGCTCTTGGCTACACTGCAAAAATCGAGCCCCATGGGAACAAAATCAGGAATGTGATGTGAAACTGCTATCATCCACTGAAGATTATGATTCTTTTAAACAGCACGGCTATCTATCTGTATCTATTTGCTAATAAACTGTAGATTGCATTTCTTTTCAAATTTGGGGTAAGCCTGGGAATCATTGCCGAGAGACATGAATGAGGAGCAGAAATATTTCAGTATCCAATGAGTTAATTGCCTTAATTTACTTAATACGCATCAGTAAATCATTTTAATAAACTTCCCATCATTTTCTCTCTTTCTCTTTCTCTCTCACATCCGATTACTGTGTCTATTAAAGCTTTAATGGATCAGCTAAAATAATACCCAGGAACAGTTACTCAGTTGACTAGTAGCTTCAGTTCATTACATACTGAAACTGAGTTGAATCTTTATTCTGCTGTTAGTTTAATGAGTACTTCACTGGTTTATAGTGATATAATTATTTACATTTTCTTTACAAAAATAAGTATTTCACACACAGAAGAAAAAGAGATATCTGAACGTTCACTTCTGAAAAGGCAAAACGTCTTAGAAAAGTGCACTAAACGCGACAATAACAACAGATTGATAAGCCTAGTGTGCTTGCCTCTAAAACTCATTTTTATATTAGATAAAACTTGTTGTTTTTCTTGCCATAGGTAAGTGACAGTTTTACAAAATGTCAGCCTGACCCAAATCACTGCTTAACTAGGGGTTCTTTTGGGGGCATTTTATTGTACATTTACTTTGACCTGAGTTGTTGTCGCTGGCAGGAGTCCTGGGCTGATAGTCAGAATAAAATATGATCTCTTCCAACCTGCACTCCATTTTAGTGGCGCAAGGCTATTAGTAGAAATTCCAACAGAACTGATTTTATTGATGCGCCACTGGGTTCAGCCAAATGTTGGAGGTAATTGGCTTTTTTGCTCTTATTTTAAAAAAAAAAACAACCTTTGCTTGTATCTTATCAGTAATCACTTACCTTGCAGTCCCTTCTTGGATAAACCTAACTCATATAGTGTATGACTTGTTCCCTATGCACTTTATCAGGTTATTATTTCACTCATGTCAAAGTGAAAACAGCTTTAAAAAACATCAGGGAAATTCTGCTTTTTGGGAGTAAAGGGACAGCAACTATTAGGGTTTTTTTGTGCGTATTAAGTCAGAACACCAGTTAGCCATAAGATTGACACCACCTGACTGATCTAGGACTAGGTAACCCCATACACAGAAAGCTGTGATGCTCTCAGTGTTCTAACACCTCTCTATGCCAGCTAGAATAAACAGTTTTAGCAGGTTGTGCTACGCTAGCTGTACTGTGGGATCAGACCATATGTACACGATTTCACTCGCCATGCACCTTAATAAGCCTTGGGCACCCATGTCACCACTGCATACCAGGAACACCCCAAAAGGCCTGCTGTTATGAAGATGAATAATCCTAGTCATTTAGTCATCACAACGTTCACAAGTGGCCCCTGTCAGTCATTTAGATCCTAAGTGTTTTCATTTTTCCTGCTTCCATCACATCAAATTCATAAACTGACCGTTCACTTTCAGCCTAATACATTCCACGCCTTGGCGGGTATCACTTTAGCAAGATTATAAAAAAAATAATGCACTGATAGGGAGAAGGATGTAACTGAATATTCATTTTAGTGACATCCTCTGAGCATGCCATGTATGACTTTTTTTTATATATTACATGGGAACCTAAGAAAAAAAGCACTTTAAAATTATTTCTTTTTATAGTTTATTATTAATATTTTGTTTCTTCATGATGGACACAGATTAGCTCCCAGGGCAGGCAGCTTAGCAGTTTTGGTAGTACCACACAAAAACATGACATGATATGCAATCTAAAATAATTTTTATAGATAATACTTACACATTTTGACCATGACAGAGACTGGCCAGGTGAGCTCTGCACTAACCTTAATTTTGTGTCTTGTCATTTCTCCGAACTGCTTCCAATTACTACCACCTAATAACTGCTGAACTTAATCAACAGCTTAAACCAGGAAAAAGAACAAGGACACACACACAGTGTACTTTGGATAAAACAGGATGTTCTTAGAAGAAGAAAGGGATGTCTCAAGGCTAAACTCATCTAGAGTTCAGTGCATGCTACATGGACCCATAAAAAACAGCTCTGTAAAGATGTGTTTACATACTAATTGAAAATTCAGGGTGTGAGAGCAACATAAAGGCATATGAAATTGGGCAAATTAACAAAAACAGCAGGACAAAACCACATTGCAGAAATTAATTTTAATTAATTTTCATTGGTTGATGAAAAACACGTCATTTTTGCTGTTAATTGGTACCATAAACATGTTTGTACTCAAACTGTGACTAATCCTCCTTTCTGCTCTAACCCCTAGGCCTGTTTTAGTATAAACTACAAGGAAATGCAAGAAAAACAACCATATCTTAACAAGAAAATTTACATGTTTATATTTTACAGTTACATATTTACCCATCTTCATCTTCTACCGCTTAATCTGTGGTCAGGTATTTCACCCATGACAGCAACACCTCAGGTGGACTGTGTGCTTGGAGACAAACTAATGGAGTAGAGCTCTGTATGTGCTGTGGCGATAACGGGTGTGATTTTAGCATTCTCATTCAGAGATTAGCCTGCATACTTCACAAATACAGAGGAAACCCGGCTGTGTAAAGGTGTGTTTGCACATTAATTAAAAAAAAAGTATTATATACTATAAGGAAATACAAGAAAAACAAACAAAAAAAATACTATTTTAATATTTCACTATTTTAAAGTGTGACAAAGATGATGCTACTTGCTTGAGTAGCCATGACAATCTGAAAATATTAATTAAGATTAACATTAGTGTCTACTACATGGGAATTCGAAGAGTTTAAGCTAGCTTTGGAATGAAAGAAACAACAGCCGTCGCTCGCAATCCGCAAATGTTTTGAGGCCATTAAAGTGCTAAACTCATTTTAAATGCATTAAGCAAGTCTGGATAAATTCAACCAATGGTCTTCAAAAATCCTTTGGGCCATGAAGTCACGAAAAGTTTGTACAAAAAGCCAGTAAGCTGCTTGAGATAAACTCTTAAGATTCATCCAAACTACGTTGAACATCTTGGACATGACCTCGTACATGGACCAGAGGTATCATGAAAAACAGCAGAAAGTTCACCATGGACTGTCATAAACTGACTATAAAATCCTTGTGAACAGAGAAAAACTCCAAGCTGCTTTAGCCACACAAAAACAACCATGGAGGGCTAAAAAAAAACCCAGAGGGCTAAAACAACCTCAGAAGGCTGGATGGCACAGGGGCTTCATTGGATGCTTGCACGGACAGAAGTACAAAAACTTGGCTTCTGAAAGCGTATTTAGGTTGCAAGTTTACTATTTTATTAGCTTCTATGTCTATGTTATGTTAAAATTATTTGTTAGCTCAAAAGTTCTTTTACTAGCTCTAAACAAGTTTTGTCTTTGGCTTGCAGTCACGCCACTCATCTAGGCGAACCTGGACACTGAGCTAATTTTTGCTGTAACGCTTAAAAATGTTAAAAACAAACAAACAAACAAACAAACAAACAAACAAACAAAAAAAGCCCATGCTAACCTCTACTCCACCAGACTGCCCTCATTTAATTTTCTGACACTTTATCCTTTAATAGGGTCCTGGAGAGGTTGAAGCCTATCCTAGCCGACTTTAGGCAGGGCAGGGTATTCTCTGAACAGCTCACTAGACAATCGCGGGGCAAACGATAGATTATATTAGTGTTTGAGTGTATTTACAGCAAATACATATATTTTAGGGTGATGTTGTGATTGCTCACGCCAGTATTTTACAGTAAAAACACTTACGTTCAGGGTCAGAATGCTGCATAAACAAAACATAATTTTGTTTTTCACCAACTCCACTACATGTGCGTAACTCACAACCAGCTATTTGTGAGTCTATAGGCACACATCTGATCTGAAAACCGATGTGCGCAAGATTGTCTTCCGCATATGCTGGTAATTGTTGTGTTATGCTTGTTGGGAATAGCAGTTGTCATCCACACAGCAGCTAATATTGGGTTATTTTTGTTTGTTTGTTCATTGTTTTGTTTTTTTGAGAAGATGTATCCGACATGTAATTTTGGTTTAAAAAGATTTTTGTGTGTCACATGTTTGGGTGTGTCAGCAGCAGATTTAGGTCACAGTGGCACACCGATGTTTATACCAGTGTAGTTCAACATGCTGCAGACAGTGACTCATTTTGATGACATAGTACTTACTTTATTATTCAAGTGCGGCATCACTCATAGTTATAGCTAAACATGGCCACCCGAACTCCACCTTGCGCCTCATTATATTTTGGCACTATCATAAGAAAGGAGCTGTACCCTTTAGGAAACGAGCATAATGACCAGGAAGTACTTTCAATGGTACGTCTTTTGTTTGTTTAATTAGAGGACTAAAGTATTGTAGCTGTAAAATGTATTTAAGCTACTCTACATAATTGGATGTTATGGGATCCTGCTGTATTTGGGGTGTGTCAGCAGTAAGTGAGTACAACGTTGTCAAAGTTCATTCCGAGATATTGAGTAGAAAGGAGTGTGTCAATGTATTGCTTTTCATTTTAGCTGTAACATACTTTCCGTAATCTATAATTTATCTGTTACCCAAATATTATACTATTAAACAACCTATAAATATGACTTTAAAGGCCAAATATATTTGTGCAATACAGTCATGTCAATATATTCATAAAATTTACATCAAATTTTCTCCAAACTTCTTTTTTCTTGTTACGATGATCATGATTTAAAGTTTTTTATGGTTTTATTTGACTCATTTATTTATTCATTCATTTTCTAAGCCTCGTAATCCTAATTAGGGTCGTAGGGAGGCTGAAACCCATCTCAGCCAACTCTGGGCGAAGACAGGGTACACCCTGAACAGCTCGCCAGACCATCGCAGGGCCAACACACGTACAACCATTCACACACATTGGAACAGCCAATTCACCTATTGTGCATGTTTTTGGATTGTGGGAGGAAACCGGAGTAAATGGAGGAAACTCATGTAAGCACAGGGAAAACATGCAGACACCACAAAGAATTGCCCCGAGCCCAAGAATTGAACCAAGGATCTTGCTCTGACGCGGTCGTGCTCACCACTGTGCCACCATGCCGCCTATTTCATTTGACTGGTCACACCGAATTTAATAAGACTTTATTTTAAAGATAATTATCTGTTTATTTAGAGTACCCAGGGAAACAACTTTTCCTTCTTTGACCAACTGGACTCCTTTATGAGTGTACTTCACTATCGTTTCTCTTTTATTTGTACAGTAACTTTTTCACAGAATGTGTGAATATGTACCAGGTGGAGTTTATCATGGGGAACTGTATACACTCCTGTGAGGTCAGACTCTAGCAAAACAGGCCTGGAGCATTTAACAGAGTGTAGAGTGATTTAAGCTCACACTGATTTCCTGAGCAAGACCACTTTGTCCCTGTGCACACACATGTTCATGTTCTAAGTGTGAGAGTGAGGATGGAGAGGTATGTGTGTATGTGTATGTGTGTGAGAGAGAGAGAGAGAGAGAGAGAGAGAGAGAGAGAGAGAGACAGAGAGAGAGAGAGAGAGAGAGAGAGAGAGAGAGA